>JBANSL010000005.1:59101408-59438908 GCA_037127255.1 Persicaria tinctoria | reverse complement strand
CACATGGAGCATATTTGCCGGGCGAGAGAGAGAGAGAGAGAGAGAGCATGCTTGGGATTTCGAATCAGAAAAATACAGATCGGACTCGAGAGAGAGATGGAGCATGTTTGTCGGTTAGGGGTTCAGAATGACAGAATCGACTGGGTTGAGAAACAAAGAAGGTAATTGGTTAATTCTCTCAAATTTCGACTCCAATTTCTCTTTCTATCAGCCCCCTGGAGCTGTAGATTTTGTAATTTCATGTGCGTTTTTGTTTGGATTAGGTTTTCTAGTTGTGGAGTCGTTTGCTAGCGCTGAAGAGGTGGAATTGATGAGGATGAGGATAGATGAGGTGCTTGATGGCTTTGATTGCTCACCCTCGGTTGTTTTTTCCAACAAGGACCATGTTTGATCCTATCTCTAACTCCTCCTTTCGCTACTATTGATTCTTCCCTGAACCTTTAGGTACAAAATTTTGAACTTTTTAATTAATGAATCTTGAACCCTGTTTTTGGTTGATCTTTCTTGGTAGTATGGAATGTCATAGGTATTACAGTGGTGGATGCTTTATAGTTTATAGGAATGTCATATGTATGCCCCTCTAATTTCTGAATTGATTTGGGTTCCTGAAATGATTTAAGATTGGGCTGCTAATTCTGTTATAGATAATTCTTTTTGTAAATATTTCTGTAGGTAACTGCTTTCTGCATGATTATTGTTTATGGAAGCCAAGAATATATAGCAATACTAACAGTTTTTACAATGTAAGCCATTATTTCATATTTTCATTCTGTTTGTTTCCTTATCATGTGAAAATTCTTGTTCAAGTATAGAAGTGCAATGAGCATAAGATCACTTGTAAATGGACAAAATAAACCCAAAACCCACCAAGATAATTGAAAGTGGATATCTTAATTCTTACCTACTTCCAGGTCAAGCATTTGGATCAGCATGAATGTGATGTTCACCCCTGCTACCCCAAATGGGTATTCCCACATTGCTCTGTCACCTTCCTATTTATGCAAAAGATTCTGGAATGTTTTAAACAGATATTTTTCTTTTGAGGTAAATTGGTTGGAATCTTGATGTGCTGATGTATATCTATTTGATGCAGAATGTTTGTGGGTTTTTGCAAGAGGCTCGGAATCATGAAGGGATCAGAAGCCAAAGGATTCGACTGCAGTTTGTGAAGAACATCTCTGTTTGGTTTCAGACCAGAATTCTCCCCCCACCCCCAAATTTTTTTTTTAACAGTTTGTGGTATTCAGACTTCAGATTTCAGGCTTCATAAACCCCCTTTGGCCTTTGTTTTACTGATAAGCTTTCAACTAGTTTCTGCCCTTCCATGTTTCTTCCTTTTTCTTTTCCTTTTCCTTTTCCTTTTCCCCCTAAAAAAGAGGCTAGTAAGCAGCTACTCCATTTTCTTAATTCAATTGTAAACAAACATGTTTATGAGAGTGCCCTTGAGTATACTACGAAGATTTTTAAAAAAAAAAAAATATTATCATTTTAACATGCTCAATTATCTTTTTAAAATTTGGGGAAAATCTCACCAGGTTTTTGACATTTTAGTGAGAATCAATCAATAGCATAACTCAAAAGCTTTATTTGAATAATAATTTAGCCTACAAATTCGTCATAGCAATTTAAAATATAATCTTACAATGATTTTAACATAGATAATCCAACACTATGCGTCTAGACTAAACTTAGATCCACCTTGGAAGAAAGTCATTCAGTAAGTTCTTAAGATCAAGTTAATTGTAACACTTATAAATGATATATTAACATTGTAAACTAAATTATTCAACTGACATGGAATGGAAGACAACAAAACGTTACTTTAGGACTATATATAACTATGGGTTTAAAATTTAAAAATCTTGAACCTACTTCAAGTGGAGGCAATACATTATAATAAAAACTTAAACCTACCTAAACCGACATGAAAGTTAAGAGAACAAGATGCCACTTTAGGGATATATATAATTATGGGTTCAAGATTTTAAAATCTTGAACCTACTTTAAATTAAGGCAAGGCAGTACACCAGGAAAAAAAACTTAAACATACCTAATAAACCATCTTGAAATGTAAGGTAGCAAGATGTCACTTTATGACCTACATATAACTATTGTTGAACAAAAATGCGCGAATAATTGTAAAACATATTTTATTTAATTTTTTAGAATTTGAGTTCGACCCCTTTTGGTTATCCTCTTGATTCGAAGTTATATTGACACCAAGACTTGAGTGGTTTTGGTGATTTGGGCTGCACCCGAATTTTTGCGGGTTGCCTACGTATCTTTTGGAAGAGAATCAAGCTTTACGTAGTTCAGAGTATTTGGAGTTTTGGAACTTGTGTTTGGTTTGGTTTGGATTTGATTTTGTTTGGATAAATTTGGATTTGGCTTTTGGTTTTGTTTTCTTGTATGCATCAGAGGATGAAGTTCAAACTCGCCTTCTAGGAAGGGTGGCTTGAACAACACTCCATCCGAGTAACCTGAGCTCACCTTCTCAGAAGGGTAACTCCGGTAACTCGCCTATCATTTGCATAGAAAACGGTTTGACTTGGATGTGGAGTTTAATTTGGAATTTGACTTGTTTTGACTTGAGATTTGACTGGGAGGTCAATTTGAGGATTGCGGAATTTGATTTTGATTTTTTGGTGTGATCAAACTCGACGAGCGGAAGCTTTATATCGAGTGAGAGTAGACACTTTGACTTTGATGAAAATTTGATATTTGGGACGACCAGAGTCGGTAGATGAATTTGAGGAGATTTGATTGAATGTTTGGGTGTGACTGGACTCAGTGAGAATTTGATTTACACTGAGTTTCCTACGTATCCACATATCGGGTGGAATCAAGTCATCGAAGTTCTGGACAAAAACGGATTTTGTATTTGGATTTGATCATGAAATCATTTGAGGGTGGTGATTGAACTCGATGGGCTTTGGCTTGGCACCGAGTGTCCTACGTATCTCTTAGGAGAGAATCAAATCACCCGTAGTTCCAAACGAACCAATTTGATTTGAGTTTGGTGATTGAACCTGACGAGCTTTAGCTTTGTGTCGGGAATCAAATCTGGTATAGTTCTTTTGAGACCAAATTTGATTTGAGATGGGCGATTGAATCCGACGTATGTTGAATTTTGACATCGATCGGATTTCCTACATAACTCATAAAAGAGTATCACGTCTTCACGTAGTTCTTTTTAGAACTAATTTGATTATTTTTATTGACGATTAAACCAGGCGAGCTTTAAGCTTTATGTCCGGTGGTCTACGTATCCGACAAATCGGAATCAAATCGGGCGTAGTTCCTTTTGGAACCAATTATTTAATTTGGTTGGACTTTGACCTCGCATTCATTTAAAAGTGAATTTAGAGGTTGACGACTGTACCCGATACTTTTTTTAGGATTTAATATCGGGTTACCAACGTAGGCGATAAGAGACGTCAAGTCTTTACGTAGTTCTTTTAAAAATGATTTGAATTTAGAGGAATTTGATTTAGGGTTTTGACTCCGCTTCCTCTTTCTTCGTTTAGCAGTCAACTTTGAGATCGACCCACTAGAATAAACTGGCAAAGAAATTTTACGAGTTTAACCTTATATTTTTGTCAAACTCAATTTCAATTTGTGCCAATTATAATTCTTATATTTGAATGGGTAGGTTTTGTAATTAAATATATAGTTGAGGGCCGTATACATATATATATATGTATGTATATTGCTATCGATGGCCGGTGTGTATATAGGCAAGCAATAGGCATATCACTTGCCGATTCTATTTTTTTTTTTATCTTTAGCCCAATTTTAGATTTTGACACACCAGCCCAATTTGATAGCCTCTAGTCACAAACTGACCTGCTTGTTCTTTTTTTTTTTTTTTTAAACTTCCAGAGAAGCTTTCCAACAAGAACACAGAGGACAGACGAGGCTCGAATGGACGCCTGAAGATCTCCGGTGGCTCTGTGTGTCCCGGCTTGGGCGATTGGAGCGGAGGGAGGTGCAGTGAAGGCGGAGCCTGGGCAGATCGAAAGTGGAGCGTCGAGCCTTGACTTCCCGGAACGAATCAGGGACACTCCGATCGGTACGTTCCAGGGCTCTGTCCACAAATTTCAGCCCAGGATTTTGTATTCGATCTCGCCTTTAACCAACCCTTCGCTTAAATCTCATATTCCTTGTCGAAGCCCTTTCAATTGAGCGCCCTCTAACTGATTTCGTTTCCGCATCTCAATTTTAGGGTTTCTAATTTGTGCGATTTGGGGGCTTTTTGGTTTGAGTATTTGAAATTGGAACAGCTTAGTGAGGAAGCTGAGAGGAGGCTGAGAGAAGACCGAAAAGGGGCTCTTAAAGACCGACATCCAGGAGCTTCGGCAATTTGAGGAACAAGCAGGTTTGCCCTTCTTCCTTTCCCTCGTATTTGCCCACTGTTTGATTTGATCGATTTGGGTCAGAGTTTTTCGATTTGTGACTTGGGATATTTTTGTTTGGAGGCTTTTGATTTAGGACAACTTACAGAGGAAGAGGTAAAGGGGAGCCCTGCCAATTGGGGTGTCAGGAAGTTTGGAGGAGGTACGTTTAGACCTTTGCCAGAAATGTTTTAGTCCTCAATCAACTCTTAGTTCAACTTAGTACCTAGTTTTTTTTTCCCTTTTCTTTTCCCGTCTCGTTGTTCTCTTTTCTTTCTGTAATTGGTATAACCTTGGGCTTTTATTGAGAGAGTAGTCTTCTATATGCAATCTTTGATTTGCAACTTCCTGGGTTTTTTTTTTGTTTGTTGTTTGGAGGTCTGGTTGATTGTTTGAATCTCTACAACCATGAGAACTTGACTGCAATTTTGGGAAGACTATCCCCTGTTTTTGGCATGTTTGGTTAGGGCTGATTTTGCTTATTCACCATTTGGGATTTTTTGTTTGAGGCAGTTGAAAGAGGACCATAGGGATAGGTTCACAACTGCTGATTTTTTAAGTTGGGATGAATCTGCCTTGCTGCTCGTAGAATATCCCTCGAGACTGCTTTCCTGAGTAAAATTTCCTGAGTCTTATAATTTTCTCAGTAAAATTTCCTGAGTCTCTTTTTTTATTTTAGCAAGCTTAAATTGCCCTGGGTTAATCAGCATCTTCTTCCAGTGGTTCCTTGATTGGTTTTAGGCTCCTTTAGGTGTAATTTGACACCTTTGATTTAGGTAAGAAGCGATGTATTCTCGCTAGAGCTTGGTTTACTTTGGACTGCCCTCTAGCGCAATGATATTGCCCCTTTTGATGAATTTTAGGGCTGCACATGATGGACCTTGTTCGATACAGCTGGGAAAGAATATGACGCTTGATTTGCTTATTTTTCCAGGAAGTTAGTTTTTGTGAACTGATTTAATTTGCACAACAAAAATCTGTTCTCTTTTGCTAGTAAATCAAATCCGTTCTCTTTACTTTGATTTTAGTTTCACCATTCCCATGTCTTGGCTGCAGTAGATTTTTTTCCCTTTCAGCTTGCTTGAATATGCTTGCAATTTTTGTGTTTGCATTAGTTGGCTAGTTTAGGAAAATCCAGCAGCGTTTCGCCCTCTTTTAGGGCTATTTGATGATTCCGAAACCCAGGCTACGAGAAAAGCTCGTAAGGTTTTCAGGGCGGGGTTTCGAGAATCGATTTCTGCAGCACTTCGACTTGGTTTGGGGCGGTTTGATGACTCCGAAACCCAGGCCACGAGAAAAGCTCGTAAGGTTTTCAAGGGCGGGGTTTCGAGAATCGATTTCGGCAGCATGTCGACTTGATTTGAATGATTTGATGACTCCGAAACCCAGGCCACGAGAAAAGCTCGTAAGGTTTTCAAGGGCGGGGTTTCGAGAGTCGATTTTGACGATCCTTTGACTTGGCTTGAGAGTGAGTTGATGACCCCAAGACCCAGGCCGCGAGAAAAGCTCGTAAGGTTTTCAAGGGCGGGGTCTCGGAGTCGACAAGAAGAAGAAAAGATTCTTCTTCTTGTGGTTTGTTTGTGTGCTTGCTGATTTGTTTGCTTTGTCTGTTTGCATGGCTTTTGAGGGTGGCTTTTTTCTCTTTCCCTCTGCCTTTTTTTTTTCTGCAGCCGTCCCAGCCTCCTCAAAACTGCTGAGCTTTTATAGAGGTTTATAGGGAAGAATGCAAGCCATACTTTTCTTGTTTTTTCTGTACACAATACCCCCATTTCTCCTTTTTTATTTGGACCGTACGTACAGTACAGTAGGGGTGCTGAATTGGGTGATTTGTTTCCCTTTTTCAGCTTATTAAATGTCCTTTTTTATGTCATACGTGAGCTGCCAATTTAGGGGCTTGAGAGGATTTCTTTCCCCCTTTTAACTGCTGAATTTTCATCATTTTTTCTCTTTGTTTATCTTATTGTATTTTATTTCATTTTTTTCCAGCAACTTCTTGGGCTGGGCCATGAAAAAGCCTGAGAGGAAAGTAGCTTATGCATATTAGTTTTCCCATTGTTTCACTTGTGTGTATTTGATTTCTCACTGATTTCTCACCTAATTGGAATTAGGTTAATTCTGCAGCTAAACAATCCAGTCACAGAGCTCAAAAGGGGGAAGATCGAGTTGCCTGTCGTACTTCGAGTGAAGCGATCAAGCGATTGGCTCTTCGATCTCGTTGGGTGGTGGTAACGGAAATTTGCAAGCCATCATTGCACTTCACAAACTCGACTTTTGTATTGAATTTGTAGACTCCGGTTTATGAGCTTGTAATATGCCAGAATGATGTATTTGATCTGCATCGCACCCGATATACACTTCACTTGATTCACCCAACTTGTACTTGTGTTTGATATTCAAACTATCAAATGAAAGTTTTTCACAAGATAAGCAGATATGATGGCCTTCTTAACAAAAGACGAAATTTTACACCCAAACAACTATGAACCCATAGGTTCAAGATTTACCTACTTTAAATGGAGGCAATACATCATAATAAAAACTTGAACCTATTTAATAATTCGACATGAAATGTAAGACAACAAGATGTCACTTGAGGGCTATATATAACTACGAGTTCACGATTTAAAAATCTTGAACCTACTTTAAATAGAGGCTATCATAATAAAAAAAAAATTGAACCTACTTAATAAACTAACATGAAATGTAAGATAACAAGATGTCACTTTAAGGCTATATATAACTATGGGTTCAAGATTTTAAAATATTGAACTACTTTAAATGAAGGCTATATATGCACCATGACAAAAACTTGAACTTACTTAATAAACCAACATGAAATATTAGGCAGCAAGATGTCACTTTATGACTAGATATAACTATAAGTTTAAGATTTAAAAATCTTGAACCTGTAATTATAAAAAAGAATATGTTCAAAAATTTTGAACCAATAGTTGTAAAATCCACAATCTACAAATATTACAAAAATCTAGAAGTGATCATTATATATATAAATCTTAAACTCACATTTATAAAAATTTGAACCTACACTAATAAAATCTTAAATCTAAAATTATATAAAATTTTGAACCTAACATAATAAAAAAAAAATTGAACTTGTAGTTATAAAAAAACCTGGAATCCACAATTATAAAATGTTGAAGTAATAATTATATCTATTGTTAAAATCTTGAACTAATTATAAAAATCTTGAACCATTATTATAAAAAATATCGAATCCATAATTATATATAAAAAAAAAATTCTTGAACCTATAACAATTGCTTTTTAATACGTAGTATTAAAAGTAGATTGAATATGGAAATAAAAACCTACCAATTTTAGGAATAAATAAAAGGCAAAATGACCCCAAATAATACAAACTATCGATCGTGAACCGAAAATAATACGAACTTTGAAAATCACCGGTTGGTATACAAACTATAGCCTATTAAACCAATTTCGATACGAAACCATTTTCAACCAAATTTCCGATGACCGGTATGACGTGGCAACTAGACTTTAATTTTTTTTAATGACATGGCATCCGTGTCATTATATTTTTTTAAATGAATTAAAATAATGTATGAATTTGGGAATTAGTTGCTGCCTGTTGGAACCCTAAATTCACTGTCGATTTGAGTAGCGACGAAGCTCTCAGTGTTCGACCAAATTGAGAGAAGACTAGGGCGGTGTGACGAAGGTTAGGTCGAGCAACATTCGATCAGGAGAATTGATTTATACAGTCTTCTCCTCCCTCCCCCTCTCTCTCTTGATTTCACCTCTCCGCCATTAAAGCTTACACAAGGAGTTTGGAAACATCTCTGCGTCTCTCACGGGGCTTACTTTACACAAAATAAAGGTACGAGGAGATTAAACCCCCCACCCCCATTTCACCTATAAGAAATCCCCAAAAATCTTGTTCATCTGCACAATCAATTTTATTGATTTTAGTTTCCGGCGATGGAGAACGCTAGATCGAAATTCATCTCGCTCCTGGTTCAATTCCATTTCCTGACTGACAAGGCCCCTTTGTCTTCTCCATTTCTTCAATCTGGTCGAACTGAGAGCTTCGTCTCTGTCTGCTCAACTTTGCTCGATAGAGAATTAATTTAGGGTTCAGCAGCTAATCCCCAATTCATACAAATTCTTTTATTTTAATTCATTTAAAAAATATAATGACATGGATGCCATGTGATTAAAAAAAAATTAAAATCTAGTTGCCACGTCATACCGGTCATCGGAAATTTGGTCGGAAATGGTTTCGTATCGAAATTGGTTTAATAGGCTATAGTTTGTATACCAACCGGTAATTTTCAAAATTCGTATTATTCTCGGTTCACGGCCGATAGTTTGTATTATTTGGGGTTATTTTTCCTAAATAAAAACAGGGTATGAATTTATCAAGAAAAGTTTCCTTTCTCAAGCGGAAGGATAGGACAGGTTTGTTTTAATTTTTGGGGAGCGGCAGGTTCTACGTTCGATTCTCAATACGCCCACCATTCCACGTTATTTTTTTCCCATCAAACTGAAACGTCCCACTCCGTATTTAATTTTTTTTCCCAGCAAGCGGACGCCTCACGCGTGGGTCTAGCAGAGTGGGCGCGTGTACATTTAGCTTGGGCTGCGAGGGCTGATTACATAAACCTAGTTTCACAAGTGTAGAGAGTAAACCCCGAAGATTCGTTAATGTTTAAATTGCTTCAGAAGGCAAAACTACTTAAAAAACTATCCAAAACATGGCACAAGAATACTGTGCGTAATATTCATAACCAAATACTTGTAACGGACCAAAACCTTCTGGATTTGCAAGCTTTCATCATCTCAAACTATAACATCAAAGATGTTCAAATTCTAAAACAATTACTCAACAAGAGAGAATGTATGCTCGACTTTCATCGCCGCTATTGGAGCCAACGAGCAAAAGTGAAACATACAAAACTTAACGACTCAAACTCTGGCTATTTTCATAAGATAGCAACTGCAAAAAGAGGCCCTAGTGGGGAATCAACTTCCGATTTCCATCTAATCCAAGAAGAATTTGTCCGAGACTTCAAAGCTCGGTTCAGAACCTCGTCGGCCCCTGTTCCAGATCTTACTACAGACCTAGCGGTCATCCCAACATTACTTTCACAAGCAGACAACGATATGCTAACGACACCTGTCACAAACAATGAGATTAAAGCGGTTGTGTTTTCCTTGGGCCCGGATAAGGCTCCTGGTCCAGATGGTTTCCCAGCTGGTTTCTACCAAAATTTCTGGCCTACAGTAGGACCTTCTGTAACGAAAGTCGTAAAGGCTTTCTATACCAGCGGCATGATATTGCGCCAGATAAACCATACTTTCATTACTCTGCTTCCTAAATGTGATGATCAGACTTCAGTAAACAACTATAGACCTATCAGCTTATGCTCTACAATTTATAAAATCATAGCCAAAGTGATTTCAACAAGGCTAACCAAAATTTTCGATAAACTAATTCACCCCCTTCAAGGAGTCTTCACGAAAGGAAGATCTATCCAAGTGATAGAGTCTAGTTTAGTCATGTTTTTAGTATAGATTTGCATATTAATTTAGAATATTTTTTCATGTTTTATAGTTAATTTATATTATTTATTATTCGGAGTCTACACTAGTGTTTTATATATTTCAGGTAATTTCGGGACGGATTGTATAAATTTGAATGGTGTTCGTAACGTGTGAGATGATTGCAAATTAGGAGACGATGGAGCCGGTCAAGTAATACACATGAGGAATTGGAGGAGCAAATGGCAAAGAAGTTGCTGCTATGCTATAATTATATATATTATATTTAAATTAGGATAGATAGATTAGGATTTTCATAAGGGTTATTTGCACAAATACCACATTTTTGGTGTGGGTTTGCAAAAATACAACATTTTGAGAAAATTTGCAAGAATACCATATGTGGTATTAGTGCAAGTAGGAGCGGCAATTTGTTGAGCCGGTTGCAGGTTGTCCCAAGGGAAGAGAGAGAGAGAGAGAGAGAGAGAGAGAGAGAGAGAGAGAGAGAGAGAGAGAGAGAGAGAGGGATGGGACATTGGATTGGGTGGGGGAATTTGGCGCCAAAATTGGAGAGAGGAGGTGAGGTGATGTGATGGGAAAGGTTTTCCCTCCATTTTTAATGTGTAATAAGAGAGGAGGAGAGAGGACATCATTTTCGGTGTTCCCGTGGAAAAGAGAGCTGGAGAAGAAGGCCACCATTGGAGAAGAACCCATCCGCATTAAGGTCCAGTTGGTGAGCACGTGTCGGGTTCTTAATTCGTTCGTGTCATTCTTCGTCAACTTCCGTGTCACAGAGATTTCTGAGAAACCCTAATTCTAAGTTGCAATGGGTAGGCTTCTCTTCTATTTCTCCTCATGTTTCGTGAAGAGTAGATACCCATTACCAATGGTGCTAATCCGAGTTTTGAATTGCAGGTCAAAACGGCAAAGTATGTGTGACTCTCAACTTCAACGGCCGTTGGCTGTTTGATGGTGCGGGGTGGGTGTATTATGGTGAAACAGAGCGGAAGAATGTTATAATTGAAGAGGGCATCGACTTCGCCTCTCTGACTCAACTGCTGAGGAGGAGGGTCGGCCATGATTGTTCATGTGAAGAGTGGCGGTTTTCTTACATGCCAAAGGGGGAAGAAGCGGGTCATCCGATTACGATAGGTGATGACGACGACCTTGAGGCTTATAAGTTTCTGAACTCGATGTCTGGGGAACATCCATGGCCCATGGCGATATTTATTGGTCCAGTGGCGAAAGAGAGGCTTCAAGTACCACAACCCGGCATCGGGGAAGAAAGCTTGAGTGGGCCTCGTAACTCTGAAAAGGTGGACGAAGATGTAAGGGTGAAAAACAATGTGGAAACGGGTTTCGGAAGGGGTGACAAAGATAACTGTGAGGGTGTCAAAGTTATGGATCCGGAGGTGATCCTTTTGGATGAGGTGATAGGGGAGAGGCAGGGCGACGTTAGTGAAAACGGTTTTGGAACTGGTGACACACGTATTTTTGAAGGTGACAAGGACATGGATGAGGTGATAGGGAAGACACAGGAGGACGCTACTGAGAGCGGGTTTGGAAATGGTGAAAACCTTAACAGTGTAGGTGACAAGGGTAAAGGTCCCGAAATGATCCAGTTGGGTGGGGTGATAGGGAAGAGCCAAGAGAACGCAGGTGACAAAGGGGCTGGAACTGGTGACATGGATATTATTGAGGGTGACATGGATATTCTAGAGGGTGACAGGTGTGATGGTCTAGATGTTATTCACTTGGGTGTGATGGTCTAGATGTTATTCTAGAGGGTGATATGGATACCCAGATGACACGAAAAAATGTGAAGGTGACAGGTATAAAGGGGTGGATCTCATAGCCATTAGCAGTGACGAGGAGGACAAGGAGGAGGACTTCGAATTCGGAGTGAAGAGGGAAGAAGATTGTTCATATTATTATGACTGGGAGGAATATGCGGAAGACCAGGGTATGAGGGTGTCGGAGGAGGAGGACGAAGTTGAGGAGGAGGTGATTAGGGAACTAGAAGATCGGGTTCCTGGGTCCAGCACATCCCCACCGTTGATGGAGAACGTAGAAGCTATGTTGGACAAAGCAACGCCTCGGACACAGGATCCACGACGGAAGCTGACAGAAATTTCGGAGGGAGAAATGTTCGCCTCGAAGGTAGAATTGGAGACTCGGCTGAAGTGGACTGCAGTGAAGAAGTGCTTCGAGTTCGTAGTGAAGAGGTCGTGTAAGAAAACCTATTTAGTCGGTTGTTTGGACACCAAGTGCACGTGGATGTTAAGGGCGTCGACTTACCGGCGCACGGCATTGTGGTGCATCCGAGAGTATGTCCAGGAGCATACATGTGACATTAGCATGATGCACAACCATAGCCGACATGCTACGTCGAACATGATTGGACGCAACCTCGTGACCACGTAAGTGCTAATTTAGTTGCGACCAGCTATTCTTGTCACACAACATTGTTCCCCGTGTCACATAACGTAATTCACCATGACACCATTATATGCAGGTTCGCCGGGACTCGAAAGGAGCTCGTTCCCGAGCAAGTCCAGAAAATGACGAGGTCCGAGTATGGAGTATCGTGTAGCTACTGGAAGGCACGAAGGGCAAGGGTGACAGCGCTGGAGGTGAAGCATGGGACGTACGAAGACAGCTACCGAGATATTATTCCATACTTGCACATGTTGGAGCAGACGAACCCTGGGACATATACTAAGTTAGAGCTGGACGCATCCCAAAGATTCAAGTACGCCTTTATCAGCTTCGGGGTATGGCGCAAGACGATTCCCTACCTTCGAAAGGTAATACCCCGTGTCGGTACTAAACTATTGCATGTCAGCTAACATACATAACCATGTCACCTAACCAACTGGTCTTGATATCCATGTCCAGGTGATTTCAGTTGATGGTAGTTTCCTGAAAGGGAAGTTCAGGAGCACGCTTCTCTTTGCCACAGCCCAAGATGCAGACCACAGTATATACCCGATCGCATTTGCGATTGTCGATGGGGAGAACCACGGGTCATGGGGCTTCTTCTTCAAGAACATGCTACATGTCGTCGAGGATACACCGGGCTTAATGTTTGTCTCTGATCGGCATGTTAGTATCGAGAAAGGTTTGAGGCACAATTATTTGTTTGCTAAGCAAGGGGCATGCCAATATCATCTATTTCAGAATGCCAAGGTAAAGTACAGGGGGTTGACGGCCCTGCACACATTGTTCTTAAAGGCGGCGAAGGCGTACACGAGGGGAGAGTTCGAGAAGCACTTTGCTGATTTTTGCGCTCAGTCACCCGGTGCGGGACAATACCTAAGAGAGGCTGGATTCCAGAACTGGGCTCGGGCATACTTCTTGGGGATGCGCTACAACATATTGACGACGAACAACTCCGAGTGTCTGAATTGGGTGTTCAAGGAGCCCCGCGAGCTACCCATCACAACCCTGATTGATGCTGTCATCGAAACAATATCCAAGTGGTTTTACGATCGACGGGAAAAAATCACGAAATCGAAGACGACGGTCAGCGATTACGTTCAAGGTGAGCTGCAAACGAGCTATGCGTTGGCAACATTCATGGATGTCAGAGCCCTCAGCTCACACGAGTACACTGTCCGCAGAGGGTCCGACACCTGGGTTGTGAACCTGTGTACCCGCACCTGCACATGCAAGCGGTTCGAGATTGACCAGTTTCCGTGCCAGCACGCCATAGCGGCTTCAAGGTTTCGAGGTAGCAATTTCTTCTCTCTTGTGAATGACTTCTACAAAGTCGCCGCCTGGAAGGCGTGTTACGAGAATGTGATATATCCGGTCCCTCCAAAAGAAGAGTGGCGAATCCCCCCAGCCATGTCCAGCGCGGTGTGTCTCCCCCCGGACTTGAAGCGACGCCCTGGTCGCCCTAAGACTTATCGATACCCATCTAGGGGAGAATTTAGGCGTTCCAAGCGCCGTCGTTCTTAGATGCGTTCCTCCATTGGTGGTCCAACGCCTTACCGCAGCAGCTGGGTAGTCTTTTGCTTTTGCCGTATTGGGTCAGTGGTTGGACCATTATCTGTCTATGTTATTTGTGGATGGGGCAACTTATTTGGTAGTGTAATTATGTTGTTTGTAGTACTTTTGGGGATGGTTTCAGAACAAAAACCATGTCACCCAAATGGTATTCCCGTGTCAGGTTGAAGGGGTTATCATGTCACAGGTTTCAATTTCATGGTAGACATTTCGTCGGGTGAAGCTATGATAATGAATTCAACAATGCGTTGGCACTTATTTGTCAAAATGTTGACAATACCGATTGGTTGGGGTAGTGGTATTAGGAATTCACCCTTGTCAACAAATTGAAATCACCTTCATGACAATGTTGAAGGAGGTATTATGTAAGGTGTCACTGGATTGTAAGTTGGGTGACACGGGCGAAATCCTGACAAGTTATAACCAAAGTTTCGACAATAATAACTTGGTCGAAATGGTTGCCCGTACCTAAAAAATAAAACAAAACAAAAAGAAATCAAAGCGAAAAAAATAATAAAACATAAATAAATGAAAACAACAAAGACTAAAAGTTGACAAGCGTCCCCGATATCACCCCACAACTCAAAACCGTTCAAAACCGTGCGATATCCTGTTCTCATCGGGACTCCATCTCTAAATTTCCATTTCCATAACTCAAAATCGTTCGAAAGGGGGAGGAAGAAGAGACGCCGGCGACGAGGAACAACGGGTCGACGAAGATACTGCCGCGGAGTGTCGGATAAGAGAACAACGGCGCCAGGAAACTCGTAAGGTACGCCCCCTATCTCTGTTGTCCGTTAACTTCGAATCTTGGGTTCGGGGTGGGTGGACGGAACAACCTAATTTGGTGGTTAGCGATTGAACGTTAATGAAGGCGGTATTGTCGATGGTGGAGGTGGTTGCGAAGGAAGGAAAAGGAGCCGGGTTATGGTGATTGGAAAACCCGCGGTTAGGGTTTAGTAAACCCGAAGAGGATGCCTAGGGTTGGGGTCGAAATTGGGAATGGGGTAGATTAGGGGTATGATTGTGAATGGGGACGATTCGGGGTTCCATTAATTTAAAATTAATATTTGGGGAGTTGATGTGGAGTGTATGTCGGCATTGGTAAAGGAACGGTGAGACATTTGTGACATGGGTTTCGAAATTGAGTGACATGGGTTTGCTAAGGTAGTGACATTGACTATAAACTTTCTCGACAACTTATGGTTGGTCTGACACTGCAGGAAACAAATGGCTCATACAAAATATACACATCCACAGAATCAGCGGTTACGCGCACGGGTAACCGAAGGGTCGAGTGTGGCGATGCTTGCCAACATCGCCGAATATGTCGAGGAGACGGACGCCGCTAGGGATCTCGTGTGGAAGACACTGGAGAAGATTATGGATACCATGGAGAAGATGGATGATAGGGTACTTCAGTCTTTCACATTATCCACTCTCATATTGTTATTAAGTTCAGCGACTACGGTAAATAGACTAATGAAATGGGACTTACAGTATGTGGCAGTGACACCGGATATAAAACTGTTGGAGGAGATGGTGGACTTATTGTAACAAGTTATTGTGTGCAGATAAAAGTGTTGGAGGAGATGGTCCATGATATGCGCGATGGAAAAATGATTGGAAGAGACAAGGAACAAAGAGTAAGGGCTAGTGATAAGGAGTATGTACATGTTGGAATCCATCTAAGTTGTAGATCGGTTTTGCAGGTTGGTGATGTTGATGTACCAGAGGGGGCTAGTGCTGAAGCTGTGGAGCAACCCCGACAAGTTGCTAAGGTACGCTCCTTGTGGCTTGTGCCATTCATCCGTTATGTTTTCAATAGTGGCATGGGGATGATAGCTAGGCAACGGGGGTCGGTTTGTTATGTGACATGGGAAATGTTTGTTTGCATTCAGAGGTTGTTCGTTGAGGAGGAATGTGAGAGCAAGGCGTCGAAGATTACGAAACAGCGGGCCTGTAAAGGGAAGGACGCCATCGTTCCAGGTGAAGCCGTAGCCATGGGATTAGTTTCTGCGGTCGACTATGAGGCCCTACAGGGGTGGCTCGCAAGGTAACCCATCGTCTCATTTAAGTCTTCATTATACGGCAGAGAAACCCTGTCATTGATTCCACTCCATTGTACGGTCCAGTGCCGACGGTGATAACCTGTCAACAGCTTCCGGCAAGGACCTGTCGAAGGCATTTTTTACCATCCTCCAGACGCCCAGCTATTGGATCTACTCAAAGGTATATTGTAATTGTATACGCAATTCGGTTGCTGTTAGACTATGTTGTGGGTTCTCATGGGGGTTCACTTGACGCAGCACTTCGACCAGTCATGCTACCTGCTACGGAAACAAAGCGCGGAGAGGGGTTTCGAAAATGGGCGGCGAGTCATTGTGTTGGACGCCTACTTCTCCACCTTTCTGGAGAGGGAGTGGAAGGAGTACAACTCAGACGTCGGGGGGTATGAGGCGAGTCCCACACTCCTGTCATACTTGGACGGCCGGGCCCCGGCGCCCTTCGGCCGGCCGTGGACAGGCGGGGACCTCGTCCTCCTACCCCTCAACCTGAGGGGAAGGCATTGGGTTGCCGTTGCTCTTCATCTGAATGAGTGGCAGTTGAAGCTGTACGACTGCGATGTGCAGTGCGTGAGAGACTCCCAACTCCCACCCCTGCTGATGCACGTTACCCACCTCCTCCCCATCATCATCGATGCACACGCTGAGTTGAAGGTGAAGTATGCATCGAAGCTGCCAGGCCCGTTTCGCATAATCCGCGACAAGCGTGTTCCGCAAACCAAGCTCAGGTATGATTGGTGCGACCCTTGTTTTTCATTTTACTTGATGATATCTCCTCCTCTGTTTTGACAAAATCTCCGTCATTGCAGTGGGGACTGTGGGCCTTACACGATCAGATTCATGGAGCTCCTCATGGAGAGCGATCCCCCCTTCGATGGGCTGGACGACACGTTTATTGGGCCGTACAGACAGATGCTAGCGGCTGCCATCTTCAATGGTCGCCTCGGTGGACGCATCATCTGATCGTCCTTTGAGTGTAGGTTTGGAAGTGATTTGTTGTCTTTTGTTCAGAAGAACGTTGGTTTTAGTCTTGTCCTTAGGTTGTTTGGATACAATTACTTTTGGAAACTGGTTAAACTTTAGTGGTATGTGGTAAAGAACATCGCAGTACTGATGTGGATGGAATCTGTAAAAACCCCTGTCACCGTATTTGTATTATCGTGTCAGCTCGACGGGGTTTTCATGTCACTCGTTTAAATTTCATTATGGAACTGATGGCCCCTCGTTTGTTGTGAACAACGTTGCTTTCAGTCATCCCCTTTGGTTGTTTGGATTCATTTACTTTTGGAAACGGGTTAAACTCTAGTGGTAAGTGGAAAATAACATCGCAGTACTTATGTGGATGGATTGTGTAAATAACGCCTGTCACCCTCTTTGTATTACCGTGTCAGGTCGAAGGGGTTTTCATGTCAGTCGTTTATTTTTCACTACGGAACTGATTTTTTGTCTTTCGTTATGAATAACGTTGGTTTTAGTCTTGTCCTTTGGTTGGTTGGATACATTTAGTTTTGGAAAGTGGTTAAACTGTAGTGGTATGTGGTAAACAACATCGCAGTAATTATGTGGAGGTCATGTGTAAAAATCCCCTGTCACCCTATTTGTATTACCGTGTCAGTTGGAAGGGGTTTTCATGTCACTCGTTTTAATTTCAATATGGAACTGAATTGTTGTCCTTTGTTGTGAACAACGTTTGTTTCAGTCATCTCCTTTTGTTGTTTGGATACTTTTACTCTTCGAAACGGGTTAAACTCTAGTGCTATGTGGTAATGAACATCGCAGTACTTTCGTGGAAGGATTATGTCCTAAACCCGTGTCACCCTCTATGTATTACCGCGTCTGGTTGAAAGTGTTATCATGTAACTGGTTGTAAATTTATGTGTATCATTCGGGAGGCCACACTTACTTTCAGGTCAAGTTTAATTCTTGTGAGTGTATGTCGAACAGGGTTTCTTACCAACCTTGTGACCCTATTGAATTGTATATTTGTGCAAGTTGATCTCTAGTTCGAGTTGAAATCTATCACAAAACATATAGTTTCTTCATTCTACCATAAAATATATAGTTTATATATTCTACCAATAAACAGATTGTCTCTCATATGCTAAATTTTTTATGAGCTCCAATTGATCGTATTTGGATACATTAACAAAAATATCATTACATGTTATAATAACAGAATACATATAGTACCAAAATAATCCAAACTGAATTGATCGAACACCTGTGCAAAAGTTTATTCCACCATATTTCGTGTAATCCACAAAAGCATACCCTCCACTAAACCACACTCAATTCTGCACGTGCATTCCTCACAAAAAAGAGCATCATCTTTATCTTCAACAAGGAGCTGAAAATCTTTCCAAGGGTTAGATCTTCGACAACTCCAAATCGCCGTTCCATTGGTGATATTTTGACATGTGTTCCGCTTCCATTTGAAGGAAGGTCTTCGAGCAATTACCAGAATTTCATGAAAGAGATCATGAACTCTCCGGCGACACGATATTATTTTATAACCCAACTTATGTTTGACTTTATTAACTAATGCAAAGCCTTTGGGTTTGAGGTCTTCAGATCCGCAACAATACATAGCTATGCCACAAACATAGGTTGCCACGTCGTGTCCCAACTCCGATGCCTCAAGAAGATGTTGAATGTCTGCTTCATGATCGCAATATGTGAAGAATGTAACCTGCAATTTTATATGGCGCTATGAGGAACTATGATAAAGCATACACCCAAACAATGATCTTGAACGTACGTCTTACCATTCCTTGCTGAAATATTGCCTCTGGGTTTCCCGCGTTGACGCATTGATTTAAAAAACTTCTGGCGTGCCTATCGTTTCTCGATGCGACAACAACCGAAATTCCCCAGTCATCCTGGTACTGAATTGCCATCTTCGCAAGCACGTACTTGGGTTTTCCAACCAAATCAAATGTTTTGCAACTGCATCACATGGAAGGGAATAAATTTTTTTTCCAATACCTTAAATTACGAAATGAATAGGGGAGGCAATACCTTAACCGTAATCGGAAGACATCTTCTATAGACTCAATTGCTAATCTACCGACAATATCCAATAGGATGTCGAATGGCAGTGTAAGAAGCGTCGCTGCCTCTGCCGTCCTTGCCCTTACGTTCTTTCCTTGATCCATTGCAATAATCTTAATTCCGGTTGTAGTTGGTAAAGGCGGATGATGCAACTGAAGGGAATGGGATGATGCAATTAAAGGGAGAATGAGTTGCCTATATATAACAAGCCAATGGAGAACGTAACTGCCACCGAAAGAGGGATAGCCGAGCCGTGTGGAATGTAATTCAGAGTAAGAGACGTGTGCAAGTGCAATGAACAATTGAAACGCAATGGATGTGGACGCGGAACTGGAAGACCAAGCGGAAGAGATATTCTTAACAAATAACTGCCGTGGTTTTAATCTCATTCTATTAATTCATATTTTTCTATTATTTTATCTATTTCATCAATTAACTGTCGCTTATAATCTTCATATGTGATATTCGTTACCAAAATATTTATACAGGAAATAGCACTAAATAACTATACTGGAATAACCCTATAAAACAGTTACTAACCCTTGTTTTTAATAAGTAACGGATTAAAGTTTAAATTTTCACCCTTTGTTAAAGAAAATAACGGAGACTGGTTAAACTGTAGGGGTAAGTGGTAAAGAACATCGCGTTACTTATGTGGATGGATTATGTGAAAAACCCCTGTCACCCCCTATTTATTACCGTGTCAGGTTGAAGGTTTTTTCATGTCACTCGTTTAATTTTGGTTAGTGAACTGATTTGTTGTCGTTTGTTGTGAACAACGACGGGTTCACTCATATCCTCTGCTTGTTTGGATACATTTACTTTTCGTGACTGGTTAAACTGTAGGGGTGAGTGGTAAAGAACATCGCGGTAGTTATGTGCATAGATTATGTGAAAAACCCATGACACCCTCTTTGTAATACCGTGTCTGGTTGAAGGGGTTTTCATGTCACTCGTTTACATTTCGTTATTGAACTGATTTGTTGTCCTTTGTTGTCAACAACGATGGGTTCACTCATATCCTCTGCTTGTTTGGATACATTTACTTTTCGTGACTGGTTAAACTCTAGGGGTGAGTGGTAAAGAACATCGCGGTAGTTATGTGCATAGATTCTGTGAAAAACCCATGACACCCTCTTTGTAATACCGTGTCAGGTTGAGGGGGTTTTCATGTCACTCGTTTACATTTCGTTATTGAACTGATTTGTTGTCCTTTGTTGTCAACAACGATGGGTTCACTCATATCCTCTGATTGTTTGGATACATTTACTTTTCGTGACTGGTTAAACTATAGGGGTGAGTGGTAAAGAACATCGCGGTAGTTATGTGCATAGATTCTATGAAAAACCCATGACACCCTCTTTGTAATACCGTGTCAGGTTGAAGGGGTTTTCACGTCTCTCGTTTACATTTCGTTATTGAACTGATTTGTTGTCCTTTGTTGTGAACAACGTTGTTTTTAATTTC
This sequence comes from Persicaria tinctoria, assembly GCA_037127255.1. Lineage (NCBI taxonomy): Eukaryota > Viridiplantae > Streptophyta > Magnoliopsida > Caryophyllales > Polygonaceae > Persicaria > Persicaria tinctoria. The sequence continues at coordinate 59,418,396 of JBANSL010000005.1, read as the reverse complement.
ATTATGGGCCTGACAATTATACCTACAACGAAATAGTCTCAAAATTCAACCAGCAAAGTTATCTAAATTCAACCAAAAATAAATTCAACCCAAAAAATGAAAAGTTTCAGAGTTGATCAAATTTTTTGAAGCTCCCATTGCATAAGATTTAGATAAAGAAACACACAAATCTTCAAAGGTTATAACAAAACATTACAGCTACAATCAAACTGAACCTAACTTCATGGACCAAACTGAGGCAAGTGTTTAACCCACCAGATGTCGTGTAATCCACTGAAGCAAACCGTGGACAAACCCACACTCAACTGTGCACGTGCATTCCTCACAACAAAGAGCATCATCTTCATCTTCAGCAAGGAGCTGATAATTTTTCCAGAAGTTTGATCTTCGACAGCTCTGAATTGCCGTTCCATTGGTGATATTTGTACATGTGTTCGGCTTCCACTTGAAGGCTGGTCTTCGTCTAGTTTCGATAATGGAATAACAAAGATCAGCAACTCTCCGGCGACACGAAACTATTTTATACCCCAACTTCTGTTTGACACTATTAAGTAATGCAAAGCCTTTGGGTTTCAGGTCTTCACATCCGCAACAATACATAGCTATGCCACAAACATAGGTTGCCACGTCGTGTCCCAACTCCGACGCCTGTAGAAGATCCCGAATTGCTGCCTCGTGATCGCAATTTGTGAAGTAGTGAACCTGCATGTTCAAAAGAAGCTATGAGGAACTATGATAATGCATACACCGAACCAATGTTCGACAATCACCATCTTACCATTCCTCGCTGAAAGATTGCCTCCGGGTTTCCCGCGTGGACGCATTGATCGAAGAATCTTCTGGCATGAATATCGTTTCTAGAAGCGACAACAAGCGACATTCCCCAGTCCTCCTGATAATCAATTGCCATCTTCGCAAGCACACAAGGGTGTTTTCCAACCGCATCAAAAGTTTTGCAACTGCATCACAAATAAGGCAATCAATTTTTCTGCGAATCCAAATTTGAAGTATATAAATTATAAACATGGGAGGGAATACCTTAACCGTAATCTGAAGACATCCTGCATAGATTCGACTCCTAATCGACGGACAATATCCAGTAGGAGCTCGATTGGTAGTGTTAGAATCGTCGATTCCTCTGATTTCCTTGTCGTAACGTTACTTCCTTGATCCATTGCAACTAGCTTATTTTGGGTTGTAGTTGGTGAGGGAGGAAGATTGAAATGAAGGGAATGGGATAATTTGGGTTCTAGTTGTACACGCAATGAATGTGGCCGGATGAGGAAGTGGAAGAGGCACAGGCGGAGATTTTAAAGGGTCATTATCTCCCAGTAATTTAATGTCAATGTACTATTTTTGTTAAATTTTGTTTTTGTTAATTTGATAATCGGTTAAAATAAATATTTAATGTTGAAGACCAGGTTATACTTCATAGCAACGTAGAAAAAATGTACAAAAATACCAACCTTGTTACCATATTCAGATGTATTTTAGTGCTAATTGACCTATATTTTTTGTTGAACCCAAGGTTATTAGGATCGGGATTCTAGGATCGAATGACAATAGGGTCCGTGTATCGGATCTTACCATCCCATTAGGGGATCGTATGATCCTCGAAATATAATTACATAATAAATTACTAATTTATATAACAAATGTTTTTTAATTTAAAGTTATTTAATGACGGAAAAATTGTTAGTTACACAATATATTTTGATTTGAAGACATAAAAATCTACATTTACGAGCTTAGACATTGTCATATTGGTTGAAAGGGTTCTTATGTTACTTGACACGGGATCCGATATTTGGTGACCCTCACCAAACCCACACCCCCACAGGGAGCCCCTCTCTCTTCATAATTACCACCACTCCATCGGTCATATCACTCCCACTCTTCCCTTGCAAGCCACAAACAATTTCCGGAAGAAGAAGCGACGCCATCATCTTTGGTTCACCAGGGGTGGTCAACCTCATCCAAAATCTTTCAATTCGAAGTAAGTAAAACCCCGATTGACCTTTCTGTTGAAATTTCAGTGTTCGTAATTTAGGGTTTTCGTCGATTCAAAGTTTGTGTTCGAAGCTTTCAAATCCAAGTAAGTACAACCCCGATTGCCATGTGTGCTTTGTGAAGTCAAAATTTCCAGATGTGTTATCTTGCATGTGCTTATTTTTGGTGATATATCATCTCCCTCTCCCATTCATCTTCTTCATATATACGCACTTGTTATGATTAAAAAACAAATAGCACATTTAGCATCCTTTCTGTGGTAATCTAAAGCATAAATATGATTAAGCCTATGAAAGTTGCAACCTTTGTCTTTGTCTGTGAAGGTTGTTAGTAGGATGGCTGCGAAGTCTTTGTAATTGGTGACACGGGATTCAACTTTTGGTTACACGGGATGTGTTAGTTGGTGACACGGGTGATTTCATCCATTTGTAACATAACTTTGTCAGAACTTTAAATCATTCAAATGAGTTTGATTTTCAAGCTTGTATTTACCAATGACAACTATGCTTGCACATACTTCTGTCCTTCTAAACATTATAAGGTCCGGACATTATATTACCTTATATTTAACTTTCTCCTTTACTTGTTGGTGACATATCATTTCCTAACACCATTCATCTTTTCCACATATATGTACTTGTGTCCAATCTAAAACAGGCTTACATATTTGTCATAGGTACGTATGTTCTTTTGTTTGGTTTTATTGTGGCATCTGACGTTTATTTTCCCTTGTACTGGTAGGAAGAATGTGGCCGCACTCAGATAGCGACATTGACACAGACTCCGACACCGATCGGAGCTATCAGAGTGGCGACGATCGCAGGTACTTCTGGCTCCGTTCAGATTACGACTACGGGAGAAGCCGCAGTGACCGTCGTGATGAGGACGGGCATGATGATGAGTCAGAGCCCCACCAGGTTGCTGACGACAACGCCCTATTTGACTTGGCCGCCGAAGAACTCACCGACCTTCGCCAGCGAGTCCAAAACCTGCTCAACCGGGATGCTGCCCGGGAGGGGGTTCTGGCCGCCCAGCGCACTGAACTAGAAGTCGCCCGCAACCATGTCCAGACAGCCACTCTTCAGTTGCAGGCCACCCAGTCCACCCTGGAGGCCACAAATATTGAGTTGGAGTGTACCCAGAGTTCGCTGCAAGCCACAATTGATGAGAACTTGGTCATCGCCAACAAGTTGGTGAGGATCGAGGCTTGCAACAGGCACCTGGCGCAGCGTTTGGTCCGGGTGGGCTCCTTCCTATGTGGGAAGTGGGTCGGCCACGCTAGAGACCAGCTCCGCACCAGACAGCTCACACGATGGAACAGGCTGATGGGGTGGCTTCTCGTCCTGATGATGGGAGTTATGGTCTGTCTGGTCACCCGGGCTTAGGAGGTTCGAAGCTAGTTGTCGTGGTTTTTTTGCCAAAACTTGTGCTTTTGTTGTAGTAGTTGCCAAATACTGATGTGATCCCAAACAGCTGTGGTTTTTTTGGACTCCGCCAGGACTCCGTATGTGGCAGATGGCCCCCATTTGTTGCAGTTGGGGGCCTATGTATGGGTAGTTACAAACAATGTCTCACCCACGGTCGGTAAGTTTTCGTATTTTGGATTGCCGACTGTGGTTGCACCATTATGAATGATGCGTGTAGTATCGGATATGGTATGTTTAGGGCAATGTCCCTCGTATATTCTGCATGTCTAGTAGATTTCCACTTGTTGGTGTTTTGCATGTGTATGACATTGACTGATCCATAGGAGACAAAATGTCAAATTATGTGGTTCGTATGATAGGGACTTGTCACCATTCGTATATGAACCTATGAACACAGACACAAGGTTAGAAATTGACACTACTCGCCATTGGTGACACGTACAATCACGTTATGTGACACGGGATTACAAGTGTTGGCACACGGGGTTCGGTCGTTACAACTTGTAATGTGCGTTTCAACCGAGTAAGTTGGTTGCCCCATGACATTCAATCTTCCACGAGAAAAATTTTTTTTGATGTGCTTCCTGTGACACGGCGTTGTGACAATTCGTATATGAACGTAGCACCCCATAAACAAGGTTCGAACATCACCCTACTCGCAAGCCGTGACACGGACATTCACGTTAGGTGACACGGGATTGCAAGGTCGGTGACACTGGATTTTTCCTTTCAACTTCAAATATCACTTTGAACAGACTAACTTCGTTGCTACATGTGATTCAATCATCCAAGAGACCGTGATAATTAATGCGCTTCCTGTGACACGGCGTTGTGATATTTCGTATATGAACCTATCAACACTTAAACAAGGTTAGAAAATCACCCTACTCGCCAGCAGTGACACGGACAATCACGTCAGGTGACACGGGATTGCAAGTTCGGTGACAATGGATTACTCCTTACAACTTAAATTATGACTTAAAACCGACTTACGTCGTTGCTACACCTCATGCAATCATCCACCAGACCTTGGAAATTTATGCGCTTTCTGTCACAAGGCGTTGTCACATTTCGTATATGAACATATGAACTAATCAACAAGGATAGAAAATCACCCTAGTCACCATCAGTGACACGGAAAATCACGTTAGTTGACACGGGAATCAAAGTATGGTGACACGAAATTATTTTGGAACTAATTATAACCAATATTCCAACCATGCCAACATGGTCAGCAAACGTTTACTAGTGATGATACAAATAATGTATGAGTCCGTAACACATAACCACTCACCAAAGACAAATAATGCGAAATAGTTCAAATACCAACCTAGTGAACTCCCGTCCACAAGTAAATGTGAGAAGCGGCAACCATGTTCATAAATATCCAACAGAGTAAAAACGATGTTCATAACATGCATAAACCATAACATAAAATTTCATAACAATGGTCAATGGTGATCACAAGTGAGATCATAACCCTGTACCATTGAAGATGCGAACAACGAGCATGTGCCTGTACGCCCCGATGAAAACGTCGTCAAGACCGTCGTAGGTGGGGGCGTCCTTCGTGAGGAGTTGCATGAACCTGATCGTGTACGGTCCGCAGTCTCCACTGCAATAGAGAATCGTCGGAGTCATATTCATTAAAGGCAGATGCAAGTATGAGACGAAGATATATTCAAGTGTTGGACATAAATTACCTCTGCTTGTTTTGCGGAATCCTTTTCTCGCGACTAAGGGTGAACGGGTTTGGCAACTTTTCGCTGTAGGTAGCCATCAACGCGGGGTGGCCTTTCATTAGTACGGGGATAAGGTGGGTTATGCAGCTTCAGTGTGCCGGCAGATGGCGGTCCCTGACGATGTACACGTCCGAATCATAAACCCTTACCTGCCACCCCACCAGATCTATCGCGACGGCGATCCAGTGAACACTGTCGACGTTCAAAGGTAGGAGGATGAGTTCCGCCCCTTCCCACGACCGGCCTATCATCGCCGGGGATCGCCCGTCGAAGTAGCCAAGCAGCTTCTCGTCGGCTTGGTAGCTACCTTCATCGCTCTTGTATTTGGCCCACTCGGTCTGCAGATAGCGAACGAAATATGTGTCCACAACGAGAACTCGACCAGCAAAGTCGCCGGCCCTCTCAGTTAACCCTTTCCGAAGAAGATAGCATGCTTGTTCCATGTGCTGCATAGATTACAACCCTAGTCAAAATCCAAATATATTCCACTTCCTATTACAGTACGTACCTTGTCATTGAAAAGACAAAGACAGTCACTTAGACGGGTATCGTACCTCAGAGTTTACCCAAACTGTGGGCGTTTTTAGTGCGGTGAAGAACTCCTTACTCAGCGCCGTGCCGTATGCAGTCTTGCATGTGTCCTCATCCCCGCTGCACAACCACAACCACAATGTTAGGGGATCGGAGTCCTCTATGCAATAAGTTGGAAAAGGCTGTTGATGAGTGTCACCTTTCCATCCACCGGAGGAACCCATCGTTGTCTGACACGGAAACAAGACCAAGCTTAATCGCGACCGCGCCTTCGACAACGTTCTTCCCTTTTCGGCCCCGCGTTTTCTTCTCGTGGGGGGGGGGGGGGGGGGCTTCACTTCACCTTCACCTCCTTGACCTCTCTTACTCTTCCTGCCTCGAGCGGGCTCCGGTCTTGCAGGCTCTGGGATCTGCCAATAGGTTTTACAGTTTGAACAGTGAAGGAAAATATATTTTCAAACCCGTGTCACCCTCATCTGTACTCGTGTCGGCAAACGGTGATATACTTGTCACTTACGTACTACTATAGATTTAAACGACAGGAAATGTAACAGCCATTTCACCTTGTTCTCATCATGTCCTTCCCGCGGCGCCTCGTCGATCCCTGTAGGTGGTACACCCGTTGAACCGGCTTTACCGCTTATGTCCTCACCATCCATATGTTTCCCGACCTTCTGGTCAGTGACGTATCCCCCAGTTCCTCCAACGGTATCGTCTTTGACCGCCGCTGAGATCTGCCAATTGGTTACGGTTATGTCAACTGTGATTAAGATCATATATTTGTTCCCTTTTCACTTAACATATTAATACGTGTCGATTCACTTTAACAACCGTGTGCGGTGTGTGCAAAATAGTCACAAATTATAAATTGCCGATTCTATAAACCCTTCACCGTGGTTACAGAAAATACCATGTCAAGTAACAACCAAATTACCTCCTCTTCTCCTTCTGGTCGCTGGTCTTCCACCTTAGTTTGTCCTTCTGTCCCCCCGTTCTTTCGGTCGTTATCCTCTCCACATACATCGCCCATTGGCTTCTGCTCACCTCCTGCATTCGACTGCCCATCTCGCATCCCATTCACAAAACCTTCCAACACCTTCATCTGAGACAGAAAGTGCATAAATGAGGGGTGGTTAGCGAATGTTATTCAGCATTGGGAGAAAAGTATCCCGTGTCACCTCTGACAGTTATCCGTGTCACATATACAATATACTGGTGACAGAAATTGCACAACCGTTACACGTACCTTCTCATCCATGCTCCGCATCCAACTTGACATGGTTCCCATCCTCTCCAACATCAGTTCTACTGACTTCACCAACTTATCCTCCCAGGATTCACTGGTCCCATCTCGTTTCTCCGAACTCGGGCCGGACTTGGCTGAGCCTTCACCGTAATAACTCGGTGCCAACGCAGCCTCAATGTCATCAAAGTAGAGGTCAGGCTCCTCATGCTGGTAGAAGCACCCGCGCATCAAATCATACTCGCCGGCCTTCGGTACTAGTATCGGGTTGTCTTCGACCTTGATTCTATCAGATTTTTCAGGGTCCATGCGGGACTGGATCGTCTCATACATTAGATTGTCGTCATCGGCTGTCCACCTCAGCATGCGAGGCAACGCCGTGTTCGAGACCCGCTTGCCGAACGCCTCCCCAATCCCCGGCACAGCTTCGTACAGCCAAATCTAATACAACCACACATGTCACTCCAATGAGTCCATCAATTGCGCGTACTAGTTCAAGCATAAGTTCGGTCACGTAGGTTACCTGGAACGCATACGGAAATCCCATAAGCCCATATCCATATCGATCGTCCTTCTCGTTTGCCTTCGGCTTCAGGTCAGCGACACGTCTTTCTATGACCCTCGACAGGGACTGATGGGTGGCCTCGTACACAACCCTGCCCCAGGGGTAATCCAGAAATCGATCAACGTTCTCCACAAGCTTCACAATCCACCCTCGTATGGATTTCCTGGGTTCTTCCCCCAACAGAACTCCTTGGACGATGAGTACGAGAGCGATCTTAAAACGCTTTCGAGCACTGGGCTCCTTCAATATGGAGTTCTTGAAGGCGTTCTCCAGCTTACCGACCTTCATGTTGTCCGTTCCGAATAAGTCCTTCAGAGCCTTCTTTGTCTTCTTGTCATCCTCCGTCTCTGTGTCTTCCCCCCGAACTCGACCACACCGCAGCCCAGTCACGAGCGCAAACTCCTTGATAGAGAATCGCCGCAGCTTGCCTTGAAGCATGTACCAAGTCTCCCACTTTTTTTCTGTCACAAGCTGCCTTTGTAACACGTAATGCAGTAGCTGCGACGAGAATTGAACCCGGTTTGCCATTTGCACAATACCCCCTAATTGGCTTCGCTGCAGCTTCTCCCAATCGACGGGGTCAACCCAGTCGTCCATGTTGACGAGCAGAGACACTTTGGAACACTGGTTGACCCGGCCTAAAAAATGCTTCTCTTCCGGCACTGCGAGTCGGGGCTCCACCTTCTTAGGTGCCCGAACACCTTTCCTCCTCAAATTCTGGGACCGAACCATGTTCTTCCCACAATTAACTGCACATGAACATTATCAATATCGACACAAACTCATCCCCTTCTGAATAAGTCTGTATGCGACTGTTTCACGATAAAAGGCCCATGTCACCTACTGAAGTAACCGTTGTCACCCAACAAAATAGCTCGTGTCATGATTGTCAATTCTCTTGATCCTAGTGTCTTACAGTACCTGTTTCTGACAAGGGTTTTTCTCCACAATGCCAATCTGGGTAAAAGCACCCGCAAGCCTCCGACCCTCTTCTTCAACCTCCCTTGCTCTTGTCTGTCAATTCCCCACTTCCCCACACCCCTTTTATCCCAGATCTGTATTACCCCGTATCCCCATTTCCCCAAATGACAGGAATTCCCCAATTCCCCTAATGACAGTAATTCCAAATCCCCAATTTCAGGTTTTTTTTTCGATCCCAAATTGCATGCCTTACAATGAAACAGTGGAATAATGCAATTGAAGTGGGCAAGATTGGAAATGAAGTGAAGATTCAGCATAGTAGTGATGGGCAGGGACAGATTTAAATAATCAATGAAGTTGTACCTCTATTCCTGTGCCTTCTTCTCCGGTACTGCCTTCTCCGGCGGCTTGGTCCGTTTTCCGGCGACTTCCTCCCTCTCCGGTACGAAACAATGGGATAGTGCAAATTAACTGGGGAAGAATGCAAATTAAGTAAAGATTATGAGTTTTAGAGATGGGTGAGGACGGATTTATAAATCCAATTGAGTTGTACCTGTTTTCCTGCGCCTTCCTCTCCAGTACGGGCTTCTCCGGCGTCTTCCTCCCTCTCTTGTACGGGTTCTCCCCTTTCCCTTCACTTCACAACCGCCTCCCTTCACTCCTAATATTCGGTCTCTATCTCTCTCTCTCTCCTTCCCTTGTGTAGGTGGTGGTTTTTAGTCGCCAACTGCAATGAATGCAAGTTACGTACTATTCCTTTGTTTACCTTTTTAATTTCGAGGAACACACCAATTTGTTTTCTTTTAAATTTTTTTTTGTGGGTCAATCGAACTCTGCAACCAACTGCCACCCTGTAAAAGATTCCTTTTCCTTTGTCGTTTTGTTTTGTTGTCCCAGTATCGGGTCCCTTCTTTCCATGCACGTGTCACCTGACATGTTTCTTCGTGTCACTATTAACTGCATCATATTCCTACGTGATAACTCCCTCCCTTGATGAAAATCGAAAAAGATGTTCCAAAGGCTTTGACAGGATTTGTGTGTCAAAGGCCTTGGAGCGTTAACAGTTGATGAAATACAAAACCTATCTTATTATTCGTATATTATTTTATCTTATTATATACTTCCTTTGTATTATATATATATATTCGTTGGACTAACTGTTTCAGGAAGTATTTTCGAGATTATATCTTTCCTTTAAAGACATATTGTGAAGATCTTCTTCAAAATGGATCATGGCTTCAAAGTGTCCATAAATAGAAGATTGAAGAATCAAGCCTGATTCATGGAGCCGTTGGTGAAGATCCTCAGGCGCCATTCCACTCTTATATAAAGGAAAGAAAGAAGAAGACAGAAAGAAGAACGTACAAGTGCTACACACGAGCTTCAATTCATTCAAGCGATCTGTCTTCCAAGTGTCTCTCTGCAAAGCGCTCAAATAGTTTGTTGTTTATTTCAAAGCCTTTGAGAGTCACTGTGAGCTTATAGGATATATTCATTACAAGTGTTACTCGAGAGTTTATAACTCGGGAAGTTGCACTAGGCTATTGATTTGCGAGAGTTAGAGGATTGTACTAGATAGCTGAGAGAGGTGGGGCTCTTCTAGATTGGTCTAGGAGTCCAAGGGAACGTGAGTTGACTAGATTGCAATTGTATAGGAGAGAGGCTTCTCGGTGAGCTATTAGGATCCTAAGCTAGGCATTCAATAAAGCCTTTGAATCCTAGGGTTGTGGAAGAACCCTAGGCGGGGACGTAGGCCAGTTGTGCTGAACCTCGTAAACAATTACTCGTGTCCTTTACTTATTTGCTTTACTTTATTTCCGCACTTGGTTCGATTGTCTAACTTTGTGATTCAGGTTTAATCTCAAGAGTTTTGATTCAAGCTTCAAAAGTCTTGAGACTTTCTGCGAAAAACGGGCATACTCTATTCAACCCCCCTTCTAGAGTATTTCTTATTACATTGTTTTTACATTATCGAACCTTCAATTCGTATCAGAGCTTTACTCACTGTTTTTTATCTAACAATCTTGTGAGTTTTCGATCATGTCTGGTGAAGCAAGCGGAGGATTTGCACAGGGAAGGTCCACAAGCAGACCGCCACTCTTTGTAGGAAACAACTTTGTCCACTGGAGATCTTTGATGAAGATGTTCATCATTGACCAAGATCTATAGCTTTGGAACATTATAGAGAGTGGTCCGAAGATTCCAGAGAAGGAAGGACCAAACGATACCAAAGTGGCAAAGAAGGAGTCTGATTACAACCAAGCAGATCTTGAAACCATCTCCAAAAACTACAGGGCTATCAACTTACTTTATTGTGGTCTTAGAACTGATGAGTTTAACCGTATTTCCTCTTGTAGGTCAGCTAAAGAGATTTGGGACAAGTTGGTCGTCACCTATGAAGGAACGAGCCAAGTGAAAGACACCAAGATCAGCATCTTCCTTCGAAAGTATGAGCTCTTCAAAATGAAGTCCGATGAGTCAATCAAATCCATGTTCACACGATTCACAGAAATCACCAACAACCTTGACTCTCTCGGCAAGAGCTTTACCAACGTTGAGAAAGTGAGGAAGATACTGAGGTGCCTTCCAAAGGAAAAATGGGGTCCAAAAGTAACAGCTATAGAGGAAGCCCAGGACCTCACCACTCTACCCCTTGACGACCTCCTTGGAAAGCTGATCACGCATGAGATGATCCTTAATGAAGACGATGGAGAACTTCCAGCTAGCACCAAGAACTTGGCACTCAAGTCTAAGAAGGATGAGTCCAAGGATGGATCCGATTCTGAAGATGAGGATGACGATGAGGATGATCCTTTTGCTCTTATCACAAGAGGCCTTGCTAGAATTCTCAAAATGAAGAAGCAATTCAACAACAAGGATGGATCAGAGTCTTCAAAATTTCGAGGTAAGCCTCAATACAACAAGTATGAAAAGAAGACTAAACCGTTGTCTTGTTTTGAATGTGGTGAAACAAATCATCTTGTAAAGGACTGTCCTCAAAAGACAAAGAGCCAGCCCAAGAAAGGAGACAAATGGAAGAAGAAAGCTATGGTGGCTACTTGGAGTGATTCTGACTCTGACTCCGACGATGAAAAGGCCAACATTTGTCTTATGGCCTCAGAAGATGAATCCCACGATGAAAAGCTTGAAGCTACTGTAAGAGAACTTATGGAAAGTCCAAAAGAGGAGATCACCAAGGTGAAAGAACACAAATGGATTATTGATAGTGGTTGCTCGAGGCATATGAGTGGGAAGAGTTCTCTCTTTCATGATCTAAAGGAGCAATCCACGGGAACAATCACACTTTGTGACAAAGGGAAATGCGACATTGTTGGTATTGGTAGTGTTGGAAGTGATTCCAGCCATAGTATTAAAAATGTCTATCTTGTCAATGGTTTAAAGTATAATTTGCTTAGCGTTTCTCAATTATGTGATAGTGGTAACAATGTCAGATTTAACAAGAAAAGATGTATAGTGTGCAGAGATGATACAGGTGAAGTTATTCTAACTGTATATCGCTACAACAACATATACGCTGTAAATGCTGATCAAGTGGCACAAGGAAGCTTAACCTGTTTAAAGGCCTTGACGGACGATCCAAAGCTTTGGCACAGGAGACTCGGTCATGTGAGTCCACATACACTACAGAAGCTTGTGTCCAAAGGGCTTGTAAGAGGGCTACCTGAGATGGACTTCAAAGGTATTGACATGTGCAATGCTTGCACACGAGGTAAACAAACACGTAGCTCCTTCAAACCCAAAAAGGTTGTAAGTTCTTCTAGACCCCTTGAACTTTTACATATGGATTTATGTGGTCCTATGCGAGTCAAATCTCCCAATGGTAAAAAGTACATGCTAGTTGTTGTCGATGATTTTTCAAGATATACTTGGGTTGCATTTTTGAAAGAAAAATCAGAGGCCTTATTTGAGTTTTCAAAACTTTGTAAGGAGTTGCAAACTTTAAGAAATGAGCCCATAGTGTCTATTCGGAGTGATCATGGTAGGGAGTTTGATCAACTTCAATTTGATTTGTTTTGTGCTAAATATGACATCTCCCATAACTTTTCTGCTCCTAGGACACCTCAACAAAACGGGGTTGTGGAACGCAAGAACCGCACCTTAGAGGATATGGCCAGGACTATGCTTTTAGAAAATGCATTACCTAAAACCTATTGGGCTGAAGCTGTTAACACAGCTAACTACATTTTAAATCGTTGTCTTATACGTTCTATCTTAAAGAAAACTCCTTATGAACTTTTCAAAGGCCGCAAACCACTTATATCTTATTTTAAACCCTTTGGTTGTACTTGTTTTGTTCATAACAATGGAAAAGATAACCTTGGAAAATTTGATGCGCGTAGTCATGAAGGTATATTTCTTGGCTATTCCACGAGTAGCAAAGCTTATAGAATCTTCAATAAAAGGACCCAGGTAGTTGAAGAAAGTATACATGTTATTTTTGATGAATGCAATGATGGTGCTTTGAGTGAAAGTGTTGCAGATATAGATCTTAATATCCATGAAGAGAACGAGGAAGGTGATGTTACTGCCACCAAGAACACAGAGAAGAAGAACATGCAAGAACCGATTCTTAACACTGAAGAATTGGCCCAAGGTGTTGAAGATGCGTCCAAAGCTCTTGGTGTCCAATCCAACAGTGTTGAGATGTCAGAAACTGCTGTATCTGAACCTAACAGGACCACGGAGTCAGATGTACCTCAAATCAATCCTGATGGTATGACGAATCAAGGAGCTGAGACTAGCAAAAGGAAATTCAAATACTCCTCATCACACTCATTAAAGGATATCATTTCTGACCCTACTTCTAATGTTCAAACTCGTTCTAAACTTAAAGATCTTTGTGCTTTTAACGCGTTTGTTTCTCTTATTGAGCCAAAGAAGGTAAATGAGGCACTTCAGGAGCCAGACTGGATTATAGCTATGCAAAGTGAACTCAATGAATTTGAGAGGAACAAAGTCTGGACTTTGAAGCCTAGACCAAAGCATCAATCAGTCATTGGCACTCGATGGGTGTTTCGAAACAAGCTAGATGAGAATGGCAAGATTGTGAGGAACAAGGCACAGCTTGTTGCTCAAGGCTACAATCAAGAGGAAGGTATTGACTACGAGGAGACCTTTGCTCCCGTAGCCAGGCTTGAAGCCATTCGCATTTTATTAGCATTTGCATCTTTCATGAGCATAAAGTTATATCAAATCGATGTCAAGTGTGCTTTTCTTAATGGTTTTTTAGAAGAAGAAGTTTATGTTGCTCAACCCCCAGGTTTTGAAAGCTCAGAATTTCCCAATCATGTTTACAAACTTGACAAGGCGCTTTATGGTTTGAAACAAGCCCCAAGAGCTTGGTACGAGCGCTTGTCAAAATATCTTTTAGAAAATGATTTTAAAAGAGGGTTGATCGACAAGACTCTTTTTATCAAGACCAAAGGAAAGGACATTTTGGTTATCCAAATTTATGTTGATGATATATTATTTGGTGCTACTAACACATCTTTGTGCAAGGAATTTTCTGACATTATGTGCAGTGAATTTGAGATGAGCTTAATGGGTGAACTAAACTTCTTTTTGGGGTTACAAGTTCATCAATCCAAGAAAGGGATCTTCGTCAACCAAAGCAAATACACTAAGGATCTCTTGAAGAAGTTCAAGATGGATCAATCCAAAGCAGCCAAGACTCCCATGAGCTCAACATTGTCTCTAGATCAAGACAAGACTGGAACTAGTGTCAATCAAAAGGAGTATCGAGGAATGATTGGATCTTTGTTATATCTCACGGCTAGTAGACCTGACATTATGTTTAGTGTTTGCATGTGTGCTAGGTTTCAAGCTGATCCCAAAGAATCTCACCTCGTGGCTGTGAAGAGGATCTTTCGATATCTCAATGGCACTAAGGAACTTGGACTATGGTACCCAAAGCAAAAAGATTTTACTTTAATTGGATATTCTGATGCAGATTTTGCAGGCTACAAGGTGGATAGAAAGAGCACATCAGGATGTTGCCAATTCTTAGGAGCATCCTTGATCAGTTGGCATTCAAAGAAGCAAAATTCAGTCGCTCTATCCACTGCAGAAGCCGAATACATTGCAGATGGAGCTTGTTGCTCCCAAATCCTTTGGATAGCTCAACAAATGCGAGATCTTGGCATCAACCTCAAGGGTATCCCAATTAAGTGTGACAATACAAGTGCCATATCCATCACTAAGAATCTTGTTCAACATTCAAGGACCAAGCATATTGATGTAAGACATCATTTCATTAGAGATCATGTGGAAAAAGGTGATGTATCCATATCTTTTATTTCTACTGATTATCAATGGGCTGACATTTTTACTAAGCCTTTGGCAGAGGAAAGGTTCACCTTCATTAGACGAGAGATTGGGATGCTTGACAAGGATGCACTTTCGTAGGGGGAGCTTTCCCTTTACGAAAGATAAACTCCACTCAGTGTCAAGACCTTTGAGAGTTATGTCAAGGTCTGCTAACTGAACAGTGGAGTACATATATCGGATCATATATTTTTGGTTAATATCTTTTTAGATATTCAATCAATTATATTTGTTTTAATCGGATTTCAAAAATTGCCTATTTTCATGATTTCCTTAACCGTTAAGATATTTTATTTATGGAACTAAATTGGTTTGTGTTTAGTCCGATTTTTATGGTAATTTAAATTCAAATTTGAATTTGAAAATCCTTCAACTTGGAAAGGTAATGATTTCTTTCCTTGGAACCCTAAACCCATCCCATCAATCCGTCACCCTCTCTCTCTACTTAAACCCATTCTGTACCCGATTACAACCCACACTCAGATTTTTCCCATAATCTTTCCACTCCTTCATCTTCAACCTCTCAAAGAAACCCTAACCGATTATCTCCATGGCACCCAAAACCAAGAAAGCCGTCACTCCCAAAAGACTTGGCGCCACCCCCAAGGGACGCCAGGCCACTGCTCCTTCTCCCACACCAGAACCGGCTACTCAAGCCATCATCCCAACCGTTGTCCAGAGCACCATTGCTGAGAGCTCGGCCATTGTTCCCAAAGGCTCTCAAAAGCACTCTGCGAAGAAGCCGATCAGTGCTAAACAGAAAGGGAAGAGAAAGATCTTGGCTGAGGAACCTGACGAGGAAGAGGAGGAAGACGACCTTGATGCTGCCCTGGAAAGAGACGTTGCCAGGGAAGCCGAGGAGGAGGCTCTAAGGAAGAAAAAGGCCGATGAAGAGGCCGAGCCTGCTAAGAAACTGGCCGAGGAAGAGGCTGAGCGGATTCGGAAGGAAGCCGAAGCCGAGGAGGCCCAGTCCGAGGAGGATCCTGAAGAAGAAGAGGAAGAGGAAGAGCACGAGGATTCTGAAGGGGATGAGGAACCAGAAGGTGACGAAGCGGGGTCCGGTGAGGACTCGGGGTCTGAGGAAGAGAAGGAAGAAACTCCCTCTCCTTCTCCTCCTCCTCCCCCGTCTCCGAAGAAGCGGAAAGCCCCTGCTCCAGTCAAGCCTCCATCTCCTAAGCGTACCAGGAAGGGCCCTGTCAAGAGTCCTGTAGCGCCTGTCAAGAAAGCTGCTCCAACTGTTGCACGCAGGAAGAACGCTGAACCCCCGGCCTATATCCAGGTAAATCAATCCTTGCCCTCCTCTTGGTTTTTAGATGCTGAGACTGCTGGTAAGTGGGTAGACGAGTTTCGTACTCGTAAGCTTAGCTGTTCAGATTTTTTAGATTTCGATTTCTTTGAAGCTTTGAAGATGCCCTGCTTTGAGCTCCTCAAAAATTCCCCAGCCTGGACTCTTCTTAACCGAGAAACTGTTTACCACCCTGAGCTTACCCGACTCTTCTACATTAACCTCAAAGCCAAGAACGACACTAATGGTTGGTCTTTGGAGACTGTTGTCAAAGGGGTTAGAATCTCTCTCAACCCCAATGATTTTGCAGATCTCCTAGGCTTACCTACCCCTGTTCCACCATCTGAAATCCACCCCTCAAAAGAAAACTGCATCATCCTAGCCCGAGCCAAATATCTCCTACCCGAAGCAGCCAACAGCACCTCAAAGCAACTCACCCACTCATCCCTAACCCTTGAGGAAAAAATTATCTTTAACATCATTGTTAGATGCCTCTTACCCCGTCTCAACTCTGGCTCACTCCTAACCGACAATGCCATGGTCCTGCTCTACCGCATTCTAAATGGCCTTGATCCTGATCTGGCCAACACCATCCTTGGAACCATGGCCCATGCCAGAAAAGCTCGAAAAGGCTCTCCCCTCCCCTTTGCTACCCTTTTGACTCCTATCTTCAAAGCTTTTGGAATTGATCTCAAAAATGAAGAACAGCTGCGTTATACGGGTATATTCGACTCTAAAGGCCTTGAAAAGATTGGCATCACTCGGTCTCCCCAAGGGACCTTGAGTCTTGCCACTCCTTCAAAAGCCTTTCCCATTGCTCTGGCTTTCGATGAACGCATGGACAACCTAGAGTTGGGCTTGGAGGAAGTTCGCCTGGATATTAAGGAGCTGCAGACGGAGGTGATGACGAAGATGAGCGGGATTTCAACGTTGCTGGAAGGACTGTGGACGAGGCTCACTGATGATGCTCTGGATTAACTAAGCCTAAACCTTAACCCACCCTATCCCACCCTGAAACTTGTTACTTTGCCGGTTTTTGGAAACATTTTCAAAACTTTTGGTGACTGTTTTACCTCCGCCCTTTGTTGAAAGACAAAAAGGGGGAGATGATCGTTAGACTTTGAAAACCTCTGGTTAAAGGTCATGGAGGACCTTGCTTTTTGATTTATGGTTTTCGGTTGGATGTTTTCTTACTTTAAAATATTTTGATCCAACATTTGTCTAACCCTTCCAGGTACTTAGTCTATCTTTGATTATGATATATTTGTTTGACTAAGTTGCAGGGATGCACAGGTTTTGTCTTTCATCAAGGGGGAGATTGATAACTCCCTCCCTTGATGAAAATCGAAAAAGATGTTCCAAAGGCTTTGACAGGATTTGTGTGTCAAAGGCCTTGGAGCGTTAACAGTTGATGAAATACAAAACCTATCTTATTATTCGTATATTATTTTATCTTATTATATACTTCCTTTATATTATATATATATTCGTTGGACTAACTGTTTCAGGAAGTATTTTCAAGATTATATCTTTCCTTTAAAGACATATTGTGAAGATCTTCTTCAAAATGGATCATGGCTTCAAAGTGTCCATAAATAGAAGATTGAAGAATCAAGCTTATTCATGGAGCCGTTGGTGAAGATCCTCAGGCGCCATTCCACTCTTATATAAAGGAAAGAAAGAAGAAGACAGAAAGAAGAACGTACAAGTGCTACACACGAGCTTCAATTCATTCAAGCGATCTGTCTTCCAAGTGTCTCTCTGCAAAGCGCTCAAATAGTTTGTTGTTTATTTCAAATCCTTTGAGAGTCACTGTGAGCTTATAGGATATATTCATTACAATTGTTACTCGAGAGTTTATAACTCGGGAAGTTGCACTAGGCTATTGATTTGCGAGAGTTAGAGGATTGTACTAGATAGCTGAGAGAGGTGGGGCTCTTCTAGATTGGTCTAGGACTCCAAGGGAACGTGAGTTGACTAGATTGCAATTGTATAGGAGAGAGGCTTCTCGGTGAGCTATTAGGATCCTAAGCTAAGCATTCAATAAAGCCTTTGAATCCTAGGGTTGTGGAA
The DNA here is from genome assembly GCA_037127255.1 of Persicaria tinctoria. Taxonomy (NCBI): domain Eukaryota; kingdom Viridiplantae; phylum Streptophyta; class Magnoliopsida; order Caryophyllales; family Polygonaceae; genus Persicaria; species Persicaria tinctoria. The sequence continues at coordinate 59,400,254 of JBANSL010000005.1, read as the reverse complement.
TAACCCTAGGCGGGGACGTAGGCCAGTTGTGCTGAACCTCGTAAACAATTACTCGTGTCCTTTACTTATTTGCTTTACCTTATTTCCGCACTTCGTTCGATTGTCTAACTTTGTGATTCAGGTTTAATCTCAAGAGTTTTGATTCCTAGCTGAACAGCATCGGCGGGAACAGTTGCTGTCTTCTGGGGTCGCGGTTTCTTCGCCGGGGGAGCCAACTCCTCTCCAACAGCCTTCCTCGTCTTCTTCGCCGCCTTTGATACATAAACCTGAGCTACCCTGGGCTTCGGCCTCTCCTCAACTTCATTTTTCTTTCCACCTTCCTCTTGAACGGACGCCTTTAAACCAACCTCTCCCACCTGCAAACATATCAAACTTCAGCTCAGATTTCCACTTCCCCTTGTCACATAACAGATATTCTCATGTCACTTGACCTATACTATCATGTCACATATAAAATCGCCTTTATTTCATAAATAAACCTTACCTCTTTGGTCTTTCCTTCCCCCCCCCCATCCCATGCCATGACAGATTCAGGTTCATTATCATTGTCCCCGACATCATGACCACCTTGCTTGCTCTCTCCTGATATCTCATCACTTGCCTTCATAGTTTCCATTTGTGTGTGCTTATCCCCGCCACCATCCACTTCACTTCCCTTCTCAACAGCACCTCCTAACTGCAAATGAATTCAATTTTTAATTATGGCTCATTTTTTCCAGTGTCACTTAACATAACAAATCATGTCACCCAGCTAAAATATTCCTGTCACATTATTCCAGTGTCGCTGAAATTAACGAATCTTGTGATGTTTACCAACAACTTACCTTACCACCTGGTCCACCCTCACCGGCTTTACCCGCAATTGAGTCTATCAACTCGTCCAGTTTTTTCTCTTCTCCACCTTCTTCTTTATCGGTTGCTTCTTGCCATGCCGTCCCCTTACACTGAACATCCCGCAGCTCAGTCACGTCCACCTCCAATAATTTCAGCTGCAAGTGATCAAATTATTACTTCAAATCACCATACGGTGTGAAAAATCAACACAATTCACCCTTCATACCAATTTCGTTCATTATCTACACTACTTGTCACTTCTCCAATTTCACGTGGCCGGAGTCCATTTACCATAGTTAACAGTTATCCCCAGTCTCCACATAACAAATAATTGGGAAGTTATTGCATACCTTTTCATCCATCTTCTCCATCCCTGTTGACATTGTCTGAAGCTTGTCCATTACTTGTGCCAAAGTCTTGGCCATGTCCCCCACCCCGCCATCTTTGTCATTGGCTCCTCTTCCCGTACTTGGGGACCTCCCACCAGGGGATTCGAAATGTCTCAGGAACGGTGCAACTAGGTCGTCGAAAAAGGGGCCGGACTTCTCATCATCGTACACACACCCATCCATTAGCTCCAGCTCGGCCTCCTCTGGTGTGAGTATTGGGTTATCATCAATCTCTACGGCCTCCTCTCCCTCAGCTTCGGTGCGCCTGGCTATATCATTATAAGCGAGGTTATCGTCCTTGAGGGCCCATCTCATGCAACGAGGGAATGCCTTCGTCGCAAACCGGACCCCCCATTTCGGCATGGATTCCAGCAACCAAATCTGCACCGTATCCCCACTCAAATTAGTACATTTTCAGCATATGATTTACAATTTGATCATGGGTGTGGTCGAGAAGGTTACCTGAAAGGATACCGGATAACCCATCAGGCCATAACCATTGCGCTTCTTTCGATCTTTTGCCTTTAGCTCAGCCTCCCAGCGCTTTACGGCGCCGTTCAGCGACACGTGTGTGGCAGCATAGATTACCCTACCCCATGGGAATGCCAAAAACCTATCAACATTTTCCACCAATCGGACGATCCAGCTCCTCAGCCCCTTCCTCTGGTCCTCTCCTAACAAAACGCCCTCCACAATGTACAGCAACACTAGCTTGAATCGTCTTCTCGGGCTCCGCAACACCATTAGTGAGTTTTTCAGCTCGGTCTCGAGCTCACCAACCGTCATCTTCTCATTTCCAAAAAATTCCTTTATAGCTTTCTCGTCCTCCTCCATCTAGTAGCTGCTGGTTGACTGCACCGCAGCCCGGTTACTAAGGCGAACTCCTTGAGGGAGAACCTCCTGAGCTTTCCCTTAATCCGGTACCACGTCTCCCACTCCTTTTCGCTTGTAAGCTGTTGTTGGAGTGCATAATGCACAATTTGTGATGAAAATTTCACAGTGTGCCCCATCCGCACAACCCCACCAAGCTGGGAGTCCAGCAACTTCTGCCAGTCCCTAGGGTCAACATAATCGTCAATGTTGTTCAGCATTGACATTCTTGAGGCCTGGTTGACCCGAGCCCGGAAATGCCTATCTTCGGGGACTAGGTAGTCATGCACTTTGTTCTTCGCGCTCACATTCTTCGTCCTCACCATTTTTCTCCTGCAATTTCCATCACACGAACAAACTCAGCTTCTACCATTTATATTTGTCTCCCTCTGTCACCTGACAGACTATCCCATGTCACTCAGTGTGAAACCCATGCCACCCATTTTTTAATCGGAAGCCTATTATAACCAATACCTCAAACCTCCTTCAATAGGACACCTATGACATCCACATATCCCAATTTCCACAGCTCGCCAATTCTCGTATTCCGCCTACCACAATACATTTACAAACCCTTCTCTCCAAATTGGAAACCCTTGTCACCCAATTGTCAAACCCCTGTCACCCAATTCGAACCTCATACCACCAATTTCCCCTATCCATAGTTCCGCGACCGTTGCCCTAACCCATTCCGAAAACCACTTTCACCCAATTCGAAACCCTAACAACCGATTTCCCCTTTCCATACACGAAAACCACCCATGCCACCACCACCCACCATTATCCAAACAAGATAACCACCACCCCGACCCACCATTCACACCGCCATTGCCATAACCCCTTCACCCACTGCTTCCCCGACCACACCCGCGCACCCTACCAGCAAAGGGAGAAGAGTAAAAGGGCGTACCTCTTCTGTACGTCGTCGGGTCGTGGCTGTTGTGTCCTTTCCGGCGACGATAGACTTCCCTGCTCTCTCTCCTTTGGTGTATGCTAGAAGAAACCGCTACCGCAACCGCCCTCTCTCTCTTTTTCTTCTGACGTCTCTGCAACTGTCTCTCTCTCTTTGCTATTGTATCGGTTTGGGACGAGAAGGGAGATGGTGATGGGATTGCATTTACTCCTTCCCGCCTTGCCTCTCCCCTACTAGGTAGGTAATAATGACTCTATTTTCTTTCTCAATTTTTTTTTTCCACTAATTACAAGCGATTGCCGGTTTTTTTTGGGGGGGGGGGGGGGGGGGGAGGGGGGCACAAACCTGTACATTTATGCAAATTTTTCTACAAAATGGCATTTTTGCCAATTTTCCGAAAACGGTGGTATTTTTGCAAACTTTTCTGAAAATGTGGTATTTAGTGTTATTCCCTGTTTTCATAATATCTACTATATACATTCTTACGGAAGTACACAAAGGGAAGGCCGAATGTGAACATACGTATACGGCCGTAACTTTAGTTTTTCTCTTTAACCCTAATTGTCTTTTGTTTTATTTTCTTGGAGACCTAAATTCTCCCGTTCGGTCCACAATTTGAAGGTTTGTTTGAATTGATTTATGAGTTTCTGAATCTTATTCCTTATTTCCTATATTGAATGTTTCGACTTCTTTGTGCTTGAATGTTTGATTGTTTTATTCTATCTCGACTGATCAACTTGGTAGAATCAATTCAATTGTTAGAGTTTTGTAGATTCCTGATTGTGAACCTTAACCCAAGTGGCAAACTTATCCCTTTAGGGCTGATTGAACTAATTGGATGGGTAGGAAGTTGGATGTGTTGTTAAATCCCTTTTTAGGGACTGCAAATACCTTGGTTAATCTCTGGTCTTAAAGCTATAAATTGGGTTAAATCCTTCTTTAGGGAATGTTTGATTGATAAGGGTTTCTATGACTGATTGGACTAGTAACTATATTAGGTCGGGACAAGGGCATTCATAGGAATCATAAAAGGACAAGAGGAAGTTACAATATCAATTCAACCAAATAAAGTAGATAGTTGTAGGTAGAACGATTTTCTCTAAATTGCTTTGCATTAATTTGTTTATAGTTTATTTTATTTTCTTTCTTATTTTCACCACCCAGAAACCCTCGTTTCATATTAATTGGTAAATAAACTTAACTTAGGAATAACTTGGTTCTCTATGGGATCGACTCGTGCTTACCACACTGCATTAGTTAGGTAGGTTCGAAATTATTTTGATACGGTTAACGCGACTAAAAACCGTCCATCACCAAGACAATATCTTGATTGCTCACGAAGCTCTGCATTCTTTTTGGCTAAAGAAAGGCAAAATGGGCATGGTTGCGATCAAATTAGATATGGAGAAGGCTTACGATCGCATCGAATGGCCCTTTCTGTTCCAAGTTTTATCAAAGTTTGGCTTCAACGACCTTTTTCTTGACGGAATAAAGGAATGTGTCTCAAATGTATCTTACTCGGTCCTCGTTAATGATGAATCAACAACAGTTTTTCATCCCACTAGAGGGTAGAGGGTTGAGACAAGGAGACCCACTCTCTCCTTTTCTATTCATTTTAGCTTCTGAGGTGCTAGCAAGGACTTTACATAGCCAGAGGCTTGTTCGTAAGGACCTTAGTATCACTTTCGGGAAACCTGGGATTAAGGTTCCTTTCCTAGCTTTTGCTGATGACATCCTTATTTTTTGTCAAGCTTCCCATTCGGCATGTACTACTGTACTGTCCACTTTAGACAGGTACTGCCTAATTTCGGGTCAAAAGGTGAATCTGCACAAATCAAGCTTCCAAGCATCTCCTAATACATCCACTACCGCCATTGCATCTACTATTGCAGTGTTTGGCTTTCCTCAGGCAAACAATCGACAGTGGAACAAAACATGTTACGGTAGCTCACTTTATCCTGAATCCAGATGATATTGCATCTACTATTGCAGTGTTTGGCTTTCCGGATTATCTCAAAGATGTTACGGTAGCTCACTTTATCTACAATCGACAGTGGAACAAAACATTTATGACCAACGTATTAGCAGATATCCTGAATCCAGATGATATTGCACACATCATGAGTTTAACGTTGCCAACTAACCCTATCACGGATCGTCTGTACTGGGCTCCCAGTAAAAACGGCTGGTTTTCAACCGCCTCTACAAACTCCTTCCTTACAGAAAATGTTGGTCTGACAGATTACGACTGTGGCTGGATTTGGGGCCTCGATGTCCCCCCGAAAGTGCGACACTTCTTATGGAAGCTCTCCCGTGATGGTCTACCCACCAAAACTAGGTTACTAAAGTCGAATGTAGCAGTTCCGGTTGGCTTTCTTTTTTGTAGAAACACAAATGAATCGGGTGACCACCTGCTTTTTTGATGCCCTATGGCTATGGCAACTGATTTGCTCAAAGCACTACGGATCCACATTCTAGGTCTCATTACTGATTCTGTCGGCATGGGCCAGGTGATTCTTTTGACGAAAATTAAAACTGCTATTGGGACAACCAAATTCACTGCTTTAGCTTCAGCTTGGTGGGCTATCTGGTACTTTAGGAACCAATTGGTTTTTGACCAGATTAGTAAAGTTACTATCAATGAGATTCTGCTGTTTCACAGTATTACTACCCAGTGCTGGAAGCAATCAAAGCTTTTAGACGACGATCCGACCGGTTATCCAATCCAAAAGTATAGTACTTATAACAGAACACCGAACAACATGTGTAGGGGTGGGGCTCCGCCTACCAGGACAAAGGATCGGTCTGGGATTCGGGTGAAACCCCCTCCAGACAGCTATAAACTCAATTTTGATGGTTCAGTTCTCCCTTGTGGCAAATCAGCCTATGGTTTTATTATCCGAGACTCGGCTGGCTTGATGGTCTCCGCTGGCAGATCATCTTGCACCAATATCTCGGTCGTTTATGCCAAAAATCTCGGTCTCATGATGGGTTTATTACGGGCAAAGGAGCTGAATCTTCATACACTTCTAATCGAAGGAGATAACTTAGCAGTCATTAAAGCTCTATTGGGGGATTGGAAATGCCCCTAGACAATATAGATGCTACAAGCTGATATTCTGTCTAATATTTCGTCCTTTACTTATGTTGCTATTCGTCATATTTTCAGGGAATCCAATGCGGTGGCTGACTACCTTGCTCGTAGTGCCCATGCATTCCTTGCCGACGAAGCCTGTTGTTGTGAGCCTAATTAGCCATGTTTTTATACTTACTTTTATATCAATTTCTGCATGCATTTCATACATTTGGGTTAGAATAATACAGAATCTGTGTAGTTTACACTTATTTGAAATAGATGGAGGTCTACACAAGTTTTTGTTATATTTCGCAGAAATCGGACGCATTTTGGAGCTTAAAGGAAAGTCATGGAGAAGCCAAGAATGGTGCAACTGGAGAGAAGTCCAATTTCTGGTATTCATCATTCTGAATCAGGCTTTGATGTCTTCATGAAAGTTATATCCCTCGGAAAGAGCTTTCCAACGCATGGTCATATGCGTCAATCCGACAACCGAGGCATCGGGAAAGTGCGTTTTACGAACAGAGCTGAAAGCTGAGGAGAGTTATCGATGTCGAGTACTCTTGTCGACATCGATAAGTTACCAACTCGACATGTGCACTGGAAGACGAAGTCGAGTTGCTGAACTCGAGACGAAGAAATGTTATCGACATCGACAACTTTTGTCGATGTCGAGGAGTCATGTCGAGAAGATCAGAAGCCGAGATCGAGGAGAAGTCCGAGCGAAAAGGTTACTTGTAAGCAAAGATTTCTATCAAAATCTATCAAAGATCTATCCAAGAAGATGTCCACACATTAGATGTAATCCTAGTCTATCTAGTTTGTTTATTTTATTTAATTCCGTGTTTTATCATAAAGCTTTTAGATATAGTTTTAGATATAGATATAGTTGTTTTATCCTAAATTAGCGAGATTTGAACACTATAAATAAAGCCTTAGGGGCTGATTTCTATTCATTCAATTTCAGTCAGAGAGTAGTAGTTAGCCACAGAGATAGTTTAGGAGTTTGAGGTTTTTAAGATTTTGGCGATTTGCGAAAGTTGATTGCCGGAATTGTAAAGGCTTTAAATTTAGTTAATGCAATTCGTTTCTTTTAAATCAAAGATGTCGGTTATTACAATGAAGAGCGAGTAGTCCACCCACTTCTGGGGCTGGGGTGAGCCCGACGGTGGCTATGTAAGGTGATGCGGTAAAGGTAAAATCTTTTGATTGCAATCTGTCTTCTATCCCTGTGAGCATGATTCTTTTGCGAAAGTTGAAGGTGATCCTTGTTTGTGTTATTGAAGCGAAAGTGATCTTAATGCAACTTGGATTAATTATGTGAAAAGGGTTAGTAACAATTAGGGTTTATGCGAAAGCCTCTATATGCCTATTTGTTAATAACGAAAGTTATTTAGATGGAAAGCATGATCTTTTACGCCTTTATGTGTTACTTTGCATGGTTATCATTGTGGTGTTGAAACCCTAGCCTTGGAAGTCTTTTAGTTCATTGAGTTCATTCCGTTAAAAATCGTTTCTGTTCGAAAAAGCTTTGCAATTTAGTTTTCTGTCACTTCTCGATTTCAAGGAAGTTGTCGATATCGACATATCTTGTCGACGTCGAGTTCTTTCATCGAGATCTAGTTCTTTGCTTTCTGTTTGTCGATCTGTTGTTGTGTCGAGAACATCTTGTCGATTTGCCTTCTGTGTCGAGTACTTTCTCGATATCGAGGAAACTCGGTCGAGTTTGTCAGATCGAGTAACTTTTTGTTGTCGACTTAGCTGGTTTCGAGTACTGCCTTTGCTTTTGTTTATTGCTTGTCTTTGCTTCTGTCTTTTGCTTCTGTGTTACTCTGTCTGTGAGATTCTGTCATTACCTAAGAACTGCTGACGTGCTTCCTCGTGGATCGATCCTGACTATTCTCTTGCTACATCGGGAGGAAGTCTTGTAATTATTTGCGTGGGCACGAATCTGGTTTGATCTATTCCTTAATATTTTGAACTCGATTTCCTCCCTTACAACAAATTGGCGCTGTTGCCGGGGAAGCAATCATTCGCGCCTTAGGTAGTCAGATCTCACGTTTCTCTTTTAGTTTTGATTTTGCAGGTGTATGCGCCGTTCTGGTCAACCACCTGAGTTTGACACCTTAGATGATCCGGAATGTCTTATACACATCCACTCTAAATTGAAAAGAGCCATGGCGGCCGCAGAAACACCAGAACAGCTGATCGAGAGGCTCACGAGGGAAATAGCCGCCAAAGATATTGCTATCGCCATTGAGAGAGCAAGAAGGGAACATGAAACTGAGCGTGCAAGGCAATTAGAAGCTGAGATTGAGTTGCGTAGAAGGGAATATTACTCTAAATCGCCTAAATCAACAAGTTGGTTCGATAACATCCCCTTCTATGAACCTGTTGATACCCAGGTATGTCCCTCCACGATCTCAATTCCAACTTTGCTACCTGTCTTTGAAAAACCATCTGAAGGACCCCAAAAAGAAGAAGAGCCGGAAAAGAAGAAGTTGGACATCGTTTCCCATGATGTTTCAAAGTCACTTTTGCCTTACAAGGTGAAAGCTATCCCCGATGATTTTGAGCAACCGATGTTCATATTCAAGTATGGGGTCCTCGCAAAGTGGCATGAAGTTCCACAAGATGAGGTGAAAGTATCTCTTCCGACTCCACCGGTTTGCTGTGGTGGAGATGGGCAAACAATTCAACCAATGAAGCGGAAGAGGTATGATGATAAAGTATGCAAAATTCCTTTATATATTCCTTTATGCATGCCAGCTGGAGCACAGGAAGATGGATGGGTGAAGCCATGGAGCATTCACTCGGGGAGGTTTAAGCTTCTTCACATAATGCCCTCAGATGACATCCCACGCTTCCCACCACCGGAGGAACCACCAGATCCACCTATACCTCCGGACAAAGATGAGCCAGGCTAATGCTTAATGGAGAAAGTCGGCCTAGCGACTATAAAATCTAGAGCTTGTAAATAGACATTTATTTTGGACTTTTTGGACATTGTTGTTTTGTTTGTTTTTGGTTTTAGACATTGTTTTTAGGATTATGCTATTGTGGGTGTTTCTTTCTTAACGAATCTTGCAGGTATGAAAAAAAGCTACAGTCTTGTCGACATGGAAGAAGGTTCTCGACATCGACAAAACCACATCGAGTAAAAACCTACTGTCGAGAAAACCGCCCTGGAGGCAACTATTTCTCCTCGATGTCGAGGAGTGTTGTCGACATCGAGGAAGTTCTCGAGATCGACTAGAGTTGTCGATATCGACAAGCCTTGCAGCAGCGCTTCTTCACTCGATTTTTGACGATCTGCACATCTGTCTTGTGAGTTTCTTTCTTTACCCTTGTTTTTATACAGTGAGGACACTGTAATGTTTAAGTATGGGGTGGGGGAAGGGCTTACTTTATGCATATTTGATTTATTTGACATTATGTGTGCATTATTTCTTTGAATTACTTATACATGGCCATTTTGGAATTCTTCATTGTTTATGTGCTTATATGCATGTTTTCCAAAATTTGAAAAATGACCCCCATTGAAATTTTTTGATAAATGTCATGGAATCTTATATTTAACTCGACGATGCAAAATTAGATTCATTAGAGATATAGCATGAAATTGCCTAGTAAAGGGAAGTCACAATGAAGTGCATTATTTCTTGAAAACCATGAAAGGAGGTAAAATTTGATGTTGCTTTTGACATGTTGCATGATAAGAAGATGGAGGACTTTATATTTCCATATATGCTCATATGTTTATATCCTAGCCATACCTATGCTTATGCATTACACAAAAGCCATATTTTGCCTTATTTCAATTATTGCTCCACATGATCTAAATATTCCCATTCTTTACCTTATTTCTATCCGGGGATTATGTTGAGAATGATGTTACATTATGGAGATGTTATATGGTGTTTGTGTTGTTATCATTATTTGGAGTTTGGCGAAAATGATTGAAATATATGGAAAAATTAATGAGTGAAAGAAAATCCGATCAAAGATCGACCCTGCCTGCGTGAGATAATAGTTCCGCAGGATGGGACACCAAGGTGAGGAGTCCGAAGCACTGAGTATCCGGGGCCATTCATGACACCCATGTTTGCGACTCGCGAGAAGGCAGTGCTGAGGTTAGAGAGGTAAAAGCATATTATTATTAATAAAAGCATCGAGCGAATGAGTGAAAGGTGAGAAATCAAAGGAAGAAGGAATGTGGAATGAAAATTTGGAAATACTCCATTTCCCCGGATCATTAGCACCACATTGCCAAAAATTGCTCACCTTTAGCCTTTTACCAATCTACTCCTTATTGAGCTTAAATTAAAAGTTCTCTTGATTATTAATGCTTTGTCACATAAATTGTTTTTGCATAAACCTCCTTTTGTGAGTAGATGTTGCTTTTAAATTGCACATGCATGAATTTGTGACATTAGTACCTTTTCGAGGATGGTAATTGATTGCAGGGACATATGAGAATGAATCTAATATGTTGAGAGTTTTTTATTTCTTCCCCTGAATGACAATTAAAAGTATTGCTTGAGGACAAGCAAGCTTAAGTATGGGGTGTTTGTTGTGAGCCTAATTAGCCATGTTTTTATACTTACTTTTATATCAATTTCTGCATGCATTTCATACATTTGGGTTAGAATAATACAGAATCTGTGTAGTTTACACTTATTTGAAATAGATGGAGGTCTACACAAGTTTTTGTTATATTTCGCAGAAATCGGACGCATTTTGGAGCTTAAAGGAAAGTCATGGAGAAGCCAAGAATGGTGCAACTGGAGAGAAGGCCAATTTCTGGTATTCATCGTTCTGAATCAGGCTTTGATGTCTTCATGAGAGTTATAGCCCTTGGAAAGAGCTTTCCAACGCATGGTCATATGCGTCAATCCGACAACCGAGGCATCGGGAAAGTGCGTTTTACGAACAGAGCTGGAAGCTGAGGAAAGTTACCGATGTCGAGTACTCTTGTCGACATCGATAAGTTACCAACTTGACATGTGCACTGGAAGACGAAGTCGAGTTGCTGAACTCGAGACGAAGAAATGTTATCGACATCGACAACTTTTGTCGATGTCGAGGAGTCATGTCGAGAAGATCAGAAGCCGAGATCGAGGAGAAGTCCGAGCGAAAAGGTTACTTGTAAGCCAAGATTTCTATCAAAATCTATCAAAGATCTATCCAAGAAGATGTCCACACATTAGATGTAATCCTAGTCTATCTAGTTTGTTTATTTTATTTAATTCCATGTTTTATCATAAAGCTTTTAGATATAGTTTTAGATACAGATATAGTTGTTCTATCCTAAATTAGCGAGATTTGAACACTATAAATAAAGCCTTAGGGGCTGATTTCTATTCATTCAATTTCAGTCAGAGAGTAGTAGTTAGCCACAGAGATAGTTTAGGAGTTTGAGGTTTTTAAGGTTTTGGCGATTTGCGAAAGTTGATTGCCGGAATTGTAAAGGCTTTAAATTTAGTTAATGCAATTCGTTTCTTTTAAATCAAAGATGTTGGTTATTACAAGGAAGAGCGAGTAGTCCACCCACTTCTGGGGCTGGGGTGAGCCCGACGGTGGCTATGTAAGGTGATGCGGTAAAGGTAAAATCTTTTGATTGCAATCTGTCTTCTATCCCTGTGAGCATGATTCTTTTGCGAAAGTTGAAGGTGATCCTTGTTTGTGTTATTGAAGCGAAAGTGATCTTAATGCAACTTGGATTAATTATGTGAAAAGGGTTAGTAACAATTAGGGTTTATGCGAAAGCCTCTATATGCCTATTTGTTAATAACGAAAGTTATTTAGATGGAAAGCATGATCTTTTATGCCTTTATGTGTTACTTTGCATGGTTATCATTGTGGTGTTGAAACCCTAGCCTTGGAAGTCTTTTAGTTCATTGAGTTCATTCCGTTAAAAATCGTTTCTGTTCGAAAAAGCTTTGCAATTTAGTTTTCTGTCACTTCTCGATTTCAAGGAAGTTGTCGATATCGACATATCTTGTCGACGTCGAGTTCTTTCATCGAGATCTAGTTCTTTGCTTTCTGTTTGTCGATCTGCTGTTGTGTCGAGAACATCTTTTCGATTTGCCTTCTGTGTCGAGTACTTTCTCGATATCGAGGAAACTCGGTCGAGTTTGTCAGATCGAGTAACTTTTTGTTGTCGACTTAGCTGTTGTCGAGTACGACCTTTGCTTTTGTTTATTGCTTGTCTTTGCTTCTGTCTTTTGCTTCTGTGTTACTCTGTCTGTGAGATTCTGTCATTACCTAAGAACTGCTGACGTGCTTCCTCGTGGATCGATCCTGACTATTCTCTTGCTACATCGGGAGGAAGTCTTGTAATTATTTGCGTGGGCACGAATCTGGTTTGATCTATTCCTTAATATTTTGAACTCGATTTCCTCCCTTACAACACCTGTGAGGATGATCCAGAACTTCGTGTTCTCGTCCGCAAGGACGCGCTAGAAAGGGTCTCTGCTGCAGACCCGACCAAAATTTTATCTTGCGTAAAAAAAAAGTTGTTCGGAAAATCTCCCGTGATGGTCTTCCGACAAAAACCAGATTACAGAAGTCGCACGTGGCTGTTCCTGCTGGTTGTGTTTTCTGTGGCAATACAAATGAATCGGGTGATCACCTTCTTCTTCGATGCCCCATGGCTACTGATTTGCTTAAAGCTTTAGGTATCCACATTCCGGGGTATATCACTACTTCTGTCGGCATGGGCAATGTGATTCCACTTACTGCGATAAAATGTGCGATTGGGACCAACATATTTGTCGTTCTAGCCTCAGCTTGGGGGGCCATGCGGTTCTTTAGGAACCAACTCGTTTTCGATTATACTAAAAAGGTAATTATCAATGAAATATTGTTGTTCCACAACACAACTACACATTGTTGGAAACAATCAAAGCTTTTAGATGACGATCTGACTGAACCGTTGATCCACAATCGTCGCATTCATAGCAGTATTCACAATCTGGCTATTAGGGGTAGTGCTACGACTGTCAGGTCTCATAATCGGTCCGGGAAGTGGAATAATCCCCCCCCCCCCAATTGCTATAAACTCAATTTTGATGGTTCGATACTCCCGAGTGGCAACTCGTGTTATGGTTTTGTCATCAGTGACTCTACTGGTTTGGTTGTCTCTGCTGACATATCTGTTTGTACAAACATCTCGGTGATTTATGCCGAAAATCTCGGACTCAGAATGGGTTTGTTACGAGCAAAGGAGTTGCAACTATCTTCACTTCTGATCTAAAGAGATAACATACTAGTGATAAAAGCTCTACTAGGGGATTGGAAATGCCCCTGGACAATAGAGATGCTACAAACTAATATTCTGTCTGATATCTCGTCATTTACTTATGTTGTTATTCGTCATATTTTCAGGGAATCGAATGTTGTGGCTGACTACCTTGCCCGTAGTGCCCATGTATCCCCTGCCGATGTTTGATGTAAGGATGATCCAGAACTGCTAGTTCTCGCCCGGAAGGATGCGCTAGGAAGGGCTTCTGCTGCGGTCGACCCGTCCTAATTCTTATCTTGGGTCAAAAAAAAAGTTGTCAATAGAATTTCGTCACTAAAGCTTTTGGATGACAAAGCATAATTTTGTCACTAAAGACTTAGGGCAACAGAAACATCTGTTTGTCATTGAATCATAGGACGACAAACCCAATTTTCATCACCAAAAGTCAATTATGCTGATGAATCATTTTTATATCGTTATTACTCTGGACGGCGTTTCTAGTGAAGAATTAATGATGATTTTTTTTCATCACAAATATGCTTGGGCGATGAAATACAAGCTTTGGATGATGAAACTATTTGTGAATAAAAATTGCTTTTCTTGTATTCGCAAGGAAACTACACTAAAATCATCACTAAATATATAGCGAGCGGACGCCTCTCTCTCTCTCTCTCTCTCTCTCTCTCTCTCTCTCTCTCTCTCTCTCTCTCTCTCTCTCTCTCTCTCTCTCTCTCTCTCTCTCTCTCTCTCTATATATATATATATATATATATATATATATATATATATATATATAGTACTAGAAGCTACGTACCTTTAGTTGTCCGGAAAATCTCCCGTGATGGTCTTCCGACTAAAACCAGATTACAGAAGTCACACGTGGATGTTCCTGCTGGTTGTGTTTTCTGTGGCAATACAAATGAACCGGGTGATCACCTTCTTCTTCGATGCCCCATGGCTACTGATTTGCTTAAAGCTTTATGTATCCACATTCCGGGGTATATCACTGCTTCTGTCGGCATGCGCAATGTGATTCCACTTACTGCGATAAAATGTGCGATTGGGACCAGCATATCTGCCGTTCTAGCCTCAACTTGGTGGGCCATGTGGTTCTTTAGGAACCAACTCGTTTTCGATCATACTAACAAGGTAACTATCAATGAAATATTGCTGTTCCATAACACAACTACACATTGTTGGAAACAATCAAAGCTTTTACACGACGATCTGACTGAACCGTTGATCCCCAATCGTCGCATTGATAGCAGTATACAGAATCAGGCTATTAGGGGTAGTGCTACGACTGCCAATTATGATGTTTTCGTACTCCCGAGTGGCAACTCGTCTTATGGTTTTGCCATCCGTGACTCTGCTGGTTTGGTTGTCTCTGCTGGCATATCTGTTTGCACAAACATCTCGGTGATTTATGACGAAAATCTCGAACTCGGAATGGGTTTGTTACGAGCAAAGGAGTTGCAACTATCTACACTTCTGATCTAAGAAGATAACTTACTAGTGATAAAAGCTCTACTGGGGGATTGGAAATGCCCCTGGACAATAGAGATGCTACAAGCTGATATTCTGTCTGATATCTCGTCCTTTACTTATGTTGCTATTCATCATATTTTCAGGGAATTGAATGATGTGGCTGACTACCTTGCCCGTAGTGCCCATGTATCCCCTGCTGATAGGGGTGGAAATGGGGCGGGTTATGGGTGAAAATCGTCATTCCATCACCTGCCCCGCGGGTATAAATCTTCACCCGCCCCGCTCCATGACCCGCAAATCCTTCACCCGCATCCAACCCGTGCGGGTGAGCGGGTGGTGCGGGTGATTATTGGATATCCAATAAGAAGACTAATTATTTTTATTTTAAAACATTTTTATACGAATTTTTTCCTTATAAAAAAATCATACTGACATGTCATGTTCGGATTTCAAAATACGTGAAGTATACATAACTAATAAAATAGAAAACATTTCGATTTCTACTTAACAATACGTGGAAAATATAAAACTTATAAAATAAAAAACAATGAGGCTATTCTCAATAAGATCACAACATAGAAACATTTTTGGATTAACTACGTAATCTAATTTTCAAATTAACTATGGAATTTTCTAACATTATACACACAAATATAAAAGGACAATATAAAATTAATGTGAGTAAGTGGTATCAAAACAAAGAAATTTGGGGTTTTTAAGGGATAGAAAAGTAAAATGATATGTTTAATTGAGTTATTGGATTCTTATTGGGTGATTATTGGTGCGGGTTAATGGAGCGGGTTATGGGGCGGGTTATTGGAGCGGGTATTGGGTGAAAAATCATCATCCATACCCGCCCCGCCACCCACTTCACCCGTCACCCGCATCATCCGTCACCCGCTTTTTGCGAGTTTTCACCCGCAAAAAAAAATGCGGGTGGAGCGGGTGAATTGGATATCCGTCCCCCATTTCTAGCCCTACCTGCCGACGTTTGCTGTGAGGATGATCCAGAACTATTAGTTCTCGTCCTGAAGGATGCGCTAGGAAGGGCTTCTGAACCGGCCGACTCGTCCTAATTCTTATCTTGCGTCAAAAAAAAAAGAGTTGTCAATAGAATTTAATCACTAAAGCTTTTGGATGACAAAGCATAATTTTGTCACTAAAGACTTAGGGCAACAGGAACATGTGTTTGTCATTGAATCATAGGATGACAAACCCAATTTTCGTCACCAAAACTCAATTATGGCGATGAATCATTTTTACATCGTCATTACTCTGGACGGCGTTTCTAGTGAAGAATTAATGATGATTTTTTTCATCACAAATATGTTTGGGCGACGAAATGCAAGCTTTGGGTGATGAGACTATTTGTCAATAAAGATTGCTTTTCTTGTATTCGCAAGGAAACTACTCTATTAGTGATGATTTAAAATCATCGCTAACCAATGACCCCTTGTCCTAGTGGTTAGGGAGAGGTGGCCCTTGCAAGAGGTCAATGGTTCAAATCCCACTTCTTACACAATTTGTGTATTAGTGGGTGCTCAAGCCTTCATTAGCTTGGGTGAGCCTGCCTGGTGGCTTGCCGCCTGGCTAAACAGGTTCGCGTCCTTTGCAGGCTAGGGCCCGGACCCGTGTGGGGATTAGTCGATAACCTCGGAACCCCCCACGTCCAAAAAAAAAATCATCGATAAATTAAATACATTTAGCAACAATTATCGATTCTGTCAACATCTTTGCCGATGATTTTTTTTTTGTGACAAAAATATGTCTCGAAATAATATCGGACCAACTTGATATCACTATTAACGAGGAAATACAATTTTGCGAGGAATTAAAGTTTCTCGCCATTTACATTCTACGACTACTATGGAATCCTTTGATTTTTTTTTTGCGACAAATATTTTTACCTTTTACGATGAATTTAATAGTCGCTAAAGACTTACAACAACAAATATTGACTTCATCGTAAAATAGTTTTTCTGACGATTTTATTTTTCAGCGTTATACTCTTTTATAACGAGCTTTCATTGACTATTTAAAAAGGAAATATCCATGAAGAAAAAATTCCTCGCTAATATTGACTTTTGTTGTAGTGATAATCAAGGTGGTTGGGGAAACAATAATCAATGCAGGTGGTTGGGGTCCTGGTGGATGGGTCAAGGAGAAGAGTGGGTGGTGTAATAATGATAGGTGGTTGGGGATATTTCAAATTTTGACTGCGCTCTCATTTAGTCTCAAGAATTAATGCGGAAGCGACGGATTTAGAAAACAAGTTAGGCGTTGTCATTCATTCGCATGAATTATTTGGTACTGCTAATTGGTTACTTGCAAGTTGCATTGGCTGGCTGTAGGTATGGCTAATTGTAGGGATCGAGCCAAAAATTAACGAGGGGGTGAAGTTTTTTACAAATGGTTGATTCACTATTCGATAGATTTTTTTATAGTACGTTTACCGAATCAAAACTATAATATTTTAGATTAAACGATGATATTTTAGTTTAAAATTTTTTTTCTTAGTTTAAAATACAATGTTTTTTTTTTCAAAACGACGATATTTTAATTTAAAATTATGTCAGTAGTTATTATATTTTTTTTCTCTTTAAACGAAAAAATGATGTCGTTTTAATCGATAACAACTTTTTTTTCGTCTAAAAAATATATCGTTTGAAACCTACAAAGTTAATATGCAACTTATTACTGTTCTGTTAGCATGCAATAACGTGTAACATATACAAACTTTAAACTTGCATAATTTCTTATATAATTATCGAATTTAGTAATATAACCTCTTATTTTGAAGCTCTTTGGTTGAATTATATTGCCCAAATATCAAATTATGTAAAATATAAGAGAATCATGTTTTATTAAAAAAGCATTTGAAATAATTAATCGGTCTTTAACTTTCAAACGAGCATAACTTTTTACTCGTTTATCAGATTCAGTCTTATAATATGTCAAAACGAAGTTATCGACGCGTAGAACAAATATAGGTGATTCGTCGGATGAGGGAGAGGGGTATGCTCCTGCTTGCCCCCGCCTAGATCCATCTATGGCTAATTGGCTACTTGCGTTGTCATTCATTCGCATAATTTATTTGGTTGGTTGTAGGCAGAGCTGGCAATTCAGGTCATCCGGTCGGGTTCGGGTCGGGTCACTGATGAGTTGGGCCAACTCGGTCAAAATTTCTATGTCGGGCTTGGTCGGGTGGGATTCGGTAAAAATGAAATTCAGATTGGTCGGGTTTCGGTCAAAATCGGGTTGGATCCATTTGGGTTTTCGGTCAGAATCGAGTCAGTCTCGTTCGGGTTTCGGGTCGGTACTCGGGTCGGTCTCATTCAGGTTTCAAGTAGAAGTGGGTCTACGTTTGTTTCAAACTTTTCATTTTTTGGGTTGAATTTGGTGAATCATGTTCGTTCGGGGCTTTCGGATAATCAATTTTATTAAATTGAATATGTAATTCATGTTATTTATGTATTTCAAAAAGTATTTTTAGTAAAATTAAATATGATTCAATATATAATCGAAAATTTCGCGTGGTAACCCTGGGGTTTCGCGTATTTCGCGTGGTAAACAAATGTTTTAGATATTTCGCCTGGTAACCCTGGGGTTTCGAAATATTTTGCCTTGTGCCCAGAAAGGTTACTTTGGCCAAAAAGCGTCATTTTTAAGTTTTAAACGGGTAAATAATGTAATATTAATAAAACTTGTGGAGCATTTTTACAAAATGAACCTTTTCAATGTTTTTGTGAATGAAGAAGAGATGAGCGGGGGTAGTAGGGCGACTGGGGGATGAGAAGAAGTGCGGAGACAGGCCGGCGGCTCCAGCGACGGTGACAGGTGAGAGATGGGGGGGGGGGGGGGTGGAGTAGGAGTAATCTTTCCGACATTGAAGCTGAACTTAATGGCCACCTGTGAAAAGAAGTTGAAGGCTCCCCCCAAAACCCCCCACAAACGCAAAATGAACACGCCTAGCCCTAAATCACGCGCCCCCAATCCTACTCATCTGAGCCCCAAATCTTCAATCCAAAGGTCGAATATGATGGGTTCATGTCCAATTCAAGCCACAAATCATCCGTAGTTGCAAAATCGGTACTCAATTTCGACCTCCTTACCCTTCAAAAACTACAAACCTCAAGAAAAGGCAATAATCAATAGGAGTTCTTTTCGACCTGGTGTTCTAGTTGTGTTTCAAATGCATTGTAGTCGAGATTCGGTTGAGGTAAGGAAGGATTTTAGATAGAGGAAGAAGATGACTCGTCGTTGGGGGCAATGGATTCGCGCTTTTCTGTCGAGTGTCCATTGTTGGCCTGGTTCCGGGGGTGATTTTCGTCGGCGCTGTTGTCCAGATCTTGCACCGTCGTTCGGACCCACTGCCACCACCCAGTTACCGCCGACGGTCTCACCTTCTTCTTCTTTTCTTCGTGTCTGTCGCGTTTTCATCATCTTCTTCGTGATTCAAGAATTTAGAAGATAATAAGATTTATTCTTAAAGAAACCCAACAATTCTTCAATATTACAAAATACCACCCTATCAAAGTTGAAACTCTTATTTCTCAACCAAAACAAAAGTTTTGGGCGCGAGGCAAAACATTTCGAAACCCCAGGGTTACTAGGCGAAATATTTGAAACCTTTGTTTACCACGCGAAATACGCGAAACCTCAGGTTTACCACGCGAAATTTCCGATATATAATCTACTCATTAGCTCATAAGCTAAGTAAACTTATTCTATTCATTATTAATTTCATTGAAATTTGGCAATATATTGTTATCAACATTATACTTGATTCCCTATCTAAAAGATAATTCACGTTATTTGTGTGATTGTTATTCGTGTCTTTCAAAAAAATAGTTTTCTTAAGAAATTTCACTACGTATATGATTCAAGTTATAATATCCTCATTGTACTCATCTTTTATTAGTGAGAAAGGAGAATTTTTAATTAAAGTCGATTATTCATCATTAAATGAGTAAACGAGTAATGATTTACATCAATCTATATGAATATAGTATAAGTTGATGACTTTTGGAGTTTTGGGTAATCTAGTAAACCGACTTTTTTTTGAGTTAATCTTAAATATTGATAAAGTAAACAAATTATTGCCTATATGAAAATAACTAAACAAGATTACCTTAACCCTGATATATAAATTCATCTCCGATTATTCGATGAATTAGAATATTCGATGGATTCGAATATTCGATGCATTTAAAGTATTCCCTTCATCCCTCGTCAAATTTTGGAAAACAAAGTAATATAAAATTACGAATACAACTTATAAAACTATCATATATTCACATTTCATATTTTATTCATTACAAATCATTATCTTTTACGTCTAAATAAAGTTATGATTTTATATTTTATTCATTACAAATGATTTGATTGATCACTTTATTTTTATTAAATAGATTATTACATAAGTAAAATTTTATTTTTGTCTCGTCAAATTTTATTTTTGTTAATTAGATTATTCATTAAAAAAGAAATTTCATAAACTATGAGGAAATGAAAATAAGAGGGAATGAAAATTTATTGAGAGGGAATGAAATCTGAGGAGGGAATAAATGAAATTTATTGAGAGGGAATCAAATTTGGGGAGGAAATGAATGAAATTTATTGAGAGTGAATCAAATTTCAGGAGGGAATGAATGAAATTTATTGAGAGATAATCAAATTTGACGAGGGAAGGGAGAAAAATTTAGGAGGGATAAAATTTGAGGAAAAAAGGAATGAAATTTATAAATTTGAGGAGGGAAGGGAGAAAAATATAGGAAGGATAAATGACTTGTCACAGGTACCCATCTAGAGAGAAGGCCTCTACCTTCTTTCTAGATATGCCAAAAAACCTTCAGCCTAAATTTCCTCTAAAAACCCCTAATCTCTACCCATTTCCTTGCTATCAACCCCAAATCAAACCAGATTTCAGCCATATCAGCCCCTCCAAACCTTATATTTTCGGATCCCCTCTCTAAAATCGTCTTCATCTTGAAACCGTTGGCCGGATTTGTAGGTTCTCGGTCGATTGTCGTGATTCGTCTTCCGTTTCGGGGGCGATTCGCGCGCTGTCCTTATGATCCGTTCTTGATGGGCTCGGGTTCACTTTGATCGGCAGTGGTCGCCGGTTCTGGGTTGTTTCTGCTCCCTGTCGACTAGTTCCTGTTGGTCGATGGTGGTCGATCGTGCCCTCCGCCTCCTCCTTCTTGTCTCTTAGCTACGCATCTATCGGATGCGTCCCTAGCCACTCGCCGCAGTTGTTGCCTACGCTCTTCGGCCGACACTGGTTTCCTTGGGCATCATCCTTTGCCTTCTTCTCCCCGGTCTCGGGCTCGCTACCGGGGTGGTCTTTTCCGCCTATGGTTGTGCTACCTCCCTGGTGGTGCTTGCTGAGCACGTTGTGCCGTACTATGCAGACTAAAGTAAGCTTGCACGCCAAGCTATTTGGTATAGAATTAAATAATGAGAAGGAAAATACAAGTTATATATATTTACTTAAATATATGTGAACCGTCCAGGGAGTTTGAGTAAATCCACCCGAAAGAGTCTGGGTAACCCACCCGTAAGGGTCCTAATAATTTCTCATAAGGGTTTTTTGGTGCATTATATACAGGGTGGCTCTCGGCGACGGTTTCAGGTGTTCTTGGCGACTCCGTATTCCAGAAATTTCCTTGGAGGTTCATCTTCATCGCCCACAGGAGGGACTCCTGATGTACCGTTGGCCAGTGGTGCCATCGCTTGGTGGCGCTTGGCTCCGGGGGGTTGTTCGTGTTGTTCTCAGCTCTTTTTGGTTAGGTTCGTCTGTTCGTCCGGGGTTGGTTGTTTAGTTGTCACTTTTGTATTGCACCGTTTACTTTAGATTGTATGCTCGACGGTTCGCCGTCATACATATACACACACACATATATATATATATATATAGGAAGGATGAAATTTGAGGAGGGAATGAATGAAATTTATTGAGAAGGACTCAAATTTGAGGAGGGAAATGAAATTTATTGAGAGGAAATGCACTTTATGTACTAATGGTTTTATGTTTTCATTTTGATAAATGAAAACTTTATTTTGTTTAGAAATAACATTAACTATCAATAGCTTGATAATGGATTATAGTATAATTTTTTTGTTTTATAGTATAAATGTATGATATATATATATATATATATATAGATGGATGGATGGATGGATGGATGGATGGATGGATAGAGAGAGAGAGAGAGAGAGAGAGAGAGAGAGAGAGAGGGAGGGAGAGGGTAATTTGTGCACACCCCTTAGGGTGTAGCTTGTGCACAGATCTGGACCATTAATTTATATGAAACGGAGGGACGAGATTTGCGCTGTTGTGAGCATCTCAACTGCATCCGGCGGCGACGGCGAGTGCGAGCCTACAGGGACGTCGAGGGCGAAGAGGAAGGCGGCTTCGTTGGGAAGGCCGGCGGCGGCGGCGAAATCCGGCAGCGGCGGCGGCGGCGAAATCCTACAGTGGTGATTTTGAGAAGCTATCGGCGGCAACCGGCAGCGGCGTGATGCCTCCGATGGACGGACTACAAGCTCGGTGACTCCCCGGATTCGTCGTTGACGGAAGCCAATTGATAATTTGTTAAGATTTGTTGGATCACTGATTTTAATCAATTGCACTTGTTAATTATTCGATCAACAATTGGGTGAGATTTGTTCTTGGTTTGTTAATTTAATATTGTATATCAATTGGGTGAGATTTGTTCTGTTTTTGGCTCGGACCGAAAAATGTGTTGATTTTTAGTCGAATTTAGTGTTTGGATTTTAAAATACGTAATTTGATTAATTATTGGTCAATTGTTCAAACGAATTTGTTGAATTTTGGTGATGGATGTTAATGAGTTAGTCAATTATTCGATGAAATCTGATTAATTATTCGTCGGTAAATGGAGTTTGGGTTTGTGTTTGGGTATCAGTCAAATTAGGTTAGAGTTCAAATTTATTGCTTAATTAGCCTGTGATTTTCGCATTATTCGGAAAAATGAAGAATTATTGTATCGAATTTAGTGTAGGGTTTTTGAAAAGTATAATTTGAATGATTATTCGTCAGTTATTCAGATGAATGTGTCAAATTTCAATTAATAGTGGTAACGAGTTGGTTAATTATTCGGTGAAATTTGATTCATTATTCATTAGTAATGGAGTCTTCGGTTTGACAAACAATATAAAAAAAACATTCATTATTCGTTGAAATGTGAAACATTATTCGGTGAAATATGAAGAATTATTTAGAGATTTGGGGTTTTTTTATCTCAAATTGATGAAAAAAAAACATAGAAAAAAATATTATTCGGTAACATGTGACAAATTATTCAGTAAAATTGGTAAATTTTAATTTTAACTGTATGAAAATAAATAACTTAAAACTATTCGATAGCATCTGAAATATTATTCGGTGGAATTTCCAAAATTTTAAAATAAATAAAATTAATTTTGTCCTAATCCCAACTAACCGAAAAAAAAGGGTCACCCTATATACACCGCAAATCCACGATTAGCGCTTTTAATACAACGTCGAATATGACGTTGTAGAAACGTTCGATTTCACGTTGCAGCAACGTTCATTTCGACGTTGTCATTTGTCCTACACAACATTGTGAATTGAAGGAAGTTGGGCGGGTCGGACACTTTAGCAACGTCGGATTAGACGTTGCTAAAGTGGGCCTCGTCGGGCCAGAAAGCAACGTTCAATACAACGTTGCAACACTTAGAACTTACAATAAAGACAACGTTAAGTCTGACGTTTGTACCAGCAACACATGGATCAACTTTGAAGTTCTATTATCCTTATTTTTGTTGGGTAGGATGTTGGCAAAAACTTAGCGCGATGCTGCATCTTTTATTTTGATGGAGCGTTTTTCCCCTCGCGCCGGGTTTTCAAATATGATTTGTGGTTATTTCAGGGAAAAACACGTTACATGAAAATTTATAGACTGCCTCATTTTTCATATTGATGATAGACGATTACAGCATAAATAACTTAGTAAATAAGTTTTTCCGGGTCGCTGCCATGTCACACCTCAGCGGAAATCATTGCTGTTCTCTTCCTCTGATGGTGAAACATTCTCCGGCGGCACTACGACGACCCAGAAGCGAGCGTTGCCTAAGTAGCTAAACATCAAACCCGCGCCTACCCGTACGCCACGCGATCTCGCGAACGTATTCCATCCTTGTGCGAGCCAGAGTGCCCCGGAGCTGTTGCGCTCTACCCAGATGCTGGTGCCTCTCCTCCCTGGCCCATTAGTCAGTGTTATTCTTTCGACGCCCCCCAGCCCGTATTCTTCCTCGAAGTTGGAAGGCAGAGGCTGCAGATGTCAAGATCAACTTAATGAGTTGGGTCCGTTGTAAATCGGATGTGAGACCGAAGGGGGCTTACCAGTATTTGTGTGAGCGAGACGTCTTCTACCCACCAGAAAAAATCCCTAGGGCCACTCCCTGTGACTGAGAAGAAAGGTCTTGGTGTGTTACCGGCCGCCATCTCTTCTTCTGTCAAACGAGATGTTGTAATTTCGACCCTAGCATGGCGTAATTTATAGTGAGAAATCCTTTCTCGTTATTTGTGAGGCCTCCTTTATACAACGCCAAATATGACGTTGCTAACAAACGTTACATTAAACGTTGCAGCAACGTTTAAATGGACGTTGTTACAACGTTTAATTGGACGTTGTGTTATGTGAACTCCCATGACAACGTGTAATTGGACGTTGCTAATTACGCCATCTATAAATACACCAACATTTTGCGTTATTGGCATACACGAAACACACGTAATGGCATCAATCCCAAATTCCTTTGTCAAATATGCCAAGTTCAATGATGGAACCTATTTCGTTGTTGAAGTGGGGAGACACCCTCGTCCGCCTAAGGAGGATGCTTGCAACTGCAAGCATATGAACTATACACATTATTTTCGATGCAATCTACTTTCTGTGCAGGTTTATCGTATCCTGGAGAGGTCAACACAGTTGCAGTTCGGGTGTCAAGAGTGCGACGACGACCCTGCATTGTACTATACACGGATGATTGAGCAGATAACGGATATCCTGGTCGTTTTGTACAACGACATGTCTCCGTCGCGCTGTCGCAGGGTAGCAGAATATGCAGTTGATACAGTAGTGCGCCCTGCCCAAGATCTGATGACGACATATGCGTTCCAGCAGGTGCAGATTAGTATATACCCAAACATTCCTGAAGAGTCGGTCGGTAGTTGTTCCGTTTAATACAACAACCCTTGTTGAAATGTAACATTAAAACCCATTTGTAAATTTAGATATGGGGCCAACTGATGTTTGTTTTGGTCGAACGATTGCTTTTTTATATTTTTTCTACGTCTTCATAACAACAAACATTCAACTTTCAACTCTGAACTTCATAGAAAAGAAAACAAACAAATACGACACAGATAATTCCAACTTTCATGACTCCTAAACATGGTGTAGAGGGCGACCTTCCTGAATCCGCAATGCTCTAAATCTATCAAATTGGTCTTGGAAGGGAGTATCCCATCCGTTGACGCTCGGGTGATGGTGTGCCGTCCATTCATGCGCTGGAGGAGGTAAAGGGGCGTTGGGATGTAACCATATCTGCAAAAAGGGCAAAAAGTATACTATAATGTTAAGTGGGGTAATTAATGATAGTTAATTTATGGTTGGAGTGAGATCACACTCACCGCTGCGAAATGATCTTGGTTGCCGATGCATGCCATGCCCAGAATGGCCTCTTGAGGTGCGCCATTTGGTTGTTTGGTGTACATAGGGAGACATGTGAAAGGCATGTGCCAAGATAAGACGACAAGGGGTACCTGGTAGACGGTTGCGAACACAAGACCCATGATAGGCAACTCGATCCAGTATCTCCGGTCACCTCCCACTCTGTCGGAGTAACTCTGTAGGTCGACAAACTCCCGGACCGAATACCCTCCCATGTAACAACCAGCGTAAAGGTGATCGTTATGCTCTAGATGGTTACACAATAACCCTTTCATATCTGCAAATCGTGCCTCCCCTGGCCGTAACTTCAGCTGCGCCAAAGCTCGATATCCGCAGTGACCATCCCCCACGGTGTTGACGGCCGCCGCAATGTGCCCGAACATGAAAGGGTCCACATTGTTGTCTCCCCAGCTAAATCCCCAATACTGTGCGTCGGACGGATGTCCGGAATGTCGGTCCCTACCGTGGCGACCTGCTCTGGCTTCCTCCCTTTCAAAATTCGCCCGATTTTGCTCAGATCGCAAGGGATTCGTTCTGCACGGGTTCCTCCTCCCTCTAGGTCTGCCCTTTGCCCGTATGCTACCCCGCTCCGGTGGGTGCAAATCAGGGTCACATGCTTCATTAGATGCAGTGTACGAAGCCGACCTGGCATAGGGTAAGATCGCATTGTCCGATTCATCCCACGTCAGATCCATCCAAAATGGGTGGATGTCGTCAGGTGTTATTTGAATTCCTTCATCAACAAAACGCTGAACGTCGTGCACACAAGGTATCCCATGGCATATTCTCCAATGACGGTCGACGCACTCTGGAGCTACTGTTTTGGAGACGACTTTCCTCCAATGACCGTAGAGAAGTTCGAAACACTTCTTTGAAACCACGTGCTTAATCTGATCGAATAAGGGGACTTCGTGTGCGGTAGTTGGCCACTTGAAATGATCTATCTCCAACGCAGTCTGGATCTCGTGCATCTGACATTCGTTTACCCGATGAATGGCATCCACCACGACACAGAAATCACCAGTGGACGAGTGTAATGCTTCCTTCAACACTTTATGTTGGCCTTCAACCCTACACAATGCATCATGTGCTTGAGGTGAACGACTGTCGAAATGTAGTAAAGGAGTGACAAGGGTAACGACGAAAACGATATGCGTACCCATTGGTTGTCCTCGTTCCAAAGTGTAGGACGTGGTCGGTGTAACATCTGACAAGGCTCGTCCGGTGGATGAGCCACACTGTTTCCAGATACCCCATGACCCCGGGAAAGGGCTGCCATTGGGCGTGAAGAAATCTACGCCGCCTCTCGAACGACTCCTCCGTCGAAGACGAGAATAAACCCCACACCTGATTCTTGAATATAGTTGAAATTTCCAGATTTTTTGTAATCTTCAAAGCGGTGTCTTCACAGTTGCGAGTTACATGTAACCAGCACAGTAGATGTTGCACCTCGGGGAAGACGGCCCTAAGTGCAGCCATAAGGCCCAGCTCTCGATCTGTCATAATCGAATCGGGCACCTTACCCTAAAAAATAACACGTAGGTTGTTGAGCACCCAAGTGTACGTGTCCGTGTCCTCGTGGGCCATAAAGGCATATGCGATGCAAAAGTTGTTTCTCGTTGGCGTTAAGCCGACTATCTCGCACAGCGCGACGTTGTACCTGTGGACCCGGTGCCGCAACGTACGCACATTAGCATATCACTATTTATGGAAGAAATGTAGGAAGACATAGGATATAGTACTTACGTGTTTGTCTTGTACGTACTATCCATGACGACGACGTAAGGGTATTTGTTCAAGAGACGAATCCCATCCGGGTGTGCGAGAAAAAGGTCATTCAATACATTGTCATCGTCTGGGCTCCTCCTGAATTCGTAGTAGTAGCCCCTTTCTCGGAGACGATGGAGGGTATCTCGGGTCATCGTTCGGTTTCCTCTCTCTTCAACGGCGAGCTTGTTGAGGGTGTTCTCCAGTGATCGCGATGAGGTAACGCTATTCGCATCTGCTTGTCGTAGCCCGTACGAGATGGCCTTCGGCGGAGTTCCTATGTCTTTCATCCACTTGCACATTTTCTTCTCCCCTGGTGTCATTCTTCCCGCGTAAGCATGACCCTTCAATCGTTGAGGGAGCCCATGGTTGTGCGTTCCATTTTGCACGGTCATCGTCCACATATTCGCCCCCCCCTCATGACCGAGTAAGGAGAACGGGGCAGTTGCTTAGTTTGCTCTACGTGGTGCGAATCTGCTTCCCCCTTCTGCGAAACACTCCATATTGCTCGCACGCTAACAACACGCCACCCGGTCGATTTGAAGCGGTCGACCACGATCGCTTGATCACTAAGACCATGTTGTTCCTCAAGCCGAGTTGCTTGAAATGGTCGACCATTTCGTTCCGGGATTGCCAAGTACTGGTGTCGGTAAACGTACATGTAAAGTCTCGAAACTAGATAAAGGCATAACAACGTACATGCACTTGATATTACTTAAAGGGTATATATTTACTTCGGGTTAAATAATGGAAAAACACATAGAGACAGATAATACATCCATTGGATTTTACCTGTGGTACGCAATTAGGCGTTCGTCGTGGGGGGGGGGGGGGGGGACTCGTACCACCTTCATCGCTTCTTCACTTTCTGAGGATGACATTTTCAGATCTACGAATGAAATAGTAACTATTGTCTTGAATTGTGAGGTAAATGGATGCATTCAATCGGTCTGATGATGGAGGTAAATATAAGGGCAAGAGAGGGGGACCATACATGACGTCAATTACGCGTTCTACGTGTCAGTCGTAACAACGTCACACCGGACGTTGTAATTGGGACCATTCCCCAATTACAACGTACATTCAGACGTGGTAATTGGGAACATCCCCCATTTACAACGTTGGAATGGACGTTGTAATTGGGACCATCTCCCATTTACAACGTTGGAATGGACGTTGTAATTGGGAACGTTCCCAATTACAACGTCCATTCCAACGTTGTAATTGGGAACGTTCCCAATTACAACGTCCATTCCAACGTTGTAAATGGGAGATGGTCCCAATCACCATATAAGGCCCCGTTGGTCCCCCCTCCACTTTATCCACATCAAACACCCAACACCCAAAAAGCCCTCTACCATGCCTTCAACTCCGTACAGTTTCGTGAAGACAGTTGAGTTCTCGAATGGCACCCGTTACACTATTACAGTGACGAGGCACAGTGTGCTGGCTGAACGTCACATTTGCAACTGTAAGCATAGGAAATATCGCATTTTATTTCCATGCTGTTTATTCTCTGTGCAGTGTCATCGCCGGTCTGAGATGTCAAGGGAGGTGTATTTCCGTTGTATGGAGTCCGACCGAGACCCCGAGTCGTACTATACTCGCGTGTTTGCCCATACAAAAGATAACATCAAAAGTCTTTACTGCGATGTGAGCCGGGCGCGTATTAACAGCATTGCCGAGTACGTGGTTGACTTAGTAGCGCGGCCCGCCCAACAAACTAAGGAGACTTACGCGTTCCAGCAAGTGCTGATTGAGATTCAACCAGCAGGACCTGCAGAGTCTGTTGGGAGCAACTGATCCAATTGATTTTGTGTATTCAACGTTCGATTAGCGCTAGAACTTTATATTTATTATATAAGTTATATATTTGGTACCTGCGCCTTCGATGTGAACTCTATGTACTCTCTTTGGTATTCAAATTCGAAACATTAACATATGAATCGTTTTCATAATCGCTTGAATGGAACCTTCTAAGAAGATCAAAATATTCACCTATCAATCATTTTCATATTCGCTTGAATAGAACTTACTAATAAGATCGAAACATTACCATATGAATCATTTTCATTTTCGTTTTAATGGAACCTACTAAGAAAATCAAAACATTAACATTTGACTCATTTTCATTTTCCCTTAAATGGAACCTACTAAGATGATCGAAATATTAATTCTATATGTTCATATTCACTTTCAAACTCACTGGATATCGGGTTAATTAACTCGACATCGAGAAAATAACAAGGTCAACAGGAAACGTCGGATACAACGTTGCTATACCCAATGCAACGTTATATCAAAAGTTGCTAACCCTATACAACATTGAATTAAACGTCGCAAAACCCCAACCGTAGGGTTCCCCGCTGCAACGTTCAATCCAACGTTGCAAACCCTATGCAACGTTGACTTAAACGTTGCTAAACCCCTACCCTAGGGTTCCCCGCTGCAACGTTCAATACAACCTTGCAAACCCTATGCAACGTTGACTTAAACGTTGCTAAACCCCTACCCTAGGGTTCCCCGCTGCAACGTTCAATACAACGTTCAATACAACGTTGTACACCTTATGCAACGTTAAATTAAACGTTGTATGCTAAAGTCCCTATAAAAGCCACCCACACCCACACCCACACTCCATCCACCACAAAGCCTTCCACACTACCTAATGGCGGCCCCCAATCGTAGACTTCCCACTTACTTCATAAAAGACGCAGAAACGTCCGAGGGGATCAACTATCAGATTAGAGGGACGAAACACCGTTATCCACCCGATGCCAGCGACTTCAATTGCCAACACCGGAGGTACAATGGGGCATTCCCGTGCTGCCTTTTCCGCATCTCATGTCAGAGTGGCTCAAGGAGATCGGTTGCGGGGGAGTTCGGATGCCACTACGACACGGAGATTTATACAAACGACCGAGAGGCATACCTATCCGACATGGGCAGAGGCATTACGGAAATGCTGGACACGTTCTACGCCGATGTATGTCGGCATTGTATCCGTGAAGTTACAGCGTACGTAATTGAGAGGGTGGTGGGTTCGGGAAACGATAGGTTACGATCGTACGCGTTCATCGACGTAGAGATCGACATTTATACCAATCTAGATGAGTCTGTTGGTAGTTGTACACCCAGTAACACCACGTAGTTGTAGACTTATCATATGTAATGTATGTAATATATGTATTTTCAAGGGGGGGGGGGGGGTAACCGGAGATCGGGGTATGTAATATATGTATTATCGTTTTCATATTTGATTATGCCGGAAGGGTTTTTGGGAGATAGAGGTGCCCGGAGACCGGCGTATGTACAATATGTATTATCGTTTCATTTATGTATTTTATCGTTTCATAAGTAATTATGTATTATCGTTTTATTTATGTATTTTATGTACAATATGTATTATAATTTTGAATTGCAACGAACGAAACTGTGCAAATACTGTATTTTATTTATTTATGAAATATGCCAAGTTAATTTCAATGATCTAAATGTCCAAATAATGTATTTTATTTATTTATAATTTGCAGTTGAATAAAAAAAAAAGGATAACTACAACGTTTAAATTGACGTTGTAATTTGAATTACAACGTCAAAATAGACGTTGTAAGTTGAAGGGCCCAGCTGTGCACAACGTCGAATTAGACGTTGTAAGTTGAAGGGTCCCGCTGTGTACAACGTCGAATTCGACGTTGTAAGTTGAAGGGTCCCGCTGTGTACAACGTCGAATCCGACGTTGTTGTGCTTAATTTATAAAACACAACATCGAATTGGACGTCGTCATTCTTCTTCCTCCACACGAGAGCGGATCTGCAAATTGGGAGCGACATCGATTGGGAGCGACATCGATTGGCCAAGGTTCAATTGGGAGCGAGATCGATTGAGAGCGAGATCAATGGTGAGATCCCGAGGAGGCGGAGGGCCAGGAGGGCCAGGAGGGCCAGGAGGCCGAGGAGCCGGCGGTGATGGGGGCAGAGGGCCAGGAGGCGGCGAGGCAAGGGCGGATCTGGGCGAGAGGTTGAAGGGGCAGGAGGCCGAGGAGGACGACGAGGTGGCGGTGATGGGGGCAGAGGGCCAGGAGGCGGTGCTGAGGGGGACAGAGGGCCAGGAGGCGGTGCTGAGGGGAGCAGAGGGCCTGGCCGTGGCCGAGGTGAGGGGCGCGCGGTGGCTTTTGGTGGCCGAGGCCGGGGGCTGGCTGCTGGTGGTGTTGGCCGTGGCCGTGGTGGTGGTGGCGCCGGGAGGACCGCCGGTGATGGCGGTGGTGGCCGGAAGAGGCGGACTCGGGAGGTTTCTCCCCTGACGAGTACGCCATCGGTTAGTTTGATTTTATTTATTTTATTTTTCATTTTATTTTCTTATTTATTTGTTAAATTTTAGCGTAAGTTTATCGTATGAATCGGATAAGTGAACCTTGTTTAATTTGAATGCACAATATATTTAAGATAAATTGTTAGAAAATAACTACTTTAATGTCCAACGCGAAATTATAGAAACAAAATTGTTAAAAAATAATAGTTCTTATAAAATATTGTTACAAAATAAAATGTATTAGAAGAAATTAAGTGAACCTTGTTTAATTTGAATGCACAATATATTTAAGATAAATTGTTAGAAAATAACTACTTTAATGTCCAACGCGAAATTATAGAAACAAAATTGTTAAAAAATAATAGTTCTTATAATAAAAAATTGTTACAAAATAAAATGTATTAGAAGAAATTAAGTGAACCTTGTTTAATTTGAATGCACAATATATTTAAGATAAATTGTTAGAAAATAACTACTTTAATGTCCAACGCGAAATTATAGAAACAAAATTGTTAAAATATAATAGTTCTTATAAAAAATTGTTACAAAATAAAATGTATTACAAGAAATTAAGTGAACCTTGTTTAATTTGAATGCACAATATATTTAAGACAAATTGTTACAAAATAACTTCTTTAATGTCCAGCGCGAAATTATAGAAATAAATTATTACAAATGAAGTTGTTTACAGTGAACTACTATAATAAAACATTTTAATAGGATTCTCGGATGAGACGGGACGACGGGACTTTTCGCGTCGTTCTCGGGCGAGACCGCAATGCACCTCCAGATGCAGCAGAGGGCGCCCGTCCGGAGGAGGTCATCATCACTGACTCGTCTTCGCAGACGGTGTCAGATCTCATGGCTATTGCGGAGCAGGAGACTTTGACCGTCAGAGATGCGGCGGTTCAGCCTGATACAGCCCCGCCACCGTTCAGGCCGGAGGACGGTACTGACGATGACCGTACGTTCTTCCAAATACATACATCTGTGGAGCGCACATCACATGTTCTGATGGACATAGAACCGCCAGCGCAGCCGGCGTCAGATCCTATGGCTGTTGCCAGTACTTCCGGACACGCTCATGGAGACGCTGCTTGGGATGCGGTCATCGCAGCAGCATCTGACTGCCTCACACCTGCTGTGGGGGCGGATGTCACACAGGAGGAGCATGCGGATATACCGGAGGACCTTGAGTTCGAGCAGGAGGACCTCGATGACGAGAGTGGCGAGGAGCATGAGGCTCTGGAGCAGGAGGAGGGGGGCGACGAGGAGGAGGAGGAGGGCGACCAGCAGGAGGGGGGGGGGCGACCAGGAGGAGGAGGGGGGCGGCCAGGCGGATGAGGCTCAGGAGCATGAGGAGGGGGGCGGCGAGGAGGACGGGGACGATGAGCACCCTGATGGCGACTTGCCTCCAGGAGATCTTTTGGTCTCGTTTAGGAACCATAGGGCTCAGCTGCTATGGACGGACCCGACCTATCGGCATAAATTGCTGAAGGTTCATCATCGGGCTTCACACCTCCTTCCGTTCAGGTACTACATGTACGAGGGTCCAGGGACATGGGTGCAGGCGGCAGCTCAGTCTGGTCTACTGGGGCTGCTTGATTTGAACTGGGACGGAGTGAATGCCCAGTTGTTGACTGTGTTCATAGAGCACTGACAGCCGGAGACGAACTCTTTCCACTTTCCATGGGGCGAGATGACCATCACCCTCCATGACCATCACCCTACAGCTGGAGCCTCTACTGCAGGATTTATTTGGTTGGACCCCGGATGTGCTGAAGAAGCATGGGACGGCTTGCGGTTTTGCCATCCCGGAGTTGACGGATTGGTGGGAGGAGAGGCACGGCCACCGTCGGGAGCAGTGGCCCGACCTTACCCCAGATGGCGTAGTGCCAGAGAGCATACAGTGGCAGCACGACCTCTCCGTTTCTTTCTTGGCTACGCTGCTGGGTGCGACACTCTTCATCGACAAGTCCCAAAGCCGCGTAAACTTCTCGTTGTTCGGGCTAGTTTGGGATTTGCCGCACGCCGGGAGACTAGCTTGGGGAGCAGGAGTGCTTGCCTTCCTTTACCGGGGATTAGGGGAGGCCACGAGAGGCGATGCCAGAGGCCTACGTGGGTGTGCTTCACTGTTGCAGGTAACACATTTCTTTAATACTGTAAATACGTTCCTCTGCTTGCGATTTACATTTAATAAGTGCTCTAATGGTTTATAATTTTCAGGCATGGATCTGGTCGTACTTCCCTTGTTTTGCGGGCCGTCTTCGCTCGGACAGGGATGCATTTGATCATGATCCCCGATATATGGCACGGTTCGACCCGTCGACGACCGATATCAGGGGGAACGACAAGAAGAGGCGCAAGAGGGAGAAGAAGCTTCGAGCACAGCTTGAGCGCATGACCATCGATAAGGTAACCTGTTTATAACTTTCTTTGATTTTAACTACATATGTCGAGTAAGATTGTTTCCCTTATATCATTTTCTGAACATAGGTCGAGTGGATGCCTTTCGGCATAGACTTGGATTTCGCTGGTCAGTTTCGCTCCTCCACCTATCGAGGCACCCTTAGATTCTGTGGCATCTTTGAGCCGTACATGCCAGACAGGGTGCTCCGACAGTTTGGCCGCGTGCAGGAGCAGCCATTGGCCGTCATCCCTCCGTCCTTCATGCAGTGCCCGTTTCGCCTGCAGAGGCGTTACATCTTGACGTTCGACATGTAGCACCACCGTTGGGCAGCTCAGGACGATGAGAGATTCTACCCTGTCACTGGTCACAGGAGGACGATCGAGAGCTGTGAGGGAGGCGTCACAACTGACTACCTCACTTGGTTCCAGTCACAGAGTCGAGGTCATGTGTTGCCCACGACAGTGGTACTACCTGGTGCTCCTCCGGCTGCGCCTACCCACCCAGACGACGACATCGGACCAGATGGGGATGGGGATGAGGTTGATGCTGAGACTGCTGCTCGCCAGGCCCGGGTCGACGAGATGACCCATGCCATTCAGGCATTGGTCGGGCATCCCCAGCTAGACCAGATGTACGAGCATTTCATGGGCTACATTCGATCTCTGCAGTAGATACATTATCGTCCCTTTGTTTATGACATACATTTCTTATTTTGTCGGTATGCTATATTTTTGTATTTCGTATTGTTTGCGTTATTATTTTCGATGGTTTCTACCCGATCACAACAACAATAAATCACATGCAAACGCTTCACTTCATAGATTAAATCAGATTTCACATCGAGGCATTACTAAAACTAACAAATTACATACATCGAGGCATTACTGAAACTAACAAATTACATACTTCGACGCATTACCACAACTAACAAATACAACATCGATAACAACGTAATTTCTTCTTCATATCGACCATACTATTCTTAGTTCGTCTTCGGAACTATTTTGATCTTTAACACATTGAATGGAAAGGTGGCGACCTCTTTAGTTGCTCCCCTCATTATTATTCCTGTCGTTTGAGCCACGTCAACGTGGTCACATCTGTTTACATCGGGGAAGAATGACCGGATATGTTGAAGTAGAAGATCACCAACCTTCCACTCGTAGGCTCCACGAATGCCCGGATGAAAATCATTGCACTCTAGAGACCCGACCCGCAAGGGTGCAGAAATGTGATTCTCTTTTTACCAAACGACCTGAAACAGTGCGCATGGATGCATGCCTCTGTATTCTGGACTGCTGCAAGCACATTTGGACTCCTCCGGGGGCATTGGGTACCGAACCCTTTCGATTGCATAATCAATTCTGCCCGTGGAGCCTACTACTCCAGATGTAACCAGCTCCATGGAAGGATTGAAAATGTGGAAGGAATGAGAATGTGGAATTGTTGTGTTGAGTTATTCAAGTCCTCATTCCCTTTTATAGGAGTGGCTAGTTACCTGGAACTAGTCACAACGTCAAATCTGACGTTTTGACAACGCCAAATCCGACGTTTCTAAGCCTGCCCCCATTTTGCCGCTGGGGATTCGGAGGTAGCAGAAACGTTAAATCCAACGTTGTAGCAACGTCCAAATAAACGTTGCTAAGCCCGAAGGAGCCCGTTGGCATCCAGGGCACAACGTTGGATCAAACGTTGTTACAACGTCAGATCGGACGTTGTTACAACGTCGGATCCCCTCCCCCTTGGGCAATTTCCCCAACAGATGAAACGTCAAATTGGACGTTTTTACAACGTCTAATCCAACGTTGTTGTAATGTCCAATTCGACGTGTCATTTTCGGTGTATATAGGGAACGCGAAAAAAAAAACTACTGGAAAAAAAATTATCATGGAAAGTTATAATATGTCAAAAAAATACTAATAATAAAAAAAAAGAATGGTGGTGGGGTCCATCGTCCACCAAAAAAACGAAAGAAAGAATGGGGGATGGGAAGTACACGCGCAAAAATGTGGGGAGGACTGATTTTGATTCAGGGGACCCACGTGAATTTCAATTACAATTTAAAAAATTCATTTTAATCACAACCATCCATTTCTTTAAATCAACGATCCAGATTTGTGCACAAAGTATATCTTAAGGGGTGTGCACTCTGGAACCACACCCTATATATATATAGAGTTTGCTTCAAATGTAAAAACTCCTTAACGTGTAAAATTTGCTTATCATGTAAAATTTAGTATTTTAATCCTATCACACACGCGCTTCAATTAAAAAAAAAAGTTAATTTGGCCCAGCAAGGCTCCTCTGTTCCTCGCCCAACAGAGCCCTCCCGAAGGCGAAGGAAGACGCCGACCATGGCTGCCCCTCCGTTCCTCTCTCACTCTCCTCCGCACCATCGATGCCGGTCAGCTGTTCCTCACCCTCTTCAAATCCAACGACGACGCCGACCTCGGAGCTCCTCTCACCTGGCACGCACCTCGCTCTCAGACCACTCCCTCTCGATTACCATCGCCGCTGGCCCACTTCCGAAATCCTAAACCGCATTCACCACCGCCACCACTGTTTCCGGTCACTCCCACCGTCCACCGGCGCCGCCCAGCCACTTTCTCGATTCGCCGATGTCTCTACCTTTCCATCGCTCGATCCCTCTCCAAATTAATTATATTGCTTTATCCGTCTCCTACTTTTCTCTTGTTTGTAATTTGATTTGCTCTCTGATTTGAGTAGGAAACACAAATTTCATTCTTGATTTGCTCTCTGATATGAGGATTGAGGAGCTGCTCGACCGCCAGAATCGTCCCAATCTCGGTGAGTCTCCAAAGCCTCTCAATTTTATTCTTGTGTTCTCATTAGGCTGATGGTTTGAGCATTGATGGAAGGTCAAATTAAACGAATCAAAAAGACTGAATGAAACTATGATACAGCGCCTGCACCATAGCTTGTGAAACTATGATACATATGTGATGCAGCAGCTGTTGCTCTTCGTGTGTGTTGCTCATAAGGTATTTGTTAAAATGACTGAGTGAAACTATAATACATTTTTTATTTGTTCATTAGTTATAGCATTTGATTGAAACTATGATGCTTGTTGCACCAAAGTTCTCTTAAAATCTTCACAATTCATCAGTTCTAGCCTTTGCCTTTTGTTGATGCTAATTAGTGGTTTTTTAAGTAAAGGATATATAGATTGGATGATTATGGATTGCAATTTTAGTAACCTTTTGTCAGATGTTTGTGCCCCTTTTGATTTCAGAAGCTCTACGAAAAGTACAACAACTTGAAGGTTTGATTTTCCTTTCCCGCATTCCATGATCAATTTCAGTTTTCATTTTTTGTGACTGTCTGGTTTCGGAGCTGAAGATGGATGCCTTGGATTTTGATGAAAGCTAGTATGTATCTTGGCATGTGATGTGGCATTATAGCGCAATTTCAGCTGATTTATAAAAACAAATTGATTGTCTTTCGAAAATGTTTTCAGTGCTGCTGACCTTTATACTGATGGTTCTTTGTACATATTGTAATAGGTGCACTTCAGGCTGATCTTACATCTTTCATGAAGGAGTGGAGTTCATCTTTTTTAAGATTGCACTTGATCATAGTCAAGGACCCTGAACTCAAGGAGGAGCTTAGAATGCTAGAAGGATTTGATGAAACCAGCCCTAGCTTTTGCCTTGAAACCCTTGACATTTGTTGTTGTTGCTATGGCTATGAAAGTTTATGTTGTTGCATTTCAGGTACTTCAATTCTTTGGGAAGCATTCATCTATAAAGAGAGATCTTAAACCTAGTGATTTCGATCCTAAGGAGAGGTTCTGAATATTAAAGTTTTTGTTGTTGAATGAACTGATCGACACTTGTCGATCACTGCCTTTATAGGCTTCAAAGATGCGTTGATGGCTTGATGCTCATAAATCCCCAGTATTGTGTCCCCACCTGGATGTTACAGATCTGTTTGGTTGGTAAATGAGGATTTAGATATAATTTCTTTTCCAAATTGTTCTACTTCAGCCTTTTCAAGTTTTTGCACTAAAGCCTATTAGCTCAAAATGGTATAGCATTGTGCCTACGCACAAAGATGCGGGTTCAAACCCTGCATAGGCTATATATGTTTATCGCTTAGAAGTACGATGTTTCTCTTCATGAATAAGAGTATAAAGTGCAAAAATAAAATCGTAATGTGCAAATATAAGAACATAAAGTGCAACCGTGAAGTGCATTTGTGCAACTGTGAAGTGCATTTGTGCAGCTATATATGTTTATCGCTTAGAAGTTTGATGTTTCTCTTCATGAATAAGAGTATAAAGTGCAAAAATATAATCATAATGTGCAAATATAAGAACATAAAGTAAAACTGTGTAGTGCATTTGTGCAACTGTGAAGTGCATTTGTGCAACTTTAAAGTGCATTTGTGCAATTTTAAAGTGCTTTTGTGCAAATTTCAAGTGCAAATATAAGAACATAAAGTGTGAAAATAAAATTGTAATGTGCACATTT
Organism: Persicaria tinctoria; assembly: GCA_037127255.1. Lineage (NCBI taxonomy): Eukaryota > Viridiplantae > Streptophyta > Magnoliopsida > Caryophyllales > Polygonaceae > Persicaria > Persicaria tinctoria. The sequence goes on along the minus strand of JBANSL010000005.1, from coordinate 59,361,733 downwards.
AGAATACAAGTGTGCAAAAGTAGGATACAATTGTGCAAATTTAAACTACAATTGTGCAAAAGTAAGATACAATTGTGCAAAAGTAAGATAGAATTGTGCAAAAGTAGGATACAATTGTGCATAACTAAGATTATAATGTGCATGATTAACAGTTTGCGATTGTTGCGCTCTTGTCTATTATGTAACCTATGTGGGATTTGAACACACATCTTTGTGCAAATGCACATTGCTCTACCAATTGAGCTAATAGGCTAAATTATGATTTTCATGCTAAAATAGAAGAACCTAATCAACCTAAAGCATATCGCAATAAAATTCTAAAATCCAGTTAGCTCATGATTCATAAACAATTTGACAATGCTATGAACATGAAATTAGCTCCAAATCAAGCCAACAACACAACCATATCATCAATTTCAGTCAATTTGGTTTTTGGCAAAAAACCCCAAATTCTAAAGCATACCGCACTATAAAATTCTAAATTTTAATTAGTTAATGATCTATAAACAATTTGACAATGATATGAACATGAAATTAACTCAAAATCAACACAACCATATCATCAATTTCAATCAATTTGGCTTTTGGCAAAAAGCCCTAAATTCCGCTCCTAAATCAAACCCTAGATTTTCAATCTCAACTTAAATCATTCAAACAATCTAAATAATTGTAATAAACAAGTTTAGGGTTATAAATCATACCAAATTCGAGTTGAAACAAGGAGCAAAATCGGGATTTCGAAGGTATTCCGAGCCAAAAATGTCGAACGACACTTATGGGGGAGATGGGCTCGGTGTGAGCTCGGCTGGGCTCGAACCATGGGGGTTCGAGTCTTGGGGGGTGCGCCTGAGGGAAAGGGTTCGAGCAGGTGGGGCTGGTGGCCGGAGGTGGCTCGTGGGTGGCGTGGGAGGCCAACGAGAGAAGATGCGACGTGAGGCTTCGAATGGTCAGGGTGGGCGCGTATGGGCTCGAACCAGGCCAAGCCAAGTCTCGGGGGTTGTGCACCGGGGTGGGATCGAGGGCGGCTTGTCGCTGGTGGCCGGAGGTGGCTCGACGCGGGTTTGGGTGCGGGAGGCCGAGAGCAAACGTGGTGAACTGGTGCTTGGTGTGAGTGCATGCGTTGTTTTTAAAATTGTGGACGCGGGTGTTTATTTTACAAAATTTTACACGTTAAGCGTATTTTACACGTTAAGGAATTTTTACATTTTAAAGCTTCCCTATATATATATATATATATATATATATATATATATATATATATATATATATATATATATATATATATATATATATATATATATATATTATAGTTGGTTCCGGTGTACTCAACCCTTAAAGTGTATCATGTACTCATAAAGTATTATTCTATTTGTTCATGATTATTCGTCTGTTTTCACATAATTATTCATCTGTAAAAAAAGTGTAAAAAATGTAAATTTTATTCTACCGAATAATCGCCCAATACCACCGAATAATTTCATTCCACCGAATAATCTTCAAATACCATCGAATAATCAGAAGATACTTTTAATCTCATCCGTTGATCTTCTTAATTAATTCAATGGCTCAGATTTGTTCACATGATACACGTTAAGGATTGAGTGCATATGATCTATCCTATTTATATATATATATATATATATATATGGGTGAGGTTAAAGTGAAAATGAGGCTTAAGATGAAAATAATGCTTAAAGTGAAAATGAGGTGATTAAGCAAAAAAACTGCACGCGAGTTCATTAAAAAAACCTGAACCGTGCTGAACCGGAAAAAAAAAAGAAGCAAACCGGGCTTTCACCCCTCTTACTCCTACTTCTCCCCCACGGCACGCATCTTCTATCCGATCTCGGATCTCATCCGCCTCAACCTCCACAACCGAGTCCATAATCTCATCCGCTTCGGCGACCTCGTCTCCGGCTCCACCCTCTCCTGCCAGTCCATCTTCTTCCGCACGCTGGGACTGTAGCCTATAGAGGAGACCTCCCTTCCGAATTCGAATCTGAATCCCTCGGATTCCGTCGTCGAAGCCACCGTCGTCTCAAATGTTCCCCAGTGCTCCGACTCCTCCGTCAAGATAGAGAGAGCATTGGTCACCATTTAGTAGGTGCTCTAACAGGTGAACACAAAATCACTCTCTATTTTTTCTTATAGTTGTAATTCTCGCAGTTCATACCTAATGGTACGTTTCGATTTCGAGTTTTTTTTTTCTCGTGTGAAAATTAGGGGGTTTTCATCTCTCCTCCTCCATAGTTCCTCTGCAATCCCTGCACAAATTCACAGACTACAAAGGTCTGGTTTCGAATCCATTGTTCTGGATTATTGATTGCTCACTAAATTGGTTTGGATTTAGAGGTTTGTTGAAGGTAATTTAACATGTTTTTGTTCAAATTGTTGCAATACATTGGCAATAAAGTTGTGATTTTTTCTGCCTACAAAGTGTTCAATTAAATGCCTAAGAGGGAAAGCGCATATATGTTTTTAGTTTGGACATATTATGTGGTTCTTATAGACATAAGTGTAGTTATGAGTTATAAACCTCTTATCTTCTTACTTTGAAACAAGTAAAGACACACAAATACCACTTATAGGCATAGTTTTTTCCTTTAAAAAACTTAAGTATGTGCTTGCTGATATTTGCTTTCTGATTTTGAGTATATGGCTCTCACACTTGCTGTTGGGTTATGGGTGCATCTAATGAATGTCCTGATTGCTAGTACTCCTGATCAACCACTTCAATAAAATTCCATGTTTGAAAAGTTGATTAATGTGCTTGAATTCCAGTAATCTAATCAATAGAGTCAGGTAAGCTAAGGAGACCTTTGAATTTAGAAAGCGGTAGGGGAAACATAATCGAAAAGAGTTAATGACCAAGGAGGAAATAACTATTAGCCCAATTTGCTCCATGGATGGTGTTTTTTTATGTTGTGTATGGAATGCTTTACGTCGCAATCTCTTTAGCAATCTTGATGTTCATTTTCCTTTTAAATTCTAGCTCTCTCATGATTATAATTAATCTGTTGATGCCTGCGTTTTCGTATGATTTTGATGTGGCCTGTTTGTTATTTGATATGTCTTGCTATCATGAACAATTTGTTATTATTCGAGTTATCTATCATGATATTCATACTCTTTAGAATGGTGGGTACATGAGTGCATTAGTTGTGTTCTTTTTGTCCTCCTTTTTTATTTTCTTGGTTGTTAGTGAAAAGGACCGATGTTTTCTATGAGTTGCTTCACTTATTTTGACTTTGATTTCCATGAAATGTATCCTAGGGAAAAAAGATCATTTGTTTGGAAGAGTAAGGAAGAGTTAAAGTATATTATTTGTCATCCCTGGTTTCTATATTTGTCTTACATCAAAATGTAATATATAAGAGAAGTTGTGTGTTTGAGCTATTAGATGTACATGCCTGCTGGATAGAACTATAAGATAAATTAATAAGAATATAAAGTGCATGAATAATAATCTAAAGTGCACAGGTAAGAACATAAAGTGCATAAGTAATACTCTGAAGTGCTTAGATGAAATTGATATTAGTTAACGGTTCAAGTTTGAAGTTGCTTGTTATATAGTATTATTGCGAGCTTTCCTTTACTTACTCGGGTTCCTTTGTGAAAGGATGTTTTGTATTTATTTTTGCACTCTTGTTCTCTAAAATTGCACTAATATAGTACTCCCTCTGTTAATTAAAACTTGTCGTTTACTATTCATGCACGTTTTTTTAAAACGATAAAAACTATATAAAATATTAACTTTTTTTTACATTTGTTTTTATAAATTCATACTTAATAGTAATAAGTATGATATTATTTTAAAAAATTATTATAAAAGTTAATATTTTATATAGTTTTTAACACCTAAAAATGTGCGCGTGAATAGTAAAACGTCAAGTTTTAATTAACGGAGGGAGTATTATTTTTGCACTTATATAATATGGTAGAATGATTTTATTCTTATCTCTATTCTTGTAATTAATAAGCTTTAAAAGCCTATTAGCTCAATGGTAGAGCAATGTGCTTATGCACAAATATGTGGGTTCGACTCCTACATAGGCTAAATTGCTTAATTTTAAGAGTTTGTATTATTTTCCGATAAAAATGCAATTCATAATCTTAACCGTGCACTACATAATCTTATTTTTTTCACTTAATCATTTTATTTATGCACTTCATAATATTATTCGTGCACTTCACATTATTATTCATGCACTTTATCATTTTATTCTTGCACTTTATCATTTTATTTATACACTTTATAATCTTAATTGTGCACTTCATAATCTTATTCATGCACTTCATATTATTATTCATACACCATCATTTTATTCTCTCACTTTATAATTTTATTTGCACAACATAATATTATATTTGCACAACTTAAAGTTTTATTCGCACAACATAATATTATATGTGCACAGCGTAACATTATATTATTAGATATGCACAACATATTGTTACATTTGCAAAACATAGTGTTATATTTGCACAACTTAAAGTTATATTTTGCACAATATAATGTTATATTCACACAACATAATATTATATGTGCACAACGTAACATTATATTATTAGATATGCACAACATAATGTTACATTTGCAAAACATAGTGTTATATTTGCACAAATTAAAGTTATATTTGCACAAGATAATGTTATATTCGCACAACATAATATTATATGTGCACAACATATTATATTATTAGATATGCACAATATAATGTTACATTTGCAGAACATAGTGTTATATTTGCACAACTTAAAGTTATATTTGCACAATATAATGTTATATATGCATTATATCATCTTATTTGTGCACATTATCATTTTATTATTGCACTTTATAATCCTATTCATGAACGGGAACACAAAAAAAGCAACCATAAATAGCTTATGCGGGATTTTGAACTCGAACCTTTGTGCATGGGCACATCACTATACCATTTTTTGAGCTAATAGGCTTTTAATGGCACATGTTGCATTAAAGTACAAAACTGTCATAAAATAGCGGTCCATAAAGAAAATTTTTGGTAGGACACATTATGAAAATGCACATTTATTAATAATAACATTTATTGTATTATTTGTTCACTTTATATTTTGTAATCTCATCTTTTTTCCCTTTTTAAAATAAAGACAAAAACTGTGATGTAACATTCTTGTTGTATTTTTTTAATATTATAGTTGCACCTAACAATATTATTTCAAATAAAAATTACGGGCTAAAATCTGTAATTTTCATAATTGAAATAAGGGCAATATTCGTATGAATGGAAAGTTTGAGGGAGGCGTGTGAAATTTACCCCTAGGGTTATTTAACCATTTTCCCATTTACTCATAAAATTAGGCCCATTTACACCAAAATTAGATACATTTATTCATTACTCATTTAATTAGGCCAATTTACCTTTAAATTAGGCTCATTTACATCCAAATTAGACTATTTTCATTTTAAGAGGGATTTTCATTTGAACATTTATCATATATATATATATATATATATTCAAGGATATTCGGGTCGGGTTGGGAGTCGGGTCAGTTGGGAGTCAAGTCGGGTTGAAATTTGGGTCGGGTTAGAATTTGGATCGGGTCCGAGTTGAGTCGGATTTGTCTGTATTCGGATCACCTCGGATTTCGAGTCAACATCGGTCGGACTCGATTTCGGATTCGAATTATACATAATGTCAAATATTCGGATTCGATCGGATTTCGATTCGGGTGAGTCGATCGGATTTCTCGACTCAGATAAGAAATTGTCAACTCTACTTGTAGATATGGCTAATTGGCTACTTGCGTTGTCATTCATTCGCAAGGATTAATGGAGGTAAGTGAGTACTTAATTTTGATCAATAGAATAATATATTACCAAGATATGGATGGTGTCCAATCAGATCTATCTATTAAAGAAATGAATACTTGCTTCAGTAATAAATGCATGCATGTACCTAGGAAGGATATGCATATATACCTAAGATCCTGATCCCTATAAATATAGCGTGACAATACCATAAGCCAATACATACATTCATCCCGTACGTTTTATATACAAAATGGAAATACACGTACTAGGGTTATATGGTCTTTTCCTCACCTTAATCACCGTATTTACATGTATCGTCCACATCCTATTTACCCATAAAAGTACTGTGAATGGGTCCCAATCGACCCCTCCCTTGCCGCCAGGGAGGCTAGGGCTTCCCTTTATCGGTGAGACCCTTCACTTTTGGTTCCGATTCAAGGCTGGAAGGTCCGAAAGTTTTTTTTTCAGTCGCATGGCTAAGTTCTCGAGTCATGTGTTCAAAACGTCCATTTGTGCGGAGACTACAGCGGTCATGTGTGGCTCTGCAGCCAGTATATTCTTGTTCTCCAACGACAAAAAGTTGGTGAAGCAAGTGTGGCCTCTAGCCATTGGCACACTCCTCGCCCCTTGTCGTGAGACTCCATTTCCCATGAAACACATCATTCTTACCTTCTTTACTGGAGAGAGCCTCAAGAAACAAATCAATATCCACGACAGAATGGCTCGTCAACACTTGACAACCGAATGGCAAGGTCGTGATGAGGTTAGTTTCTAATTCTACCTACACATTGTACATATACTAGTTAAGATTGGCATGCATGCATTTTATCGGTTTGTCTATTATGTGCCTTATGACATAGAATAAGAATAACTGCTTTCACATAATTATTCATCTGTAAAAAGAGTGTAAAAAATGTAAATTTGATTCTAACGAATAATCCCTCAATACCACCGAATAATTTCATTCCATCAAATAATCTCCCAATACAATCGAATAATCAGAAGATACTTTTAAACTCATCCGTTGATCTTCTTAATTCAATGGCCCAGATTTGTTCACATGATACACGTTAAGAACTGAGTACATATGATCTATTGTCTGTATATATATTTACTGATCGATCATTGTTCATATGTATATATATAGGTGGTTGTCCTTACATTAGCAAGGCAATATACATCTGCATTAGCGTGCCGGTTAGTTCTAGCCACCGAAGATGTGAAGATGATAGAGATGATAATTAGGCATCTAACAGCAATACTCTTAGGGTTTCTCCAACCAAAGATAAATCTACCCGGTACTCCATACAGTCGAGCACTGAAAGCCTGGAAGGAAATAAGGAAGATATTATCCGAGATAGTAAGGCTGAGAAGGAAGGAGTTGGAGGCATCTAATTACCAAAGAAAGGCTTCTGACGAAGAGTTCCAGGACACATTGTCCGATATCTTGGTAGCTGCCCATGAGAATGGGTTGGAGATTAGCGACGAGGGTGTCGCAAATAGACTTGTAGGCGTGCTCATTGTCATACATGACACCACTAGTGTTGTTATTACCATGATCTTCAAGTATCTTGCAAAGCACCCAAATGTCTACGATAATATTCGTCGTGGTAAGTTTAGTACTTCTCTCACTCGTTCAACAAATTAATTAAATGCAGATCGATCGATTTCCCTTCAAATTAAAGAAAAACCCCAAAACTTTAATTTTTATTAATTTGTGGGAGATTTATCGACAGAAAACATGGAGTTGGCTGCAAAGAAAGTGCAAGGAGAGGCACTGAATTGGGACGACACACGAGAAATGAAGTATTCTTGGAACGTCATGCGTGAAGTTCTTCGTGTTTGTCCTCCGGCGCAAGGTTTGTTTAGAGAAGCCAATTCGGACTTCACCTATGCTGGTTATCATATCCCTAAAGGGTGGAAGGTCAGTTCAATTTTAGTTTGTATTTGCGCACTATTTTTTATTTTTTTTATTCTTCTATTTTTTCTGTAATTTTCTTAGCTACCTAACTAACTATATATATATATATATATATAACTAGCTATCATATCCCTATATATTTTTTCTTTAATTTTCTTCCTTCCCTCCTTTCGCCAACTATGTTAGACAACTTTAGTGTTCTTTTTCACATTTTTTTATTTTTTTACCCTATGTTTTTAATTTTGTTAATTCTTTTTTTTTTTTAAATATACTATGAAATTCCATCGCCGGATGGGGGAGGGGCGGACACCCCCGTGCCCCCTGTGGCCGCCCCTGCATGTGAATGATACATGGATGCATGAGTTTTATTTATTTTTACTATTTTTACAGTTAATGTTGAGCATAAAGGCAATGCACATGGACCCAAGATACTTCAAAGAACCAGAGAGGTTTGATCCTACGAGATTCGAAGGGGAAGGGCCGTTACCCAACACTTACATACCCTTCGGAGGAGGGCAACACTTCTGCCCTGGAAAGAACTTCGCCCATGTGTTGGTGCTTGTCTTCATTCACCATGTTGTTAGGAGATTTAGATGGGAGTTGGTGAACGATTGTGAAGAGGAATTGCTCGTTGATCCGATAGCCAGACCTACTAGTGGGGTTCGTGTTCGTCTCTACCCAAACATACATCCATGAAACTCGTCCCAGAATTTGTTTGCTTGATCGAAGTTGCCATCTCATGTAATAAAAGTTATCCACCACCTATATATTTTTGCATGAATTCATAAATGTATAATAAACACATGTAAGACAATTTGAAAAGTGTATTTCAATAATCTCCTGTAATACAAGTTATCCACCACCGTACGTACCTATGTATTTTTGCATGATTTCATACATGTATAATATAACACATATAAGACAAGAAAAGTTGTAACTTTTTTTTTATATAAGTGTAGTTCAATCGGACTCATGCAATTGTTCTATATCTATATCTGATCGATGTTGTGTGACTGATTTAGAGAAAAAGAAGGACCGTACTTTCCTAGTCATTATTAGGGGAAATTGAGCTGCCGGCCCAATTCACTAACCTAATTAAACAAATGTCCACCGGGCAATTCAAATCAAGCAAATGTTCATCGGCCAGTCCTAGTCTTCTACCTTCTCGTTCTTCTCCCTTCTTATTTACATATTCTTCTCTTTCTTCTCCTTTCTCTCCCTCTTCCTCTGTTATTCTCTCCCTAATTTTCTCCTCTATCCATTTTCCTTCTGTTCTTCTCCTCATCTCCGACAACATTTGCGGAGATGAGAACCGCTTTCGACCTTTGTTTCCGGGATCTGGTGACGATCGATATGTGGGAGAGGGTGAACCAACGGCGAGAGAGATGGAGGTTTTCAGCCTCTTTGGGACCGCCTCGACCTCCGACCACCGCCAGGCGAAGGTATTTGATATTTTTTTTTGGTTTCTACAAGCTGATTTTAGGGTTTTGGTGTGTTAACTAGTGTTTACACCTCTGTAGGGGACACTGAGTACTTTCCCGTGAGGGTAGGGCTGCATCAGGGAACGACCCTTAGCCATTTCCTTTTCACCTTGATTATGGATGTGGTGTCGGAAGGCGAGGTCCCGTGGTGTATGTTGTTTGCAGACGACATTATGTTAGTAGATGAGACGATAGATGGGGGTAAGTAGTAAGTTAGAACGTTGGAGAGAGACGTTAGAAGGTAGGAGCTTCAAGCTGAGTAGAACAAAGACAAAATATTTGGGGTCGAGTAGCAGCTGAACTAGAGCATGTCAAGCATAAAAGAGAAGAGAAAGGACTCGATAGAACTAGTCGACGTTGACCGGACTGGTCGATGTCGAGGACAATTAGTCGACTTCAGCTCCAAGAGGTCGAAAATGGGTTTCTCTCGATTCCGATCGATTACCCCTTATAGGCCCTCCTTTCTACTCTTTTCCTTCTTCCCAAGCTAAGATCCGCGCGTTCCGACCTTCGGCGAGCCCGAATCGAGTCTCCGGCGATGTTTTCCGACGAACATTTTGAAACCTCGGTGAGTCCTCAATTTTCCCCTTCTTTCCTTGTTTTGTCTATTTCCTTTCCGTGTGGGTAGTGTTCGGGAAGGGGTGTTAATCAGATTGGAAGTGGCCGGATCGAGAACGGAGCTCCGGCGGCCTGTTTCGCTTTCTCTCTCCGTTTTGTCGAGCAGCGTCCAGAGGAAAGGGGTGGGGTTCAAACCCGTTTCTATTCTCCCCAGATCCGCTTCTTTCCTTTTTCCCCTTTTTTTTTTTTTGAGTTGGGCAGGTCGTGGGTTTGGATCCGGGTTGGGCCTTTCCATTGGGTTGGTTTCAGCTTATATTATGTGAGTTGTTGGGTTGGGTTTTGATATTTGTTAAGGTTAAATATTTGTCAAGTGTTATTTGTTGTTTTGTTTTGGCTATTAGATACATGTGCGTTATATTATGTATGATTATAGTATAAACTATATGTTATGATTTTAGATAATTATTGGTTTTCTGAAATTATTATTATTATATTATAAAATAGGTTAAAAGTGATATTGTTTGGAATAGGTATTTTTATGATGTTTTAATATGTGATTAGGAATTCTAAAGTGATTTATTGAGGTTAAGTGATAAAGTAATTTATTTAATATGTTTTATAAATGGGGATTATAAAGATGGATTTATTTTAGATAAACATTGTTGCTAAATTATTTAGAAAAGGTTTTAAGTCGTCCGAAAATGATTCTTAAAGGATTTGATGTGTTGAAATCAAAATGCCGGAATTAATTCTATAATATGATTTTGAGGTATTGGTTTTAAGGTTTAAATGTTTAATGTCGGGATTCTTTGTCTTGGTTTGATGATGTTGGTTTTGAGAAGGAAATGAGAAGAATGATTTTGGTTGATGTTGATCATATCGGAAAGATTTTGGAAAACGGTTTTACTATCGATTGGTTTTGAGCATGTTGAGAACTTGAGGTTCGTGTGTATGAATGATGGACCGGTAGCTTATGGAAACGACTTGATGATAGGTGTGTATTGCTTTGGACTTGCAATTTGGGCCTTGCTTGTGTTATCTTGCTGTTCTGCATCTTCAGGTAAGTTCCCTAGGGGCTTACTCAGGTTGGACATTCATGCCTGTTGTTGCATTTTATGTTAGGTGTTGCATATGCATAAAAGCATGCCATGTAGTATCCTGTTTAGGTTGCACTAATTGAATGAGCATCTGCTTTCTTATTGCGTTTGAAACAGAACGACCGTTATCTGTGATAGTCCTAGAGTCTTTGCTAGGGTCATAGGGTAGCCCAGCCTCATCGGGTACCCTGAGTCAATCGAGTCATGAACTTCCTTATATTATGAGATGCCTACGGGCTTTATTGTGGAGCGGGTTAGGCATGCGTGCCGCCCGATTATGATGGAATGCATTCACGAGCTGGCCAGTCTCCGCCCTATCGGAAGGGGGTGGAGGTAGGAGAGGGATATGCCATTTGGCATTGTCTTGGGCCCTTTACAGTATTTGATACGTTTGGAATCCCCGATCCTTCACTTGTGGGCTCAGAATCAAGAACCCCAAACTATTGATGGCCCGATCTTGCAATTATTCTCGCTATTCTCGATGTTTACAATTAATTACAATACAGACTTTGAACTATTGCAAAAGAAAGAAAACAAACAAATAAAAACTAAAGTAAAGGCAAAAACAGTAACAGCGACGGAAGCAATGAAGCAGCGTCGGCGCTGGGATGGCCGCGGGGCGGCCAAGGAAGTCGCGGGGCGGCCCGCACAGTGGCGACGGTTCTGGCAGACTCAGCAACAGCTTCTCTGATCCAGCGACGGTTTCTCAGGATGGGTTTCTCCTTTGTGTGTGGTTTTGGATTGTGTTTAGATCTTGATTTGGTATCGGACGAGCAAGAACATAAATTGATTGCGAAGGCTTTTGGATTGGGAATCGAGGGAACCTTTTAATCCTTAAAAGGGTTCCTCAATTAGAATTCCAATCTGAATAATTCAAGAGGGAATTTGGTGAAAAAGCCCTTTAAGCATATTTGGTTAGCTAGATAGGCCCATTAATTGTTTTTTTAGCATGCTTAGCCCATTAATTGTTTTTTTAGCTTGCTTAGCCCTCTTGACCGGTCAACGGTCAACGTTGACCGTTGACCGGTCAACCCATTTTGATGCCAACTTTTTTTTTTTTTTTTTTTTTTGATGCTAACTTTTTTTTTTTTTTTAGTGATGCCATATTTTACCGTTTTGATGCCAACATTTTGTGGTGACAATTTTATATAATTGATGGCATAAGAGCTTAAAACGTGGAATCAAAATATTGTTACCTTATTGTCACTTTTCTAATGAAATGATTGGATGACTTTTTTTTAATGCCACTTTTTTAAAACATTGACGACATTTTTTTTGATGTCATATTTTACCGTTTTGATGCCAAAATTTTATTACATTTTATTTTCACTCTGATGCCACTTTTCTAATTAAATTATTGGATGACACTTTTTTTAAACTTTGATGACATTTTTTGTTTACTCTAATGTCACTTCGACCATTGATGCCATTTTGAAAAAAATTTATCACATTAAAGAAAAAAAATGTCATCAAAAAATACTACTTTGAAAAAATATCATCAAAAATATGGCATCACGGTAAAAAAAAATATTATCAAAAGATTGACATAAAAAAGTGGCATCAAAGTCAAAATAAAATATAGTAAAATTTTGGCATCAAAACGGTAAAATATGGCATCACTAAAAAAAAGTTGGCATCAAAAAAAAAAAAAAAAAGTTGGCATCAAAATGGGTTGGTCAACGGTCAACCGTTGACCGGTCAATGGTCAAACAGTTGACCATTGACCAACCCACCCAATTGGAAAGGGGCTAGGACAAAACTAATTAAATTAATTAATGGGCTAGGTGACTAATTGAATATTCAAAAAAGGCCCTCTACCAAAATCACCCATAATTCAAAGCTTACAATGTTGTTTAAATAGAAAAACATACCAATTCTATCTTTGCAAAAGATAGAGCTTTGGTTAGATAAAGATAAATAAAATATCTAAAGATAGCTAATTCTTTCCTAAGATAAATCAAACCTAATAAAGATAGATAAATAACAACTTGGTGAAAAAGGAATTACCTAGATGAGATATTTTCCTTCCACCTTATTATTTCCTAATTGCATAAAATAAATATATCTAATTAATTAAATTCGAAATTAACTAAAACAATATGTGGAAATTCGTCCAAACAGTGACAGCTGCAAAGATGATGAATTTCGACCATTCTTGACGTCGATTTTGGAGAAACCTTCAACATCAAAGTTGTAGATCTTTTCGTCCTCGTTCCAACAAGGTATGGCACGACCTCATCCGATAAATATGGACTCCGAACGACCCGTTTTACTGAGATGTCGAAATGTTGTCAACTCATTAAGAACGAACCCAAATTTGAACATTAGCTCACCTTACTCCTTTGGACCTTGTTCCATGGTGGAGCCTTCTTCCTCCTTTTGAGGATGACACTCTTCGCCATCAATAGCCCTCGAATCGGTCTTGAGAGCTCGCCTGGATCAAGATCATTGTTTGACCCACAAAAGGCAATCTTGATCCGCATCATTCACCCCCTCTTATCTTCGATTCGTCCTCGAATCGAGTCAGCGATGATCAGCGAGGAAGGAGCAGCAACCTTCAAAGGAGATGATGGAGAATTGGGTGGAATAGGTGCCAGGAGAATTCGAGGTATAGGAACCCCAAAAACAACACCTTCATGCGCGATCGTTGAACGGACTTGATCTTTAGTAAGAATAGGATCAATGACCACACAAATCTCTGCAACTCGAACTTCATAAACATGCCCAAGAGGTACAATCGCTAACTCTTGAGACACGTCATCAAGTACCTCATCCTCGTCAACGGAATCAACATGTTCGTCCTGCAGAACACTGTCGCAGTCTATTTGCAACACAAATTCGGAGGCCTTTCCGGAGGATTCTGACAGCGTGTGACCCACCGTTGGAAAGCTCGTCGAGTTAGCTTCGCAACAAGACTGAGTTGACTCAATTCTGAGGTCGGAGTCAACGGGAATCTGCGAAACAAGTTCGACGCGCTGTGTTGTTTTCTGGGCAACGAAATCAACAGAAGACTCCTTAGGCTCAATTACCTCGTCGTCGGTTGAGGCAACTTTAACCGCTGGAGTAGTGGGAAAGCGTAACTCCAATGCTTGACGAAAAGCATCTGAGAATGTCGTCTTGAAGCCTTCAATCAATTTGGCCTCTAGGTCGGCTTGACGTTGTGCCTCTCTCACCTGTACTCTGGCATCATAGGCATCATAGGGGGCTTGAAGTTTGGCTGTAAGTTCGGCTTGAAATTGTTGTCAACGCCTCTCCTTTTCGATTTCCGCTTGCTGTTGAAGCCAAAGGCGGCGCCTTTGAGCCTCTTGTTGTCGTTGATGCTCTAAAGTTTGTTGTTGCAAAGCTCGTCTCTGCAACTCTCGTTGGTGTCGTTGTTGGACACCCCATGGATCGGGACCATCATCCCAGTCGCCTCCCCCGATTTCCCAAGCCATCAAATCAAAAGATCAGTAACATCAAAGAAATAAGGAGCGTAGCATAACCTGGCTCTGATACCACTTGATACGTTTGGAATCCCCGATCCTTCGCCTGTGGGCTCAGAATCAAGAACCCCAAACTATTGATGGCCCGATCTTGCAATTATTCTCGCTATTCTCGATGTTTACAATTAATTACAATACAGACTTTGAACTATTGCAAAAGAAAGAAAACAAACAAATAAAAACTAAAGTAAAGGCAAAAACAGTAACAGCGACGGAAGCAATGAAGCAGCGTCGGCGCTGGGATGGCCGCGGGGCGGCCAAGGAAGTCGCGGGGCGGCCCGCACAGTGGCGACGGTTCTGGAAGACTCAGCAACAGCTTCTCTGATCCAGCGACGGTTTCTCAGGATGGGTTTCTCCTTTGTGTGTGGTTTTGGATTGTGTTTAGATCTTGATTTGGTATCGGACGAGCAAGAACATAAATTGATTGCGAAGGCTTTTGGATTGGGAATCGAGGGAACCTTTTAATCCTTAAAAGGGTTCCTCAATTATAATTCCAATCTGAATAATTCAAAGCTTACAATGTTGTTTAAATAGAAAAACATACCAATTCTATCTTTGCAAAAGATAGAGCTTTTGTTAGATAAAGATAAATAAAATATCTAAAGATAGCTAATTCTTTCCTAAGATAAATCAAACCTAATAAAGATAGATAAATAACAACTTGGTGAAAAAGGAATTACCTAGATGAGATATTTTCCTTCCACCTTATTATTTCCTAATTGCATAAAATAAATATATCTAATTAATTAAATTCGAAATTAACTAAAACAATATGTGGAAATTCGTCCAAACAGTGACAGCTGCAAAGATAATGAATTTCGGCCATTCTCGACGTCGATTTTGGAGAAACCTTCAACACCAAAGTTGTAGATCTTTTCGTCCTCGTTCCAACAAGGTATGGCATGACCTCATCCGATAAATATGGACTCCGAACGACCCGTTTTACTGAGACGTCGAAATGCTGTCAACTCATTAAGAACGAACCCAAATTTGAACATTAGCTCACCTTACTCCTTTGGACCTTGTTCCATGGTGGAGCATTCTTCCTCCTTTTGAGGATGACACTCTTCGCCATCAATAGCCCTCGAATCGGTCTTGAGAGCTCGCCTGGAACAAGATCATTGTTTGACTCACAAAAGGCCATCTTGATCCGCATCAGTATTTCTGCACATTATTATGAACTAGGAGCATGCTAGTGTGTTTGACTTTCGTACTGCATCAGAGCATCTTTATTAGGTATAGCACATACTATGTGGCCTCAGCGAGGACTGTCGGTCCCGCATGAGTGGCTCGATCTGACTCCTTTCCCCGTTCTTCTTTCAAAGGTATTTCTGCAGATTTGAGTGCTCGATGTCTATATGACGGGGTTTTCTTTTGGCGAATCGAAGAATCTGGCTAATATCCTAATTTAGTAAAATGGTAATTACACACTCATGATTTGGCTTGATCGGTTCTGCCGTGACACTTGTATCTTTACTTTGCTTTCGCCTTACTTCCGTTTGAAATGGATTTCGCGACATATTCTTAGGACAGGTTAAGGGTACCCAACGGCCCTTCGAGGTTTTTAGGGTTTGAAATCCCTCTTTCTACTAATCTTAAAATGAGTTGAAACCTCGACCCGTACCTGGATTGCAAGATCCGAACAAGGGGTTTTATCCCTTGAAACGTAACCCGGAAATCATAATTCCGGGCCGTTACAGTAAGGAAGTTATTTTACGGGAAAGGAATTGCATGTATGATATATAAAAGGGAAAGAAAGTAATTAACCTTGAATTGGTAAATAAAGAGCGGCCATTCCGGGGTTCGAACTGGGGACCTATGGGTACTACCCACAAGTCCTTTCCAGTGAGCCATTCCGGAATGGTTAAGAAAGTAATTAACCTACATTAACTAATAATCCTGAAATTATGTAATCCAATCTTTATAGAAGAAATATGTGAAAAAATAGTGTCGTTTAAATTTATTGAAATTACAAGTAATATAACTCATTTTTAAATGAATACTTAGTATTTCTAATATGAATAAAGTATTCAAACTTTTAAAATATTTGGAACTACAAGTACGCTCAATATTTTCTATAATTGACTTTAAACAGTCGATGTATACTATTCGTTTACAAAAGGGTAAATATTCATTTAATTATTTACTTTGAATAACTGATTTAGTAGAGTTAAAATTTTGAATATTTTGTAGTGTAATAAAATTATAAACCCATAATCCTGAAATTATGAAATCCAATCTTTATAGAAGAAATATGTTAAAAAATAGCTTCTTTTAAATTTATTGATTACAAGTAGTAGTATACTTCATTTTTAAAATGAATAATTAGTATGTCTAATATGAATAAAGTATTCAAACTTTTAAATTAATATTTGGAACTACAAGTACGCTTAATATTTTCTATAATTAATTTAAACAATCGATCTATATTTATTCGTTTACAAAAGGGTAAATATTCATTTACAATCAATATACATATTCAATTACAAAACTTTCAAATTTTATTCAAATTTCACTCATGATATATTTATATGAATATTTAATCTATTAAAATTGAATATTAGATTTTTTTTAATATTTTCTATAATTAATTTAAACAATCGATCTATATTTATTCGTTTACAAAAGGGTAAATATTCATTTACAATCAATATACATATTCAATTACAAAACTTTCAAATTTTATTCAAATTTCACTCATGATATATTTATATGAATATTTAATCTATTAAAATTGAATTTAGATTTTTTTTCTCTATGCCTCTCGCTTAATTACTGAAATTAACTTAGTCAACCAATATATATTTAATATTCGTTTCGAATAGGTTAAATATTCATTTAAGAAAATTTATATAGCTATTTTTTTTTGTATCATCTACTATATATATAATTTTGTCTTTTTGAAATGAATATTTTGTCCTTTTGAAATGAATATCAAGTATATAGAGCACTTGTGAATCATGTTATAAGATTGTTGCGGACTTGTGAATATCAAGAGCACTTGTGAATATCAAGTATATAGAGCACTTGTGAATATTTTGTCCTTTTGAAATGAATATCAAGTGCGTGTGCGTGCGTGCGTCATAAAAAATCTTATAACTTATTTTATTTCAAAATCTAATCGTATTTTTATTTAAATTAAAATAGAAATACCTAAAAAAACTTTAGGGTATTTTAGAGGCTCCCTCATTTTGACACATTTGCTAGCAAACTCTAAAGAAGAAGATATCATGTCAAAAGAAGAACCTAAAAAGATTGTTGCGGACAAACATATGAAGGCAATGAGTGACGCCACCCTTCAGCTTTCTTAAACTCGCTAAGGCGGTCAATTTCTTCACTAGAACTAGGTATCTTCGGCATGAAATTATGCTAAAATAGTCTATGATATAACCTAAATGTGCGGATTGGATTATTAATAATCCACCTAGACCAGCCAATAAAACCTGGGATTAGTAGTCTAACACCAATCAAAGCACCAAGATTATCAAAAATAAATTTAAGAACTTATGAAGAACAAAAAGAACAAAGCAAAGAAAAAAATAAGAACATCGAAAGAACTCATCAAATAACTGGATGAGTCTTGGTCAAAAACTTTAAATGGAATAGAGAAAACTAACTGGAGGCGGCGGAGAAGGGCAAGAAAAGAGTGAAATATCTAGAGCAGAGAGTTGCAAGAATACTCAGAAAACTTGAGGTGAATAGGGTGAAATTGATTTTACCATTTTAATGAGGTGTCGGGGTTATCCGGGTCAGACGGTTATCCGGGTCCTTGAGATTCCTACCTTAATTTTTAATGAGGTGTCAGGGCATGTCTAAACAGGGATTCATCATAGCTTCTCATCCCGAGTGCGGTCATCAGCTGTGTGCAGCCTGCCTTAAGCTTGAGGACCCTTGTGATGTTTCTTGACCAGTTTTCGAAATGGTTTTCTACCTCTTGGGCTTGTTGAGATGGACTTTTCTGGGGAAGTCCACTGGCCCATTAAGACCCAGTTAGGGTGAATACTAAAGATCGGTAAATCTCTATAAAAATGGTAAAATCAATTTCACCCTATTCACCTAGCTCTTTCATCTGAAAATTCATGTGAAGATGAGCTTTGAGCTTGCTTATTTCATCTTCATGATTCCCTGTAATGATCATGTCATCTATATACACCAATAGAGCTGTGATCTTCTTCCCATTCATTTTTACAAACAAAGAGTGATCATATTCTGATTGCACAAATCCTGCTGTAACAAACACTTCATAAAACTTGGCAAACCATTGCCTAGGTGCTTTCTTTAATCCATATAAGGATTTTTGCAGCTTGCAAACTAAGCGCGTGTTTGGCAAAAGGGATCTTTTTTAGGGGTTGGGTGTTTTTTAGGAGGTGGATATTATTTTTGGGGTTTATGGAGGTATAGGAGGTGGAGTTTATTTTTTAAAATAACATTATAAAAAACCTGAAGGGTGTTTGGTGGGTATAAGGTTATATTTGGTTATTGTGGATGAAATGTCAAAATTGCCCTTACTACCCTTTCCCCTTCTTCCTCCTTCCTCCTTATTATTTTTGCAAGGAGCCTTTTCTTCCCCTTTCCCCTTCTTCCTCCTTCCTCTGTCATCGTGGCCTGGTCTACTCGATGGTGGGGCTGCAAGCCCGGGCACCAGCCTCAACCCCGCCCGCCGGAGCCAGCCCCAATTGACCCTACCTCCTTCCTATTTGCTGAATGAAGAACGGTCAGTTCTTCTTCACCGATTGCAAAAGATAATGCAAAGGGTAGATAAGGTATAATATGGCTAAAGAAAACATGCCTCAATCATTTGAAATTCACAAGCAACAAACATGTGCAATACGGTCATGAAAAACAAGCATATGAAGAGGATAATAACACAATAAAAGCAAAAAGGGATAATATGTAAAGTCCCTATAAGGCCAAAACAAATTCACAATGGTTAAATTTTTTTTAGATTTCAATTAAACCTCAACTATGAATCATACTTGCTCAATTATATTCTCAAATCATGCTCCAAAATCATTTTCAAGCAATTCAATCAAATCGTGGGATTTATGCAATTAAGATCATAAAAATAAATTAGAGGACAAACTAAACCAAGATGGGTATCGTTAATAACACTTAAATGCAATGCATGATATTTTTGGAATTTTTTTTTCAAATGCAGTATATGAATAAAAATAAATATGACAACATAAATAAACAAGATAACATAAGTAAACATGATATGCAAACTCTATCTATATGCAATGTAATCCCTCCCCAACACTTAAACCTTTCACTGTCCTCAATGAAACATAAAAGACAAAAAAAAAACGTAGAGGAAGAGATGAATGAAATACTCACAATGTGGTGGATGGGTCTCTATAGGTCGGATCTGAGGATTTCGGTGGCCTTTCCCGAAAGCTTAGTCTATCCGAAACCAAAAACAACTATCTAATGCGTAATGGGAAACCCAATTTATTGAAAAGAAAACTAGCTAACTAGGAATTGAAATAACTAAATTAGAAAACTTATCTCGGGTTGCCTCCCGAGAAGCGCCTTTCTTTAATGTCATTGACCTGACTTATTATCAATCTCAAGATCTTAGCTATCAGACATCGTCAAAGCCCGCAGTAGCCTATCATATTCTTGTGCACACATCTTACAAAGAACATCATAGCACAATAAATTGAAAGCATAAAATGTGAAACTCAAGAACCCTTTCAATCTATCAAAGAGTCTAGCACGACTCTCTGCATAAGGAATATGATACCACCAGCACAGTTTCGCTAGTGGCTTTTCAAAATAGCAATCAAAAGGATCAACACAATCACCATTACATTCCAAATTGCAAAAGTTTACCTTTATTACCTCTTGCACCTCAGCTGATGACTCTAGACTTGGTTCATCAATGGGAAATCTCAGAATGGATGTTGTAGATGGAGTAGGAGACATATCACATGTAACCTCATGCGTCGACTCATGAGATTCCAAGTCAGGACGCACTAGACCCTCTCCTCCATCGTCGAAGACACTATCGTTGTCTGCAACCAATTCCTCCTCATTCGGCATGTCATTGTCAGGTTGAAACCACATAGGAGGAAATGAACTAAGTGTAATGACTTCGATAGGATCTTCCATGCTTTCATCCTTTAAAGACTCAAGGGATGGTGGGGTGGGTTTCTCAAAATCAAGGGAAGAAGACGTCGATGGGGGCTCATTAGTAGCAGTGCGGCGATCGCCGCCCTCCTGCGGCGGTTGCCGCTCCTCAGAATTTTCACCCTCCGTTACGACTTCAAATCCTTCTTCTAAACCCCTTTCCTTCTCACGTTTTGCACTTAAAATTTGAATGAGTTTGTTCATCTGATTCTCCAAGTTCTTAATGCTCTCAGCTTGCTCTTGCAACACTTGTGTAAGGCTATGGAATGGATCCTCTAGGTATGTGACAGAGTTCTCCATTGACGGAGGAGACATGATGAGAAATTCTTCTTGTGCAACATGGTAATCCATATAACAGAAAAAATCCCATAACCCCGACAATCCTCCTAACCGCTTCAGGCCTCCGTTACTCAGGTGCTCAGCAAGCGCTCGTGTCTCAACATTCATCCCATCAATTATGCACATAATCATATCCCGGATGCTGAATTGATAACCCCGAGAACCAAGGTCGTCAACATACTCATGCAATCTCCTAAAGTATTGGTGAAAGTTCTCACCTTCAAACTGCGCTAATCTCAACATCTTGAAAAAGTTAGTAGCAAGGATGTTGTGAACCGTAAGATAGTTTCACAACAAAGTTAGATATATAAACAAAAATTAATAAATACACACAATAAAGAAATAAACTTGATTCCCCGGCAACGGCGCCAATTTGATGGACGATTTTTAATCGCATAAACCGTATCAAAATAAAACTCAAACCTACAAACTAGTATAGCAAGCAAGTAAGAGGTCGATCCCATAGAGAATCAAGTATTTCTCAGCAATGTGTATTTACCAATTAGTATAAAGGGGGGTTTTGGTTGATTGAGATTGAAAAGAAAACAAAATAAACTAAAAACAAATAATGCAAAATAATTTAGAGAAGATCGCTCTACCTACAACTATCCACTTTATTTGGTTGAATTGATATTGTAACTTTCTCTTATCCTTTTAGGGTTCCTATGAATGCCCTTGTCCCGACCTAATATAGTTACTAGTCCAATCAGTCCTAGAAACCCTTATAAATCGAACAGTCCCTAAAGAAGGATTTAACCCAATTGATAGCTTTAAGTCCAGATATTAGCCAAGGTATTTGCAGTCCCTAAAGAGGGATTTAACAACACATCCAACTTCCTACCTATCCAATCAGTTCAATCAGCCCTAAAAGGACAAGTTTACTACTTGGGTTAAGGTTCGCAATCAGGAATCTACAAAACCCTAGCAATTGAATTGATCTAACAAGTTGGCCAAAAAAGATAGAACAAAACAATAAACAATCAAGCACAAAGAAGTTGAAACATTCAAGTATAGGAAATAAGGAACAAGATTCAGAAACTCACAATCAATCCAAATAAAGCTTCAAATTGCAAGTAGAACGAAGAGAGTTTAGTCGCCCATGGCGAACATCGCCATGTCGGCCACCAAAACAACTAGAATAAAAACGCTGCGTACTGGTGCTGACGGCACATGCGGCGGTAGCTGCATTGGTCTTTCACGGAAAATCCGTCTTGAATCAGCTCTTGACGTCAACTTGAAAGTTGTATCTCTCTAAAAGAGATTTCCAACGCATGGTCATAATAGTCGATCAGACAACCGAGGCCTCCAGAAAGTGCAAAACAAGTTCAGCATGTCTGGCGACAACTTCTGCAGACTTGTTCTTCGTTTAGGTTCGCTTCTTCTTCTCAGGACCTCTTGAGATCTTCATGTAAGCTTCTTTGATCAACTAGACATTCTTATCCAATGCGTTATCAACCCATTTATCCTTCTCGGATCCACAGTTACCTAAAATAATTAATAAAATCGTGTAGATTCCGACTCCACCAACATAGAAAGCAAATATGCAAATTTTACTTAAATCATGCATGATATGCATCTTAACTAAGCTAAATGCAACCTATTATGCCTACCTAAATGTATGCTATCAACGACGCATACACCTGCAAAACAAATCTTAAAGAAAAGTGTGAGATCTAACTACCTAAGGCGCGAATGATTGCTTCCCCAGCAACGACGCCAATTTGTTGACAGAGGAAATCCAGCTTGCAATTAAAATATGAATAAAATAAAGCAAACCGATTCAGTTTCCAGCAAATAATGTTCAAGACTCCCTCCCGTTGTAGCAGCAAGAAGTCAGGATCGATCCTCGAGGAAGCTGGTTAGCGGATATCAGGTAGCACAAGAATCTCACGGGCATAAGTCAACTTCAGAAGTACTCGACCTCGACCAAGGGCGACCGACAAGGGTCAAGCACAGTCGAATCCGAGCAAGCAAAGCCACTGGTGTTGGTCGATCTCGAGGACCCTGCTCGATGTCGAGGAAGGCGGTCGAATTCGAGGAACTTCGTCGATGTCGAGGAACCTGGAGATACAGAAACAAAAGCGATCTTTCTCTATCGGGAATCAGTAGTCGACGTCAAACAAGGTTGGTTGAAATCGAGTAGAAAACAGTAACGAAACGAATTGCAAACTTCGAAATCAACAATGTAAAAGAAAACTTCCAAGATCGGGGTTTGCAAAAACGATAACCAAACATGCATAAGGCAAGAATAAGAGAAATAATCATGCAATCACATCAAAGGATTAACCTTTTCCCATTTCTAACGATTGGACAACTCTCTCAAGAAACCCTAATTGTATCTACCAATTTTATGTTTATAATCCAAGTGGTTAACCTGAATCTCTATTAAATAGGTAATAAACATCTAAAATGCATTGGATGATTAAAGCATAATAATGGTCGAATCTTTACCTCAAACACGCTTGGCTATCGCTGGGCTCACCCCAACCTTAGAAGTAGGTGGACTACTCGCTCCTCACCATAGAAAAAGACATCAATAATAAAAGTGAAATAACTACTTGCATTAAAATAAATCAAAGCTTACAACTGATTGAAGCCAAATTGCTCTCGCTCTCCAACTCTTCTCGGCCTCCACTCTCTCTCTACTTGTGTTCTCTCTAACATGGAATGAATGAAAAACTAGCCCCATGTGCTTTATTTATAGGCTTTAATCCTTTCTAGTCAAGGAAATAAATCTCTATCTAGTCCTAAAGATATAAATTTAATAAAAGAAACATTGATCTAAAAAGGAAACAACTAAATCTTCATTTAGTGGATAAATCTTGATAGATTAGTAATAGATCCGGCCTTACTTCGTGCCCAAGTCATCCACGCATGCTCGGATTGGCCCAACGGACTCCCGGCACAAAAATCGCTTGGTCGACGTCGACCAAGTTTGGTCGACATATAGTAAAGTCGTCGATCGATCGACTTCTCTTCGTCATCTCGAGCAGCTTTCTCTCTTCTTGAGCTTGGGTAAGGTTCTTGGTTTGCTCGACGTCGAGGAAGTTGCTCGACGTCGAGTAGATTTGTCAGCTCTCAAGATTCAGCTCTGTTCTTGAAACGCACATCCCGAGTCCTCGTTCGTCGGAATGGCGCATATGAGTATGCGTTGGAAAGCTATTTTCGAGGGCTACAACTCTCATGAAGACATTAAAGCTTGATTCAGAATGATGGATGTCGAAATATGGCCTTTCCTCTAGCTGCACCATCTTTAGCTTCTTCATGATTTTCCATTAAGCTCCAAAGTGTGTCCGATTCCTATGAAATTAAACAGAAACTAGTGTAGACTCAATAATTTGGCAAATAAGCATATACTACACAAAGTCGCTATATTCCCAACTTAGAATACATATGACGATAGAATGAGGAGCTGAAATAAGCACGAAAAACATGGCATAAAACATGGACATCAGGAGACATATACTTTGTCTTCTACTTCATATTCCTTAGACTCGTCATTGGAAACCCTGCATAATCACACATACCAAAGCAAACCTCTCCCATGTATAGATAAATCGTTGATGGAAATAGGAGAAGAGATGTCGTTAACTTGGCATACCTTTGCATAATTGTTGTAGGAGGAAATAGAGTTTAAAATATTATAAAATAAATCAAACTAGATTATGCCCACACAAATAATTACAAGACTCCTCCTAATGCAGCACCGGGAAGTCAGGATCGATCTACGAGGAAGCGTGTCAGCGGATCCTAGGCGGCGGAGAAATCTCATGGCAGAAGTCGACCACAGGTTGTCGATCTCGACTAGGGTTAGTCGACAGAAGATCGGACAAGTCGAACAGCGCAGCAGCAGCTCCTGGTGTTTTAGTCGATATTGACTAAAGCTTACTAGATATCGAGTAGGCTCGTCGATGTCGAGGATGTCTTTGTTGATCACCTGCACAGGAGAAGCTACGGCGATCTGGGATCGAGGATCAGTAGTCGATATCGACTAGAGTTAGTCGATATCGAGGAGGGCAGAAAAGTAAAAACAAGCAATTTCGGTTGGTAACTTGATGAATTAAAAAGAACTTCCAAGATTAGGGTTTGCGACAACGATTACCATGAAAGCGGAATAAAAATAATAAAAGGCGGTCACTTTATCGATAAAGGAAAAGGCTTTCACCTAATCCGACAAGTAGAAATATAAATCTCACGACAAATAATCCTAATTGCATCTATTCCTTTTCATAATTAACATTTATAATCTTTCGAATAGAAATCCTAATTACTACCCAAGTTTCACAACATGAGTTCTTCAATTTCTCAATCAAAGATGAAGCACATAGGGAATAGATTAAGATAACGATAAAATACCTCCTTTTGCAATCGCTAATCCACCGACATGGCTCTCGGTGGGCTCACCCTAACCCCAGAAGTAGGTGGACTACTCGCGCCTCATCGCAATCGCAGACATTGATTTGAAAGAAATAACTTGCAATAAACTATATTCAAAGTCTTTACAATCCCGGCACTCAACTTTCGCAGAATGCCAAAACCCTAAAACCTTTGAACTCATAAAAACCTCTATGTGTACCTGTGTCTCTGAATTTGAATGAATAAAAATCAGCCCCATGGGCTTTATTTATAGGCTTCTGAACCTTGCTATTCAAGGATAGAAATCTCTATCTATATCTAAATCTATATCTAAAAGCTTTAAAATTAAATAAATGGAATAACATAAATAAATCTAAAAAGGAAATTATATCTAAAAGGCTAAAATATCTTCTTGTGGATAAATCTGCTCTTCATGGATAGTTGTTGATAGACTTTGGATAGAGCTCGGACATCTTCGGCTCCAAGGAATCCTAATCCGCGGCGGATTGCTCAAACCGCATAACGCGGCTTCTGGATAGATCTCCTCGATATCGAGGAGTTTCCTCGATATCGAGTACAATGGTCATCGACATCGGCTTCAGTGGCATGGTCGACTAACTCTTCCTTAGACTGGCTCGGGTGCTGCTCTCAGGTGTTGTCGATATCGCGGAATTTCCTCGATATCGAGGAGGCTGTCTTTATCGACTTGGCTGGCTTGGCATGTTGGGTAGCCTCTCTTAGATTTTGCTCGGCCAGATGCTCTAGGTGTTGTCAATATCGAGGAGTTTCCTCGATATCGAGTAGGGTGGTGCTCACTGTCTGGTTGCCTGGTCAAGTTGAGCAGCACTCCGCGGCATCCTCGATCAGGCTCTGCTCGACTCCGGGCTGGTCTTCAGGGTTTTGTCGATATCGAGTAAATAACTTGATATCAAGGAGTGTGCTGGAGTCGGGCAACTTCATTCCTCAGCTCCTCGACATATCCGTCCTCGATCAGTGTTGTGCTCGGCTATCTTTAGTCGATATCGACAAAGACTTGTCGATATCGAGGAACTTTGAGCTTCCATCTTCGCTTCTTGGTTTTCTCCCGAAATGGCTCCATATTCTGCAATATTAAACAGAAACTTATGTAGATCTCTATTTCTGACAAATAAGCATATACTACATAAATTCGACATATTCCCAACCCGAAATGTGCAAACTGTATAGAATATGGAACTAAATTGTGCATAAAAACATGGCTACTTTAGTGACATCAAATCACCCCATACTTAGACTTGCTTGTCCTCAAGCAATAACCAAAAAATAACCAAAACCGACAACACATCCTTCAAGTCTTCGCCTTTGTCAAAAGCAACATCTCAAGTAGTAGCAATGTAAGACAAGTGAATTTAACGTAATCACACATATATGAGCGATCCATAGGCATATGCAACATAAATCCAACCTCACCAGGGTAAAGTGTTTTCACTCAACTCTCAATGTGTTTATGCTATGCAGATCAACTCTCAACTCAATTACATATACAATCTTATAAACATTGCAATTTAAATATAAATCCACTTCGCAACCAATTATGTAAATGCAACAAGAATTATCAGGAGGACTTCGCTCAATAGAAGTCTTCAAAGAAGATTCCATTCGGCGGGGTGGTAATGGGGCTTGGTATGAAATAAAAGGATATGGAATTATTTGGCCATGTGGTGCTTAATAAAATTCGGGAATCAAGACTCCTAAATCTCCAACACAACTCAACCAAACTCTCCCACTTATCTCAATGAAGTATGTAATCTTTCAAACTAACCTCTTCAAAGTATGAATCTTGCGAAAATGAAAGAAATAAGGTAAATTTGACTCATGCACTTTATCCATACTTGCAAACTTTTTTTCTTTTGCTTTTCTTTTTTTTTTCGATTTTTTTTAAACGAAAATAAAATAAAACTAGTGCATTTATAGAGTGAGCCAAAGATCCTTTTACATAATATGCATAGCAAGATAAAAATATAAAACCAACCCATATCTCAATAAGTTCAAAAATCCTTCTCACTTGAAATGAAACACAAGCTCATTCCTTCCACAAACCATTATTTCAACCAACTCTAAGTCTTAATTCCCAATTGGGGGTCACGCTCAATTTGGCTAAGGATATTTTTGTGGAGTTTGTAATAAAAGTCTCAGGCTAATGTTGCTTGAAGCAGGGATAATGCAGGTGATAGCATGCATTTAGGTAGGCACAATAGGTTGCATTTAGCTTAGTTAAGATGTATTTCATTGATGGATTAAGCACAAATTGCATATTTGCTCTCTATATTAGTAGAGTCGGAATCTACACACTTTTATTGATTATTTCAAGTAATCGTGGATCCGATGATGAGACATGGGTTGATAACCCATTAGATGAGAATATCTAGTTGATCGGAGAAGCTTACATGAAGATCTCAAGAGGTCCTGAGAAGAAGAAGCGGAGCTAAACGAAGAACAAGTCTGCAGAAGTTGTCGCCAGACATTCTGAACTTGTTTTACACTTTCTGGAGGCCTCGGTTGTCCGATTGACTATTATAACCATGCGTTGGAAAGCTCTTTCAGAGAGCTACAACTTTCATGTTGACGTCGAGAGCTGATTCAAGACGGATTTTACGTAAAAGATCAATGCAGCGGCCGCCGCATGGTGTGCAGCGGCCGCCGCCAGGGCCGATGCAAGAAGAATACTGATGCTGCGGCCGCAACATGCATGCGACGGCCGCCGCATCTGCCGTCAGCGCTTTTGCGCGTCGTTTTGAATATTACAAAACCCTAGATCTATGAATTTCTTTTATGGCCATCAGACACTTGAGAGACTTTGAGCGATGTCTTCAATGAGAAACTAAACTCATCTATTCTGCCTGCAATTTGAAGCTTTATTCGGATTGATTGTGAGTTTCTAATTCTCGTTCTTGTTTCCTATATTTGAATGCTTCAACTTTTTTGTGCTTGATTGTCTATTGTTTTATTCTATCTAGCCCGCGCAACTAGTTAGAATCAATTCAATTGCTAAGGTTTTGTAGATTCCTGATTGTGAACCTTAACCTAAGTGGCAAACTTGTTCCTTTAGGGCTGATTGAACTAATTGAATGAGTAGAAAGTTGAATGTGTTGTTAAATCCTTCTTTAGGGACTGCAAATACCTTGGCTAATCTCTGAACTTAAAGCTATCAATTGAGTTAAATCCTTCCTTAGGGACTGTTCGATTGATTAGGGTTTCTAGGACTGATTGGACTAGTAACAATATTAGGTTGGGACAAGGGCATTCATAGGAAACTTAATAGGATGAGAAGAAGTTAGAAGGATCGCTTCAATCCAATAAATTGGAAAATTGTAGGTCGAATTACTTCTCCAAATTGTCTAAAACCAATTCCTTTACTTTGCTTTACTTACTTCGCTTTGATAAAAGGCGAATCTTTCACACACGAAAACCCCTAAAACTGGTTACTTTGATTGACACTTGAAGCATACTTGAGTTACAAATTTCCATGTGGATCGACCTTTTGCTTATTGATATACTTGCTATAGGTTTGAGTTTTCTTTGGCGGAATCAACGATAGATTTTCCCTCCGTCAAATTTGGAGCTGTTGCCGGGGAAAATTATCAATTCTTGTGTGTTTTTAGTGCTGATTTTTGGTGTGGACCACTTACATGGTCTGCACTCTTGCTACTAACATATGTTGATGGTTAGGTTATTGCAGTTACCGGGAGAGAATTTTCATCAATACTTTATCAGATTGTAGGAGTACATTAACGATGTTTATTCATGGGGATATCAAGCTAGTATAATGGAAGTGCTTCTATGCATCTTTGATGGCATGACTGATGAGACACGAAGTCCTGCCGAGCGCCTGAGTGATGGAGGTTTATTAGATATGGGACTCTCGGAGATGTGGGAATTTTTCTGCTACATGTGATAACTCCCTCCCTTGATGAAAATCGGAAAAGATGTTCCAAAGGCTTTGACAGGATTTTTGTGTCAAAGGCCTTGGAGCGTTAACAGTTGATGAAATACAAAACCTATCTTATTATTCGTATATTATTTTATCTTATTATATACTTCCATTATATTATATATATATGAATAACTAACCATTTCAGGAAGTATAAATCAGATTACATCCTTCCTTTTACTTGTTGAGAAGATCGGTTCAAAAATAGATCATGGCTTCGAAGTGTCCTTAAATAGAAGATCCAAGATCAACCTGATTGGAAAGAGCCGTTGGAGATCTGGTGATGAAGATCCTCACGCTCCATGCTATCTTCATGCTATTATATAAAGGAAAGGAAGGAGAAGACAGAAATACAAGTGCTACACACGAGCTTCAATTCATTCAAGCGATCTGTCTTCCAAGTGTCTCTCTGCAAAGCGCTCAAATAGTCTGTTGTTTATTTCAAAGCCTTTGAGAGTCACTGTGAGCTTATAGGATATATTTATTACAAGTGTTACTCGAGAGTTTATAACTCAGGAAGTTGCACTAGGCTATTGATTTGCGAGAGTTAGAGGATTGTACTAGATAGCTGAGAGAGGTGGGGCTCTTCTAGATTGGTCTAGGACTCCAAGGGAACGTGAGTTGACTAGATTGCAATTGTATAGGAGAGAGGCTTCTCGGTGAGCTACTAGGATCCTAAGCTAAGCATTCAATAAAGCCTTTGAATCCTAGGGTTGTGGAAGAACCCTAGGCGGGGACGTAGGCCAGTTGTGCTGAACCTCGTAAACAATTACTCGTGTCCTTTACTTATTTGCTTTACCTTATTTCCGCACTTGGTTCGATTGTCTAACTTTGTGATTCAGGTTTAATCTCAAGAGTTTTGATTCAAGCTTCAAAAGTCTTGAGACTTTCTGCGAAAAGCGGGCATACTCTATTCAACCCCCCTTCTAGAGTATTTCTTATTACATTGTTTTTACATTATCGAACCTTCAATTGGTATCAGAGCCTTACTCACTGTTTTTGATCTAACAATCTTGTGAGTTTTCGATCATGTCTGGTGAAGCAAGCGGAGGATTTGCACAGGGAAGGTCAACAAGCAGACCGCCACTCATTGTAGGAAACAACTTTGTCCACTGGAGATCTTTGATGAAGATGTTCATCATTGACCAAGATCTAGAGCTTTGGAACATTATGGAGAATGGTCCGAAGATTCCAGAGAAGGAAGGACCAAACGATACCAAAGTGGCAAAGAAGGAGTCTGATTACAACCAAGCAGATCTTGAAACCATCTCCAAAAACTACAGGGATATCAACTTACTTTATTGTGGTCTTAGCACTGATGAGTTTAACCGTATTTCCTCTTGTAGGTCAGCTAAAGAGATTTGGGACAAGTTGGTCGTCACCTATGAAGGAACGAGCCAAGTAAAAGACACCAAGATCAGCATCTTCCTTCGAAAGTATGAGCTCTTCAAGATGAAATCCGATGAGTCAATCAAAGCCATGTTCACACGATTCACAGAAATCACCAACAACCTTGACTCTCTCGGCAAGAGCTTTACCAACGTTGAGAAAGTGAGGAAGATACTGAGGTGCCTTCCAAAGGAGAAATGGGGTCCAAAAGCAACAGCTATAGAGGAAGCCCAGGACTTCACCACTTTACCCCTTGATGACCTTCTTGGAAAGCTGATCACGCATGAGATGATCCTTAATAAAGACGATGGAGAACTTCCAGCTAGCACCAAGAACTTGGCACTCAAGTCTAAGAAGGATGAGTCCAAGGATGGATCTGATTCTGAAGATGAGGATGACGATGAGGATGATCCTTTTGCTCTTATCACAAGAGGCCTTGCTCGAATTCTCAAAATGAAGAAGCAATTCAACAACAAGGATGGATCAGAGTCTTCAAAATTTCGAGGTAAGCCTCAATACAACAAATATGAAAAGAAGACTAAATCGTTGTCTTGTTTTGAATGTGGTGAAACAGATCATCTTGTGAAGGACTGCCCTCAAAAGACTAAGAGCCAGCCCAAGAAAGGTGACAAATGGAAGAAGAAAGCTATGGTGGCTACTTGGAGTGATTCCGACTCTGATTCCGACGATGAGAAGGCCAACATCTATCTTATGGCCTCAGAAAATGAATCCCACGATGAAAAGCTTGAAGCTACTGTAAGAGAACTAATGGAAAGTCCAAAAGAGTGTGCAGAGATGATACAGGTGAAGTTATTCTGACTGCATACCGTTACAACAACATATACGTTGTAAATGCTGATCAAGTGGCAGAAGGAAGCTTAACCTGTTTAAAGGCCTTGACGGACGATCCAAAGCTTTGGCACAGGAGACTCGGTCATGTGAGTCCACATACACTACAGAAGCTTGTGTCCAAAGGACTTGTAAGAGGGCTACCTGAGATGAACTTCAAAGGTATTGACATGTGCAATGCTTGCACACGAGGTAAACAAACACGTAGCTCCTTCAAACCCAAAAAGGTTGTAAGTTCTTCTAGACCCCTTGAACTTTTACATATGGATTTATGTGGTCCTATGCGAGTCAAATCTCCCAATGGTAAAAAGTACATGCTAGTTGTTGTCGATGATTTTTCAAGATATACTTGGGTTGCTTTTTTGAAAGAAAAATCAGAGGGCTTATTTGAGTTTTCAAAAGTTTGTAAGGAGTTGCAAACTTTAAGAAATGAGCCCATAGTGTCTATTCGGAGTGATCATGGTAGGGAGTTTGATCAACTTCAATTTGATTTGTTTTGTGCTAAATATGGCATCTCCCATAACTTTTCTGCTCCTAGGACACCTCAACAAAACGGGGTTGTGGAACGCAAGAACCGCACCTTAGAAGATATGGCCAGGACTATGCTTTTAGAAAATGCATTACCTAAAACCTATTGGGCTGAAGCTGTTAACACAGCTAACTACATTTTAAATCGTTGTCTTATTCGTTCCATCTTAAAGAAAACTCCTTATGAACTTTTCAAAGGCCGCAAACCACTTATATCTTATTTTAAACCCTTTGGTTGTACTTGTTTTGTTCATAACAATGGAAAAGATAACCTTGGGAAATTTGATGCGCGTAGTGATGAAGGTATATTTCTTGGCTATTCCACGAGTAGCAAAGCTTATAGAATCTTCAATAAAAGGACCCAGGTAGTTGAAGAAAGTATACATGTTATTTTTGATGAATGCAATGATGGTGCTTTGAGTGAAAGTGTTGCAGATATAGATCTTAATATCCATGAAGAGAACGAGGAAGGTGATGTTACCAAGAACACAGAGAAGAAGAACATGCAGGAACCGATTCTTAACACTGAAGAATTGGCCCAAGGTGTTGAAGATGCGTCCAAAGCCCTTGGTGTCCCATCCAACAGTGTTGAGACGTCTGAAACTGCTGTATCAGAACCTAACAGGACAACGGAGTCAAATGTACCACAAATCAATCCTGATGATGTGACGAATCAAGGAGCTGAGACTAGCAAAAGGAAATTCAAATACTCCTCATCACACTCATTAAAGGATATCATTTCTGACCCTACTTCTAGTGTTCAAACTCGTTCTAAACTTAAAGATCTTTGTGCTTTTAACGCGTTTGTTTCTCTTATTGAGCCAAAGAAGGTAAATGAGGCACTTCAGGAGCAAGACTGGATTATAGCTATGCAAAGTGAACTCAATGAATTTGAGAGGAACAAAGTTTGGACTTTGAAGCCTAGACCAAAGCATCAATCAGTTATTGGCACGCGATGGGTGTTTCGAAACAAGCTAGATGAGAATGGCAAGATTGTGAGGAACAAGGCACGACTTGTTGCTCAAGGCTACAATCAAGAGGAAGGTATTGACTACGAGGAGACCTTTGCTCCCGTGGCCAGGCTTGAAGCCATTCGCATTTTATTAGCATTTGCATCCTTTATGAGCATAAAGTTATATCAAATGGATGTCAAGTGTGCTTTTCTTAATGGTTTCTTAGAAGAAGAGGTTTATGTGGCTCAACCCCCAGGTTTTGAAAGTTCAGAATTTCCCAATCATGTTTATAAACTTGACAAGGCGCTTTATGTTTTGAAACAAGCCCCAAGCGCTTGGTACGAGCGCTTGTCAAAATATCTTTTAGAAAATGATTTTAAAAGGGGGTTGATCGACAAGACTCTTTTTATCAAGACCAAAGGAAATGACATTTTGGTTATTCAAATTTATGTTGATGATATATTATTTGGTGCTACTAACACATCTTTGTGCAAGGAATTTTCTGACATCATGTGCAGTGAATTTGAGATGAGCTTAATGGGTGAACTAAACTTCTTATTAGGGTTACAAGTTCATCAATCCAAGAAAGGGATCTTCGGCAACCAAAGCAAGTACACTAAGGATCTCTTGAAAAAGATCAAGATGGATCAATCCAAAGCAGCCAAGACTCCCATGAGCTCAACATTGTCTCTAGATCAAGACAAGACTGGAACTAGTGTCAATCAAAAGGAGTATCGAGGAATGATTGGATCTTTATTATATCTCACGGCTAGTAGACCTGACATTATGTTTAGTGTTTGCATGTGTGCTAGGTTTCAAGCTGATCCCAAAGAATCTCACCTCGTGGCTGTGAAGGGGATCTTTCGATATCTCAATGGCACTAAGGAACTTGGACTATGGTACCCAAAGCAAAAGGATTTCACTTTAATTGGATATTCTGATGCAGATTTTGCAGGCTACAAGGTGGATAGAAAGAGCACATCAGGATGTTGCCAATTCTTAGGAGCATCCTTGATCAGCTGGCACTCAAAGAAGCAAAATTCAGTCGCTCTATCCACTGCAGAAGCCGAATACATTGCAGCTGGAGCTTGTTGTTCCCAAATCCTTTGGATAGCTCAACAAATGCGAGATCTTGGCATCAACCTCAAGGGTATCCCAATTAAGTGTGACAATACAAGTGCCATATCCATCACTAAGAATCCTGTTCAACATTCAAGGACCAAGCATATTAATGTGAGACATCATTTCATTAGAGATCATGTTGAAAAAGGTGATGTGTCCATATCTTTTATTTCTACTGATTATCAATGGGCTGACATTTTTACTAAGCCTTTGGCAGAGGACAGGTTCACCTTCATTAGACGAGAGATTGGGATGCTTGACAAGGATGCACTTTCGTAGGGGGAGCTTTCCCTTTACGAAAGATATACTCCACTCAGTGTCAAGACCTTTGAGAGTTATGTCAAGGTCTGCCAACTGAACAGTGGAGAACATATATCGAATCATATATTTTTGGTTAATATCTTTTTAGATATTTAATCAATTATATTTGTTTTAATCGGATTTTAAAAATTGCCTATTTTCATGTTTTCCTTAACCGTTAAGATATTTTATTTTTGGAACTAAATTGGTTTGTGTTTAGTCCGATTTTTATGGTAATTTGAATTCAAATTTGAATTTGAAAATCCTTCAACTTGGCAAGGTAATGATTTCTTTCCTTGGAACTCTAAACCCATCCCATCAATCCGTCACCCTCTCTCTCTACTTAAACCAAATCTGTGCCCGACTACAACCCACACTCAGATTTTATCCAAACCCTTTCCACTTCTTCATCTTCAACCTCTCAAAGAAACCCTAACCAACTACCTCCATGGCACCCAAAACCAAGAAAGCCGTCACTCCCAAAAGACTTGGCGCCACCCCCAAGGGACGCCAGGCCACTGCTACTTCTCCCACACCCGAACCTCCTACTCAAGCCATCATCCCAGCAGTTGTCGAGAGCACCGTCAAGTCGAGCTCAGCCACGGCTCCCAAAGGCTCTCAGAAACGTGATGCTAAGAAACCCTTGAGTGCTAAACAAAAGGGGAAGAGAAAGATCCTGGCTGAGGAAGAGGATGAGGAAGAAGAGGAAGACGACCTTGATGCTGCCCTGGAAAGAGATGCTGCCAGGGAAGCCGAGGAGGAGACCTTGAGACAGAAAAAGGCCGATGAGGAGGCCGAGCTTGCTAAGAGACTGGCCGAGGAGGAAGCTGAGCGAATTCGGAAGGAAGCCGAAGTCGAAGAGGTTCCATCTGAGGTGGAGCCTGAGGAAGAAGAAGAGGAAGAGGAAGAGCACGAGGATTCTGAAGGGGATGAGGAACCAGAAGGTGACGAAGCGGGGTCCGGTGAGGACTCGGGGTCTGAGGAAGAGGAGGAAGAAACTCCCTCTCCTTCTCCTCCTCCTCCCCCGTCTCCGAAGAAGCGGAAAGCCCCTGCTCCCGTCAAGCCTCCCTCCCCTAAGCGTACCAGGAAGGGCCCTGTCAAGAGTCTTGTAGCGCCTGCCAAGAAAGCTGCTCCAACT
Source organism: Persicaria tinctoria (assembly GCA_037127255.1). Classification (NCBI taxonomy): domain Eukaryota; kingdom Viridiplantae; phylum Streptophyta; class Magnoliopsida; order Caryophyllales; family Polygonaceae; genus Persicaria; species Persicaria tinctoria. The sequence continues at coordinate 59,326,321 of JBANSL010000005.1, read as the reverse complement.
GTTGCACGCAGGAAGAACGCTGAACCCCCGGCCTATATCCAGGTAAATCAGTCCTTGCCCTCCTCTTGGTTTTTAGATGCTAAGACTGCTGGTAAGTGGGTACACGAGTTTCGTACTCGTAAGCTTAGCTGTTCAGATTTTTTAGATATCGAGTTCTTTGAAGCTTTGAAGTTACCTTGCATTGAGCTCCTCAAAAAATCCCCTGCCTGGAACCTTATTAATCTTGAGACTGTTTACTACCCCGAGCTTACCCGACTTTTCTACATAAACCTAAAAGCCAAAAGTGATCCTGATGGTTGGTCTTTGGAGTCTGTCGTCAAAGGGGTTAGAATCTCTCTCAACTCCAATGACTTTGCAGACTCTCTAGGCTTACCTATCCCTGTTCCACCTGCTCAAGTAAACCCCTCAAAAGAATACTGCATCATCCTAGCCCGAGCCAAATATCTCATACCCGAAGCGTCCAACAGCACCTCAAAACAACTCACCCACTCATCCCTAACCCTTGAGGCAAAAATTATCTTTAACATCATTGTTAGATGCCTCTTACCCCGTCTCAACTCTGGCTCACTCCTAACCGACAATGCCATGGTCCTGCTCTACCGCAGTCTAAATGGCCTTGATCCTGATCTGGCCAACACTATCCTTGGAACCATGGCCCATGCCAGAAAAGCTCGAAAAGGCTCTCCCCTCCCCTTTGCTACCCTTTTGACCCCTATCTTCAAAGCTTCTGGAATTGATGTCAAAAATGAAGAGCAGCTGCGTCATACGGGTATGTTCGACTCTAAAGGCCTTGAAAAGATTGGCATCACTCGGTCTCCCCAAGGGACCTTGAGTCTTGCCACTCCTTCAAAAGCCTTTCCCACTGCTCCAGCTTTCGATGAACGCATGGACAACCTAGAGTTGGGCTTGGAGGAAGTTCGCCTGGATATTAAGGAGCTGCAGACGGAGGTGATGACGAAGATGAGCGGGATTTCAACGCTGCTGGAAGGACTGTGGACGAGGCTCACTGATGATGCTCTGGATTGACCAAGCCTAAACCTTAACCCACCCTATCCCACCCTGAAACTTATTACTTTGCTGGTTTTTGGAATCTTTTTCAAAACTTTTGGTAACTTTTTGGTGACTGTTTTACCTCCGCCCTTTGTTGAAAGACAAAAAGGGGGAGATGATCGTTAGACTTTGAAAACCTCTGATTAAAGGTCTTGGAAGACCTTGCCCTTTTGATTTCTGGTTTTCGGTTGGATGTTTTCTTACTTTAAAATATTTTGATCCAACATTTGTCTAACCCCTTGCAGGTACTTAGTCTGTCCTTGATTATGATATATTTGTTTGACTAAGTTGCAGGGACGCACAGGTTTTGTCTTTCATCAAGGGGGAGATTGATAACTCCCTCCCTTGATGAAAATCGGAAAAGATGTTCCAAAGGCTTTGACAGGATTTTTGTGTCAAAGGCCTTGGAGCGTTAACAGTTGATGAAATACAAAACGTATCTTATTATTCGTATATTATTTTATCTTATTATATACTTCCATTATATTATATATATATGAATAACTAACCATTTCAGGAAGTATAAATCAGATTACATCCTTCCTTTTACTTGTTGAGAAGATCGGTTCAAAAATAGATCATGGCTTCGAAGTGTCCTTAAATAGAAGATCCAAGATCAACCTGATTGGAAAGAGCCGTTGGAGATCTGGTGATGAAGATCCTCACGCTCCATGCTATCTTGATGCTATTATATAAAGGAAAGGAAGGAGAAGACAGAAATACAAGTGCTACACACGAGCTTCAATTCATTCAAGCGATCTGTCTTCCAAGTGTCTCTCTGCAAAGCGCTGAAATAGTTTGTTGTTTCTTTCAAAGCCTTTGAGAGTCACTGTGAGCTTATAGGATATATTTATTACAAGTGTTACTCGAGAGTTTATAACTCAGGAAGTTGCACTAGGCTATTGATTTGCGAGAGTTAGAGGATTGTACTAGATAGCTGAGAGAGGTGGGGCTCTTCTAGATTGGTCTAGGACTCCAAGGGAACGTGAGTTGACTAGATTGCAATTGTATAGGAGAGAGGCTTCTCGGTGAGCTATTAGGATCGTAAGCTAAGCATTCAATAAAGCCTTTGAATCCTAGGGTTGTGGAAGAACCCTAGGCGGGGACGTAGGCCAGTTGTGTTGAACCTCGTAAACAATTACTCGTGTCCTTTAATTATTTGCTTTACCTTATTTCTGCACTTGGTTCGATTGTCTAACTTTGTGATTCAGGTTTAATCTCAAGAATTTTGATTCAAGCTTCAAAAGTCTTGAGACTTTCTGCGAAAAGCGGGCATACTCTATTCAACCCCCCTTCTAGAGTATTTCTTATTACATTGTTTTTACATTATCGAACCTTCAACATGGATAATCAATGTGCGCAGAACGAGTCACTTTCTCTAGTATCTCAAATCGTTGAGACCTCTGTTGCACCTCTTGAAGTCGTTGTGGAAAATCACATTGAGAAGACTAAGGCAGAAGACCCTCCATCTGATGAGATCATCCCTAGCTCGCCCATTGATGAATCAGGTCCAGAGCCTATTGCTGAGGCTAAAGAGCAGGTAAAGGTCGTCTCCTGCACTCGAGAGAATATTGGTGAATACATTGATCCATTTGACTGCTACTTTGACAAGCCACCACTACAACTGAATTGGTAGTATTATATACCCTTTTTGGGTAGTCAAGCTCCTGAATACAATAAGTCTAAACGGTTCTTAAATGTATTATTATTTAGTTTCAATTTATTTGTATGTAGTGCATGCTTGTTTGTTAGTTGTGCACAAGAGTTTGACAGGTTGCTGAGGGCTTTGACTATGTCTAATTAGTTTCGTAAGCTTAAGCAAAACGTCGAGCCAACGACTTGAAACAAAGGCGCTTCTCGGGAGGCAACCCGAGGTAAGTTTTTCTTTCTTTTTCCGTTTTCTTTTCCTTCGCCCTGATTATTTTTGATTTACTTTTGTGTCTTTATTGTTTCATTGAGGAGAATGAAAACTTTAAGTGTGGGGGAGAGGAATTCTGTATATATAGATGCATATAGGAGATCATATTTAAATTTCTGCACCATGTTTAATTTATTTTATTTTATTTTTAATTAATTTCTTATTTATTTTCGTAATTTAAAAAAATCAAAAATTCCAAGAATAAGCATGCATGGCATACATATGTGTTTTTCAAACACCGATCTAGCTTAGTTTGTCCTCTAATTTAAATTTTAAGCATCATCATATAAATCCCATGGAGTTCTTGATGTTTTGATTTTGTCTTTCTTTGATTTTTGTGCAACATGAGCTAGCAATTATAATTGAGCGTGTATGATTGAGCTAAAGCATGATTGAAGTCCTAAAACGATGACCCTGTGAGAATGTTTGGCCTTATTTGAATCCTTTTGCTCAGCTGTGTGAATTACTCGCCTAGTGTTGCTACCTCTTGGCATTGATTGCAGTATCTATTTTTAAATACCGATGCACATGTTTGATTGATTGCGGAGTTTATGTTTATATTTTGAGTCTTTTGTTAAATTTGTGAATATTTAGTGAATAAGGTGGCAATGGTTAATGCACTTAGTAACCGGATCTATGGATCACACCCATGGGTATGATTCGCGCAAAAAGGTGTTGAAAACTACCCACTGGGAAAGAAAGCTTGATTATTGAGTAACCAGGTTCATTCATGACACTCATGTTTGCAACTTGCGTCAAAAAATGTTCAAGTGGACTTCGTATTAGTAGGTTGAGGTGTTGATAGACCGGGGCCGTTCATGACACCCATGGTTGCGCTTCGCGTAAGGAATGCACCAAGACATGAAAAGGAAAAAAAACCAAAAGAAAAAGAAACAAAAAGTGTCGCATTTTATTTTCATTATTATATCCCGCAACTAATGACATTTCGGTAGAGAATTAATGATATTGTGGTCAATGTCTATGAGCTTAATGCATGATTGATTTGAGTTGAGAGTTGTATCTTAAAGCCTAAACACATGAGTGAAACACATATTTCTGGTGAGGTTGGATAATGTCTACTTCTAAGCTTTGATCACTGAAATACATGCTATGACGTTTGTTTGCTTGGTTTATGTTTTCACATGCTATGATGTTGCTTTTTGATGAGGTTGAAACTTGAAGGGATTTCCTGTGGGATGCGTTGATTCATGTTCATTCTATCATTGCTTGAGGACTAGGAAAGGTTAAGTGTGGGAGAGTTTGATAGTATGCATTTAGGTAGGCACAATAGGTTGCATTTAGCTTAGTTAAGATGCATTTCATTGATGGATTAAGCACAAATTGCATATTTGCACTCTATGTTAGTAGAGTCGGAATCTACACACTTTTATTGATTATTTCAGGTAATCGTGGATCCGATGATGAGACATGGGTTGATAACGCATGAGATGAGAATATCTAGTTGATCGGAGAAGCTTACACGAGGATCTCAAGAGGTCCTGAGAAGAAGAAGCGGAGCTAAACGAAGAACAAGTCTGCAGAAGTTGTCGCCAAACATGCTGAAATTGTTTTACACTTTCTGGAGGCCTCGTTTGTCCGATTGACTATTATGACCATGCGTTGGAAAGCTCTTTCAAAGAGACAAAACTTTCATGTTGACGTCGAGAGCTGATTCAAGACGGATTTTCCGTGAAAGACCAATGCAGCGGCCGCCGCCAGGGCCGATGCGAGAAGAATACTGATGCTGCGGCCGCCGCATCTGCTGTCAGCGCTTTTGCGCGTCGTTTTGAATATTACAAAACCCTAGATCTATGAATTTCTTTTATGGCCGACTTTGGATGATATTTAAGGCCACTTTTAGTTATTTTTCCATTACTTCTATTATATTCATTCATCAGACACTTGAGAGACTTTGAGCGATGTCTTCTATGAGGAACTAAACTCATCTATTCTGCCTGCAATTTGAAGCTTTATTCGGATTGATTGTGAGTTTCTAATTCTCGTTCTTGTTTCCTATATTTGAATGCTTCAACTTCTTTGTGCTTGATTGTCTATTGTTTTATTCTATCTAGCCCGCGCAACTAGTTAGAATCAATTCAATTGCTAAGGTTTTGTAGATTTCTAATTGTGAACCTTAACCTAACTTGCAAACTTGTTCCTTTAGGGCTGATTGAACTAATTGAATGAGTAGGAAGTTGAATGTGTTGTTAAATCATTCTTTAGGGACTGCAAATACCTTGGCTAATCTCTGAACTTAAAGCTATAAATTGGGTTAAATCCTTCTTTAGGGACTGTTCGATTGATAAGGGTTTCTAGGACTAATTGGACTAGTAACTATATTAGGTCGGGACAAGGGCATTCATATGAAACATAATAGGATGAGAAGAAGTTACAAGGATCGCTTCAATCCAATAAAGTGGAAAATTATAGGTAGAATTACTTCTCCAAATTGTCTAAAACCAATTCCTTTACTTTGTTTTATTTACTTCGCTTTGATAAAAGGCGAATCTTTCACACACGAAAACCGCCCAAACTGGTTACTTTGATTGACACTTGAAGCATACTTGAGTTACAAATTTCCCTGTGGATCGACCTCTTGCTTATTGCTATACTTTCTATAGGTTTGAGTTTTCGTTGGCGGAATCAACGATAGGTTTTCCCTCTGTCAAATTTGGCGCCGTTGCCGGGGAAATTTATCAATTCTTGTGTGTTTTTAGTGCTGATTTTTGGTGTGGACCACTTACATGGTCTGCACTCTTGCTACTAACATATGTTGATGGTTAGGTTATTGCAGTTACCTGGAGAGAATTTTCTTCAATAGTTTATCAGATTGTAGGAGTACATTAATGATGTTTATTCATGGGGATATCAAGCTAGTATAAGGGAAGTGCTTCTATGCATCTTTGATGGCATGACTGATGAGACATGAAGTCTTGTCGAGCGCCTGAGTGATGGAGGTTTATTAGATACGGGACTCTCGGAGATGTGGGAATTTTTCTGCTACATGGATAATCAATGTGCGCAGAACGAGTCAGTTTCTCCAGTATCTCAAATCGTTGAGACCTCTGTTGCACCTCTTGAAGTCATTGTGGAAAATCACATTGAGAAGATTGAGGCAGAAGACCCTCCATCTGATGAGATCATCCCTAGCTCGCCCATTGATGAATCAGGTCCAGAGCCTATTGCTGAGGCTACAGAGCAGGTAAAGGTCGTCTCCTGCACTCGAGAGAATATTGGTGAATACATTGATCCATTTGGCTGCTACTTTGACAAGCCACCAGTACAACTTAATTGGTGGTATTATATACCATTTTTGGGTAGTCAAGCTCTTGAATACAATAAGTCTAAACGGTTCTTAAATGTATTATTATTTAGTTTCAATTTATTTGTATGTAGTGCATGCTTGTTTGTTAGTTGTGCGCAAGAGTTTGACAGGTTGCTGAGGGCTTTAACTATGTCTAATTAGTTTCGTAAGCTTAAGCAAAACGTCGAGCCAACGACTTGAAATAAAGGCGCTTCTTGGGAGGCAACCCGAGGTAAGTTTTTCTTTCGTTTTCCTTTTTCTTTTCCTTCGCCCTGATTATATTTGATTTACTTTTGTTGTCTTTATTGTTTCATTGAGGACAATGAAAACTTTAAGTGTGGGGGAGAGGAATTCTGTGAGAATGTTTGGCTTTATTTGAATCCTTTTGCTCAGATGTGTGAATTACTCGCCTAGTGATGCTACCTCTTGGCAATGACTGCAGTATCTATTTTTAAAGACCGATGCACATGTTTGATTGATTGCGGAGTTTATGTTTATATTTTGAGTCTTTTGTTAAATTTGTGAATATTTATTGAATAAGGTGGCAATGGTTAATGCACTTAGTAACCGGATCTATGCATGACTCCCATGGGTATGATTCGCGCAAAAAGGTGTTGAAAACTACCCACTAGGAAAGAAAGCTTGATCACTGAGTAACCAGGTTCATTCATGACACTCATGTTTGCAACTTGCGTCAAAAAATGTTCAATTGGACTTCATATTAGTAGGTTGAGGTGTTGATAGACCGGGGCCATTCATGACACCCATGATTGCGCTTCGCGTAAGGAATGTACCAAGACAAGAAAAAGAAAAAAAAAAGTGTCGCATTTTATTTTCTTTATTATGTCCCGCAAGTAATGACATTTCGGTAGAGAATTAATGATATGGTGATCAATGTCTATGAGCTTAGTGCATGATTGGTTTGAGTTGAGAGTTGTATCTTAAAGCCTAAACACATGAGTGAAACACATATTTCTTGTGAGGTTGGATAATGTCTGCTTCTAAGCTTTGATCACTTAAATACATGCTATGACGTTTGTTTGGTTGCTTTATGTTTTCACATGCTATGATGTTGCTTTTTGATGAGGTTGAAACTTGAAGGGATTTCCTGTGGGATGCGCTGATTCATGTTCATTCTATCATTGCTTGAGGACAAGCAAAGGTTAAGTGTGGGGGAGTTTGATAGCATGCATTTAGGTAGGCACAATAGGTTGCATTTAGCTTAGTTAAGATGCATCTCATTGATGGATTAAGCACAAATTGCATATTTGCTCTCTATGTTAGTAGAGTCGGAATCTACACTTTTATTGATTATTTCCGGTAATAGTGGATCCGATGATGAGACATGGGTTGATAACGCATTAGATGAGAATATCTAGTTGATCGGAGAAGCTTACACGAAGATCTCAAGAGGTCCTGAGAAGAAGAAGTGGAGCTAAACGAAGAACAAGTCTGCAGAAGTTGTCGCCAGACATACAGAACTTTGTTTACGCTTTTTGGAGGCCTCGGTTGTCCGATTGACAATTATGACCATGCGTTGGAAAGCTCTTTCAGAGAGCTACAAATTTCATGTTGACGTCAAGAGCTGATTCAAGACGGATTTTCCGTGCAGGACAAATGCAGCGGCCGCCGTATGGTGTGCAGCGGCCGCCGCCAGGGCCAATGCAAGAAGAATACTGATGCTGCGGCCGCAGCATACATGCGGTGGTCGCCGCATCTGCCGGCAGCGCTTTTGCGCGTCGTTTTGAATATTACAAAACCCTAGATCTATGACTTTCTTTTATGGCCGACTTTTATTTATTTTTCCATTACTTCTATTCTATTCATTCATCAGACACTTGAGAGACTTTGAGCGATGTCTTCCATGAGGAACTAAACTCATCTATTCTGCCTGAAATTTGAAGCTTTATTCGGATTGATTTTGAGTTTCTAATTCACGTTCTTGTTTCCTATATTTGAATGCTTCAACTTCTTTGTGCTTGATTGTCTATTGTTTTGTTCTATCTAGCCCGCGCAACTAGTTAGAATCAATTCGATCAATTGCTAAGGTTTTGTAGATTCCTGATTGTGAACCTTAACCTAAGTGGCAAACTTGTTCCTTTAGGGCTGATTGAACTAATTGAATGAGTAGGAAGTTGAATGTGTTGTTAAATCCTTCTTTAAGGACTGCAAATACCTTGGCTAATCTCTGAGCTTAAAGCTATCAATTGGGTTAAATCCTTCTTTAGGGACTGTTCGATTGATAAGGGTTTCTAGGACTGATTAGACTAGTAACTATATTAGGTCGGGACAAGGGCATTCATAGGAAACTTAATAGGACGAGTAGAAGTTACAAGAATCGCTTCAATCCAATAAAGTGGAAAATTGTAGGTAGAATTACTTCTCCAAATTGTCTAAAACCAATTCCTTTACTTTGCTTTATTTACTTCGCTTTGATAAAAGGTGAATCTTTCACACACGAAAACCCCCCAAACTGGTTACTTTGATTGACACTTGAAGCATACTTGAGTTACAAATTTCCCTGTGGATCGACCTCTTGCTTATTGCTATACTTGCTATAGGTTTGAGTTTTCTTTGGCGGAATCAAAGATAGGTTTTCCCTCCGTCAGCAGGGTAGGTAAAAAGAGGATAAAATTGGCTTAAAAGGTGCCTCCATCATTTAATTCTCATTCACATAAACATATAAATGCATTGGCTTTGAATAACTATCACAACATTTAGAGATGCATAGGAAGAGTAAATACACTCAAGAAAGCAGAGGGATTTTTAATATTCTCCCTATAAGGACAAAATTCTCACTAGGACAATTTTTGTTGGATTTTAACCTTCAACTTAGGATCATATGTGCTCAATTTCAGCACAAGTTCACAATCCACATAAAAACAATTTCGAGGACTTAGGCTAAGCCTTCCAGACATGCCATAGGATTTACATGATCAAGTCAATCATTATTCATCATCATAGGACATCTAAGTTAGGGTATAAAAACTAAGACAATGCAAAAATTTAAACATGCAATTTTTTTTTCTTTTTTTTCGACATTTTTTTTATATTTTTTTTTCTATACAACTAAAAAACAAGACTAAAGTATAACAAAAGACTTAAATGCATAAAACTTAAACATGAATGCATAACATAAAATTAAAATTTCACCATGTAAAACCAAAAAGCAAGACTAAAACATATAATAATGATAATGAGCCCTTCCCCCACCCCATGCTTAAAATATACAGTGTCCCCACTGTATAAAATCAAATAAAAACAAGAGTAAAGGAAGGAACTCACCGAATAATGCATCGAGGAAGGTAGATCAGGGCATATCGAGTAACTGTTCTTGTCGATATCGAGTACTATACTCGATATCGTGTAACTATCGTCTGCGTCAAGTGGATTCTGAAGTCGAGGAGATTTGTCTGGCTTAGTCGATATCCAGTTGGCCTACTCGATATCGACGAACTTCTGGGCTGCTCCTCTTAGTCGATTTCGACTTGGCCTTCGTCGATTCTGACTGTTTTTCAGGGACTTCTTATTCCACCTTTCGCGATTCTTTTATGCTTGCCGACCAAAAAGTGTTAGATTGCTCACAAAAACAAGACTTTCCACATGAAGTATTCTAAACTAAAAAAACAAAAACAAAAACCAAAAACAAAAACCAAAACCAAAACAAAAAGTTCCAAAGTTCAAAAAATTCAAAAAGTTATATATACATGCTCTAGATTTTAGAGTCGCTAGGCCGACTTCTTCTTTTATGCTCAAGGACCATTAATGTGGGGCCCTCTTGTGCTTGGCCCTTCTCCTGGATCATCTAGGTCCTGATTGTAGTATGCAAGCTCAGCTGATGTTGTGAGCAGAATCTGCCATGTTTTACAGTAACTTTTATATCGATTTCTGTATACATTGCATGCATTTGGGTTAAGATAATACAGAATCAATGTAATTTATGTTTATTTGCCAAATTATGGAATCTACACCAGTTTCTGTTTAATTCGCAGAAATCGAGGAATTTTACAGCAATTCTACAGAAGGTCGGAAAAGCTCGGAAAACCATTACAGAAGTCCAAGGTCAAAGCAGCGGAACGAATCGGAGAGCAAGTCTAGTCGACATCGAGTGGGCCCTACTCGACCTAGACGAGCCATGACCGAGCGGCCATAGTCGAGGAAGCTTGCTCGAGAAACCAAGCTCCCCGAACTCCGGAACCCTACTCGACCTAGACAAGCACTAGTCTAGGTCGACGAAGCACGGACAGACCACCCGGAGTCCTCGAGGAGAGCTGATCGACGAAGCCGAGGACGACAAGGCGAGAATCGCTGCCGCGGACCAGACCAGTCGCTGCCAGCGGAGAGAGCCAACCCGAGCACCCTACTCGATCTCGACGAGTCTTACTCGAGATCGACGAAGACCCAGAAGCCATGTCCGAGTCCTTCGAGGAGATCCACTCAAGAAACCCTAGTCGCCGAGCCAGTCTACTCGACCTCGACTAGTCCAACTCGAGGTCGAAGAAGGCCAGTGAGCCAAGATGAGCCACATCGAGCAGATCTAGCCGAGACGACGAGTCAAGCCGAGCCTCCTTACTCGACCTCGACGAGCCCTACTCGAGGTCGACAAGAGCCCAGTTCCAGAAGCTTCTCGACTTGTCTTGTCCGAGTAGAGTTGACGTTGCTTGGTCGCGAAGGCGAGGATTCTATCCGATCTATCAAGTTCTATCTATGGAAGGCGGAATCTATCAAGACATGAAGACTTTCCCATATTAGTTTTATCTTTTTCCTTATGGATTTAATTCCATTAAACATTTATTTATCATTAAGGCTTTTTAGATAGAATTTAGATATATATATTTATCTTCTTTCCTAGATTAGCTAGGGAATGAAGGCTATAAATAAGGCCCTAGGGGCTCAGTTTTAAGGATTCAATTCGAGATCACGATTCAATTTCAGAGAGAAACAAGTAGTTCCACAGAGAAGTTTAGGAGTTTGAGGTTTTTAAGGTTTTGGCGGTTTACGAAAGTTGATTGCCAGGATTGTAAAGGCTTTGAATTTAGTTTTTTATGCAAGTTTCTTTCATCAATTCAATGTCTGTTATTACGATGAGGCGTGAGTAGTCCACCCACTTCTGGGGCTGGGGTGAGCCCGACGGTGGCCATGTGAGGCGATGCGATAAAGGTCAGATCTTTTGTGTGATTCATCTTCTTTCCCTATGAGCATGATTCTTTTGCGAGAGTTGAAGGCGATCCTTGTTAGTATTATTGAAGCGAAAGTGATCTTAATGCAACTTGGATTAATTATGTGAAAAAGGGTTAGTAACAATTAGGGTTTATGCGAAAGCCTCTATATGCCTATTTGTTAATGACGAAAGTTATTTGATGAAAAGCATGATCTTTTATGCCTTTATGTGTTGTTTTGCATGGTTATCGTTGTGGTGTTGAAACCCTAGCCTTGGAGGTCTTTTAATATATTGATTTATTTCGTCGAATTTCTAAGTTCTGTCTTTAAATTTGCAAGTTTTAAAGTTTCTGTCTTTTACTGTTTCTAGTCGACATAGACGAGTGTCTAGTCGATCTCGAGTTACTGTTGTCGAGGTCGAGTAGAAGTTAGTCTGTGTCGAGGTAGGTTTTGTTCTGTCTTCGTTGATTTTCACTTTCTGTCGTGCTGTGTTTGTCGATCTCGAGTTGACCTTAGTCGAGATCGAGTTGGCTTCTGCTTGTCGAGTTGTTTGCATTTGCTTTATTTTCTGTTTTCAGTTACTGCTCTTGTCGAGATAGAGGACATCTTTGTCGAGATCGACAAGCTTCTGTGTCCTCGAATTACTTTCTGCTTTGCTTCCATCTTTGCTTTGCTTTTATTTCTGTCTTTTGTTATTTACATTAGTTGCCCTTGCCGGGATTATTTGTTTCTGCTTCTGTGTTTGTTTCTGTGTTTTTCCACTGCTGCTGTGAGAATCTGATAGCTACCTGAGAACTGCTGACGTGCTTCCTCGTGGATTCGATCCTGACTTTTCTCTTACTACAACGGGAGGAAGTCTTGTAATTATTTGCTGAGACAGGGGAGTCGTTCTAAACCATATTCTATTCTATACTTGACTTACTCCTGCATCCAACAAATTGGCGCCGTTGCCGGGGAGGCAATCAATCGCGCCTTAGGTAGTCAGTTCTCACTGTCTCTTTGAGTTAGATTGCAGGTGTATGCGTCGTTCTGGTCGAACACCTGAGTTTGACAGCTTAGACGAACCGGAGCGCTACCTACATATCCACTCCAAACTCAAAAGGATCATGTCGGCCGCTGAAACACAGGAGCAGCTGATACAGAGGCTTACCAGGGATCTAGCCGCCAGAGATGCTGCTCTGGCCACCAACAATGCTGCTCTCGCCGCTGAGAGAGCAGCAAGGGAACAAGCACAAGCTGAGCTTGCCCAGTACCCAACCACTGGAGAGGATTACATGCATCCAACACTCGTCGTGCCTGAATCGACGATTCTAATCCCTGAAAACTCTTTTGAAATTCGCACTCAATTTCTTATAGAGCTTAAAAATAATGCCTTTTACGGCAGATTTAATGAGTGTCCTCTTGAACATATTACTAACTTTCATGATATGTGTCGTACACTTGCAGAAGGCACAACTCTGGAATATGTCAAGATGAAATCTTTTCGCTGGTCGCTCGCTGGACCTGCACTGAAATGGCTGGAAGGGCTGAAAGCAAGATCACTCACAACCTAGGCCCAAGTAGAGCAAGAGTTTCTGAACAAATTCTTCCCACCTGCCAAAACAGCACATCTCCGCCAGAAAATCACCGCCTTTAAACAGCAAAAAGGGGAACCACTGGCAAAGGCATGGGAGCGCTACAAGGAACTTCTGCGATCTTGCCCTACTCATGGACAGCCGCCCTACATCATTCAGGAGATCTTCTTCAACTCTCTGGATCAAGTCACTAAGGACAGAATCAACAATTATACTCGCTATGAGTATCTGACAATGCTGCCAAGTGACGCATGGGGAGTACTGGAGAAGCTTACTACCTACGACAACAAGTATGGGTCTACTGTAACTTATGAAGAGAACCCATACGCCAGGCCAGCACCATCCATGCCCCTCTATGAGCCATCAAAGGAGATCGATCCAGATGTCAGGGAGCAATACTACAGAGACCAGAATAGGAAGCTCATCAAGCAAGTCAAATATCTCTCTGTCAACCAGCCTTGCATAGAATGCGGATCGCAAAGGCACACCACTCCTGAGTGCCCACACACAGAACAAGTCAGGATGGCAGAGCACCATGAGGATGCAGCTTACGCAGGGGGACCCAATCGCTACATGGGAGACCAACGGTTTCAGCAACCACAATGGAACCAGGGAGTCCCTAGGAACCCCCCGCCCTACAGAGCTCCAAGACATCCAGAAAGGGAACAGAAAAAGGATGATATACAGACAGCCCTGGAGGAAATGCGGAGGAATCATGCTGAAACTAGGCAATCTTTCAACTCCGTCTATACTCAGATGCAAGGTGTCAACTCTGGGCTTGGGGAAATTGATATCTGGCGGAAATCAGTTGATACACAGATTGGTCAGCTAGCAGCAGCAATCCCCAAACAGTCAGGCGCTCTCCCTGGATCTTCAGAACCAAATCCTAAGGGAAAGACTGGACACATCGCTGCCGTAAAGCTAAGGAGCGGCCATCAACTTCAAGAGCCAGAGGTCGGGGAGCAGCAGGATGAGGAACAGCAAGTCAACCTCGACAAGACAGTAGTCGATCTCTACAAAGCCGTGGTCGACCTCGACAAAGGACTTGTCGACCTCGAGGAGAATCTTCAGAAATCTTCGTCTGCACAGCCCAGCAACTCGACGTCACCAAAACTGGTCGATCTCGACAAGAGGGTAGTCGATGTCGAGGAGCCTCAGGTCGAAAAATCTGCAGCAACTCCGACATCTGTTCTGGCTCTGAAAAAGAAGCTGCCTTTCCCCACGAAATCTCTAAAGGATCCAGCGGAGAAAAAGTTTCAGCGCTTCATCAAGATGCTTCAAAAGCTGAATGTCACCATACCCTTCACAGAAGCTCTCAATGAAATGCCATCCTATGTCAAATTCCTGAAGGAGATTCTGAGCAAAAAGCGATCGATGGCAGAAATCACAGAGAAGTGCAGCCATCTGGACATATTGGAAAAGAGGCCGGATCCAGGTAAGTTTGCTATAACTATTGGATTTGGTCCATACAAAATTAATGCCCTATGTGATCTTGGAGCTAGTGTCAGTATTATGCCTTTAACGATTTGGTCCAAGATTAAGATAGGTGCACTGGAGCCTGTGGATGCTAGACTGTATATGGCCAACAACACGGTGGTCATTCCAACAGGCATGGTGGAAAATGTCCCAGTACAAGTAGGTAAATTCTTCGTTCCTACTGATTTTTTAATTATTGATATGCAAGAAGATCCTGCTTGTCCAATTATTCTAGGGAGACCATTCTTGGCGACGGTGGATGCCAATATAAGCGTACGGAAAGGGGTACTCACTTTCAACATCAATGATGAGGTGATTGAGTATTCCTTCAACAAAACTGAACAGCATACGGGTCCCATGGAAGAGGTCAAATCTATCTCAGCTGGCTACATCACCTGCGGGGAACCAACGATCAGGAATATGACCCCTGAGGAGCTGGAAAAGAGGGACATGGAGGCCCAGGTGGAGGAGATCATGGCAATCCTTAAAGAGAACAAAGGAGCTAAGTATGGGGTCAAGATCGACCAGGGCTCCTCGACATCGAGTAGAACCCTAGTCGATCTCGACCAGACCACGGAGACTCCACCAGCGCCAGCTTCGTCGAGCAGCGAACCAGACAAGCCGAGTCTACTCGAGGTCGACAACACTCTCGTCGATCTCGACCACCCCTCGGAGAGCCCAGCGCCGCCCTCCTCGACGAGCAAGCCACCAGGAGGAGAAGGCTACTCGACCTCGAGTAGCCTTGTCGAGGTCGACCAACACTTAGCACCACCAGAGCCACCTTCATCGACGACGCTGACTCCAGGACCAGAACCCTCGTCGACCTCGAGGAGCCTTGTCGAGGTCGACCACCGCCAGGCGCCACCAGATCCTGTGTCCTCGATGAAGCCACCACCACCAGGAGCAGAGTCCTTGTCGAGGTCGACCAGCCAACTCGAGGTCGACAAGACCTGTTCTTCCTCGACTTCTGACTCTTCGACCAGACCACCACCAGGACCAGCAGACTCATCGATCTCGAGGAGCCCTAGTCGAGATCGACCAAACACCGTGGTGCCCGATTCCGTTTCCGCGAAGGTGAGCCAAGGTATGGATCTTTCTTCTCCTATTTCCATTAAAGATTTATCTATACATGGAAGAGGTCTGCCTTGGTATGTGCGATTGTGCCGGATTTCCAATGATGAGCCTAAGGAGTATAAAGTTGGAGACAAGCTCTATGTCTCTAAATCAAAGGATCATTGGTTCCCTAACAAGTTCAACAAGAAGCGGATGGGACCGTTCGTGGTGAACAAGATCCATTCTGGAGGATTACAGCTAATGGACAAGAATGGAGTCTTATTTGAGGCCCAAGCTACATGGACCCTGCATATGCCACCTTGAGCATTTATGAAAGTCGGCCTAGCGACTATAAAATCTAGAGCATGTACATAGACTTTTTAGGACATTTTTGAGACTTTGTTTTTGGTTTTTGGTTTTTGAACATTGTTTTTGGTTTTTGTTTTTGTTTTGTTGGTATATGTCTTCTAAATTTCAGGTCCATGGATAGAATCAAGCTATAGTCATACTCGGACTAGGAGGTGCTCCATCCAAAATTTTGCAAGCTCTGCACACATGTCTTGTGAGTTTCTTTCTTTACCCTTTACCTTGTTTTTATACAGTGGGGACACTGTAATGTTTAAGTATGGGGTGGGGGAAGGGCTTACTTTATGTATATTTGATCATATTTGACATTATATGTGCATTATTTCTTGGAATTGCTACATGGCTATTTTGGAATACATTATTTATTTATGTGCATATATGCATGTTTTCCAAAAGTTTTAGAAAAATAACCCCCATTGAAAATTTTGAAAGAATGTCATGGAAGCTTATATTAAACTCGACGATGCAAAATTGTATTCATTAGAGATATAGCATGAAATTGCCTAGTAAAGGGAAGTCACAATGAAATGCACATTTTTATGAAAACCATGAAAGGAGGTAAAATTTGAAGTTGCTTTTGACATGTTGCATGATAAGATGATGGAGGACTTTATATTTCCATATAATGCTCATTACTTGAAGTTCCTAGCCTTACCTATGCTTATGCATCACAAAAGCCATAATATGCCTTATTTCGAATATTGCTCCACATGATCTAAATATTTCCATTCTTTACCTTATCCGGGGATTATGTTGAGAATGATGTTACATTATGGAGATGTTATATGGTTGTTGTGATTGTTATCATTATTGGAGTTTGACGGGAAATTGTTTGAAATATATGGAAAATTTAATGAGTGAAAGAAAATCCAATCACCTCAGGAGATAAAGGTAGATTGACCCTGCTCTCTAAGATAATAGTTTGGAGAGATGGGACACATTGTGAGGAGTCCAAAGCACTAAGTATCCGGGGCCATTCATGACACCCATGTTTGCGACTCGCGAGAAGGCAGTGCTGAGGTTAGAGAGGTAAAAGCATTATTATTGAAAAAAAAAAGGCAATATGAAAGGTGATGAATCAAATGGAAGAAAGAATGTAGTATGAAATTCAAAATTTGACAGTGATCTATTTCCCCGGATCAAAAGCACCACATTGCCATAAATTGCCCACCTTTAGCCTTTTACCAATCTACTCCTTCATGAGCTTAAATTAAAGTCTTCTAGATTATCAATGCTTTGTCACGAATGAATATTTATGCATAACCCTCCTTTTGTGAGTAGATGTTGCTTTTACATATTTGCACGTGCATGAATCTGTGACACTAGTACCTTTTCGAGGATGGTAATTGATTGCAGGGTTTAATTTCTTCCCCTGAATAACAAATAGAAGTATTGCTTGAGGACAAGCAAGCTTAAGTATGGGGTGTTTGTTGTGAGCAGAATCTGCCATGTTTTACAGTAACTTTTATATCGATTTCTGTATACATTGCATGCATTTGGGTTAAGATAATACAGAATCAATGTAGTTTATGTTTATTTGCCAAATTATGGAATCTACACCAGTTTCTGTTTAATTCGCAGAAATCGAGGCATTTTACAGCAATTCTACAGAAGGTCGGAAAAGCTCGGAAAACCATTACAGAAGTCCAAGGTCAAAGCAGCGGAACGAATCGGAGAGCAAGTCTAGTCGACATCGAGTGGGCCCTACTCGACCTAGACGAGCCATGACCGAGCGGCCATAGTCGAGCAAGCTTGCTCGAGAAACCAAGCTCCCCGAACTCCGGAACCCTACTCGACCTAGACAAGCACTAGTCTAGGTCGACGAAGCACGGACAGACCACCCGGAGTCCTCGAGGAGAGCTGATCGACGAAGCCGAGGACGACAAGGCGAGAATCGCTGCCGCGGACCAGACCAGTCGCTGCCAGCGGAGAGAGCCAACCCGAGCACCCAACTCGATCTCGACGAGTCTTACTCGAGATCGACGAAGACCCAGAAGCCATGTCCGAGTCCTTCGAGGAGATCCACTTAAGAAACCCTAGTCGCCGAGCCAGTCTACTCGACCTCGACTAGTCCAACTCGAGGTCGAAGAAGGCCAGTGAGCCAAGATGAGCCACATCGAGCAGATCTAGCCGAGACGACGAGTCAAGCCGAGCCTCCTTACTCGACCTCGACGAGCCCTACTCGAGGTCGACAAGAGCCCAGTTCCAGAAGCTTCTCGACTTGTCTTGTCCGAGTAGAGTTGACGTTGCTTGGTCGCGAAGGCGAGGATTCTATCCGATCTATCAAGTTCTATCTATGGAAGGCGGAATCTATCAAGACATGAAGACTTTCCCATATTAGTTTTATCTTTTTCCTTATGGATTTAATTCCATTAAACATTTATTTATCATTAAGGCTTTTTAGATAGAATTTAGATATAGATATTTATCTTCTTTCCTAGATTAGCTAGGGAATGAAGGCGATAAATAAGGCCCTAGGGGCTCAGTTTTAAGGATTCAATTCAAGATCACGATTCAATTTCAGAGAGAAACAAGTAGTTCCACAGAGAAGTTTAGGAGTTTGAGGTTTTTAAGGTTTTGGCGGTTTACGAAAGTTGATTGCCAGGATTGTAAAGGCTTTGAATTTAGTTTTTTATGCAAGTTTCTTTCATCAATTCAATGTCTGTTATTACGATGAGGCGTGAGTAGTCCACCGACTTCTGGGGCTGGGGTGAGCCCGACGGTGGCCATGTGAGGCGATGCGATAAAGGTCAGATCTTTTGTGTGATTCATCTTCTTTCCCTATGAGCATGATTCTTTTGCGAGAGTTGAAGGCGATCCTTGTTAGTATTATTGAAGCGAAAGTGATCTTAATGCAACTTGGATTAATTATGTGAAAAAGGGTTAGTAACAATTAAGGTTTATGCGAAAGCCTCAATATGCCTATTTGTTAAAGACGAAAGTTATTTGATGGAAAGCATGATCTTTTATGCCTTTATGTGTTGTTTTGCATGGTTATCGTTGTGGTGTTGAAACCCTAGCCTTGGAGGTCTTTTAATATATTGATTTATTTCGTCGAATTTCTAAGTTCTGTCTTTAAATTTGCAAGTTTTAAAGTTTCTGTCTTTTACTGTTTCTAGTCGACATAGACGAGTGTCTAGTCGATCTCGAGTTACTGTTGTCGAGGTCGAGTAGAAGTTAGTCTGTGTCGAGGTAGGTTTTGTTCTGTCTTCGTTGATTTTCACTTTCTGTCGTGCTGTGTTTGTCGATCTCGAGTTGACCTTAGTCGAGACCGAGTTGGCTTCTGCTTGTCGAGTTGTTTGCATTTGCTTTATTTTCTGTTTTCAGTTACTGCTCTTGTCGAGATAGAGGACAGCTTTGTCGAGATCGACAAGCTTCTGTGTCCTCGAATTACTTTCTACTTTGCTTCCATCTTTGCTTTGCTTTTATTTCTGTCTTTTGTTATTTACTTTAGTTGCCCTTGCCGGGATTATTTGTTTCTGCTTCTGTGTTTGTTTCTGTGTTTTTCCACTGCTGCTGTGAGAATCTGATAGCTACCTGAGAACTGCTGACGTGCTTCCTCGTGGATTCGATCCTGACTTTTCTCTTACTACAACGGGAGGAAGTCTTGTAATTATTTGCTGAGACAGGGGAGTCATTCTAAACCATATTCTATTCTATACTTGACTTACTCCTGCATCCAACAGCTGACAGATGGTTGCTTGCATAATTATCTTCTACTTTCTTCTTTCTCTTCCCAGCTCTTAGTTTCCGCAGATTCTCCCTCCACGGGGCCTTACCTCCCCTTAAATTATTGATAAATTTCTTAATGGACTAAGGAGTAGGATTCATACCTGAACTTAACTTTTCGGTCCCAAAACAGAAATCTTCGGGCTTGGGGTTAGCCGATATCCCGTAGGGCTGGTCGATATCGAGTACAGGGACCCCATACTTAGGCTCTTGGCAAGTCTGGTGCTCAGCAGAGGAAGTCGATGTCAATGAAGAGTGGTCGATATCGAGGACAGGTTTGGTCCATATCGAGGAGGGCTTGTCGATATCGAGTACACTTCTGGTGCTTTCCTCCGTTGTTTGCTTGATCCCGTGGTTGCTGATGCTCTTCACCTCCAGCCATGAAATTTCCTCTTTTGCAGGGCCAAAAGAGAAGTCTAAGACCTCCTCGCCTATGGTGAAGGTGAGTGATCGCTGTTTGACACTGATTTTGGCATCTGTAGTAGCTAAGAATGGTCTACCAAGAATAATAGGGCTAGTAGGATCTTCAGCACAATCTATAATAAGGAAATCTGCTGGAACAAAGAATTTACCAACCTGGACAGGGACAGTCTCAACTATACCTGTAGGGATGACCACTTTATTGTTTGCCATGTATAGCACAGCATCCACAGGCTCTATGCATCCTATTTTTACCTTCCGCCAGATTGATAAGGGCATGATGCTCACACTTTCTCCTAAATCACACAAGGACTCATATTTATATTGTCCAAAGCCCACAGTAATAGAAAACTTGCAAGGGTCAGGTCTCTTTTCAGGAAAGTGGAGCACTTTGCATTCGTCGGCGATCTATGAGATGGATCGCTTCTTGCTCAGGATTTCCTTCCGAAATTTGACATATCCAGGAATCTCTTGCAGGACTTCCGTAAAAGGAATAAAGACATTCAGTTGTTGCAGCATATTAACAAAACGGTTAAACCTACCTGCAATGGGATCTTTCAGTGCTTTGGATGGGAAAGGCAATGTCTTTTTCTGCATTGGAGCCAGATCAGACGTCGGAGGTGTTGCAGAGTCGTCGACATCGGCTAGATATTTGTCGATATCGACTTAAGCTTCCCCGATATCGAGTAGGCTTGTCGATCTCGGGTTGCTGGGCTGTACAGTGGAGTCCGAGCTTGGCTTCTAGTCTGTGTCAAGGAGGGTGATAACTCCCTCCCTTGATGAAAATCGGAATAGATGTTTCAAAGGCTTTGACAGGATATTTGTGTCAAAGGCCTTGGAACGTTAACAGTTGATGAAATACAAAACCTACCTTTATTATTCGTATATTATTTTATCTTATTATATATATATATGTATAACTAACCATTTCAGGAAGTATATTCGAAGATTGCATCCTTCCTTTTACATATTGAGGAGATCAGCTCAAAATAGATCATGGCTTCGAAGTATCCTTAAATAGAAGATCCAAGATCGAACTGATTCCAAAGAGCCGTTGGAGATCTGGTGATGAAGATCCTCACGCTCCATGTTATCTCCATGCTATTATATAAAGGAAAGGAATGAGAAGACAGAACATACAAGTGCTACACACGAGCTTCAATTGTTTCAAGCGATCTGTCTTCCAAGTGTCTCTCTGCAAAGCGCTCAAATAGTTTGTTGTTTATTTCAAAGCCTTTGAGAGTCACTGTGAGCTTATAGGATATATTTATTTCAAGTGTTACTCGAGAGTTTATAACTCGGGAAGTTGCACTAGGCTATTGATTTGCGAGAGTTAGAGGATTGTACTAGATAGCTGAGAGAGGTGGGGCTCTTCTAGATTGGTCTAGGACTCCAAGGGAACGTGAGTTGACTAGATTGCAATAGTATAGGAGAGAGGCTTCTCGGTGAGCTATTAGGATCCTAAGCTAAGCAATCAATAAAGCCTTTGAATCCTAGGGTTGTGGAAGAACCCTAGGCGGGGACGTAGGCCAAGTTGCGCTGAACCTCGTAAACAATTACTCGTGTTATTTTCTTTATTGCTTTACCTTATTTCCGCACTTGGTTCGAATTGTTTAACTTTGTGATTCAGGTTT
This sequence comes from Persicaria tinctoria, assembly GCA_037127255.1. NCBI lineage: Eukaryota > Viridiplantae > Streptophyta > Magnoliopsida > Caryophyllales > Polygonaceae > Persicaria > Persicaria tinctoria. Next base: position 59,304,637 of record JBANSL010000005.1, on the reverse strand, counting down.
ATCTCAAAGGTTTTGGTACAAGCTCCAAAAGTCTTGAGACTTTCTGCGAAAAACGGGCATACTCTATTCAACCCCCCTTCTAGAGTATTTATATATTACATTGTTTTAAATTATCGAACCTTCAATTGGTATCAGAGCTTTACTCGCTGCTTTTGATCTAACAATCTTGTGAGTTTTCGATCATGTCTGGTGAAGCAAGCAGAGGATTTGCACAGGGAAGGTCCACAAGCTGACCGCCACTCTTTGTAGGAAACAACTTTGTCCACTGGAGATCTTTGATGAAGATGTTCATCATAGACCAAGATCTAGAGCTTTGGAACATTATAGAGAATGGTCCGAAGATTCCAGAGAAGGAAGGACCAAACGATACCAAAGCTGCAAAGAAGGAGTCTGAATACAACCAAGCGGATCTTGAAACCATCTCCAAAAACTACAGGGCTATTAACTTACTTTATTGTGGTCTTAGCACTGATGAGTTTAACCGTATTTCCTCTTGTAGGTCAGCTAAAGAGATTTGGGACAAGTTGGTCGTCACATATGAAGGAACGAGCCAAGTGAAAGACACCAAGATCAGCATCTTCCTTCGAAAGTATGAGCTCTTCAAGATGAAGTCCGATGAGTCAATCAAAGCCATGTTCACACGATTCACAGAAATAACCAACAACCTTGACTCTCTCGGCAAGAGCTTTACCAACGTTGAGAAAGTGAGAAAGATACTGAGGTGCCTTCCAAAAGAAGAAATGGGGTCCAAAAGTAACATCTATAGAGGAAGCTCATGACCTCACCACTCTACCCCTCGATGATCTCCTTGGGAAGCTGATCACGCATGAGATGATCCTTAATGAAGACGATGGAGAACTTCCAGCTAGCACCAAGAACTTGGCACTCAAGTCTAAGAAGAATGAGTCCAAGGATGGATCTGAGGATGACGATGAGGATGATCCTTTTGCTCTTATCACAAGAGGCCTTGCTAGAATTCTCAAAATGAAGAAGCAATTCAACAACAAGGATGGATCAGAGTCTTCAAAATTTCGAGGTAAGCCTCAATACAACAAGTTTGAAAAGAAGACTAAACCGTTGTCTTGTTTTGAATGTGGTGAAACAGATCATCTTGTAAAAGACTGTCCTCAAAAGACAAAGAGCCAGCCCAAGAAAGGTGACAAATGGAAGAAGAAAGCTATGGTGGCTACTTGAAGTGATTCCGACTCTGATTCCGACGATGAGAAGGCCAACATTTGTCTTATGGCCTCAGAAGATGAATCCCATGATAAAAAGCTTGAAGCTACTGTAAGAGAACTTATGGAAAGTCCAAAAGAGGTATTATCGGAATTCCTTTCAAATATGATTCCCAATGAAGCGAAGCTTATTGCCCAAACTAACATTCTTATTAAGAGAACTGTGGACCAGGAAAGAACTATTGAGGATCTGTCTATGAGGGTCAAAGGAATTGAAGCTTCTTATTCAGGTCTTGACATTAAAGTCAAGACGCTTGACTCGGAGAAATCTGAACTCAAGCAAGATCTCTCCTCTCTCAGAAATGAGCATCATGACTTAGAGAACGAGAAGATCTCCCTGAATAATAAGATTCTAGACCAACAGACAGCCCTCATAAGTTTTACCAAATCCAAAGGCACTCTCGATAAGATGTTGGGTGAGCAACAAAGCTCTCTAAACAAAAGTGGTATTGGCTACAACCCAAAGTTTTTAAAGAAGCAACACATTACCACTTTTGTAAAGGCTAAAGGAAGCAGAACCTCTCCTATATGTCACCATTGTGTTAGAAAGGGACATGTAAAAGAGACCTGCTCTTATAGAAGAAAGGATCCTTATATTATTCGCAATACATTTCCTGTTCATTTGAGAAAAGAACGAATAACACAAGTTTGGGTCGCAAAAGGCACTATTTTACCAAATATGGTTTACCCCAACAATGGATCCAAATTTGCTTATTGGTCTAGCCACAAAGGTTGATGTTTGTTTTGCAGGAGATCACCAAGGTGAAAGAACACAAATGGATTATTGATAGTGGTTGCTCGAGGCATATGAGTGGGAAGAGTTCTCTCTTTCATGATCTAAAGGAGCAATCCACGGGAACAATCACTCTTGGTGACAAAGGGAAATGCGACATTGTTGGTATTGGTAGTGTTGGAAGTGATTCCAGCCATAGTATTAAAAATGTCTATCTTGTTAATGGTTTTAAGTATAATCTGCTTAGCGTTTCTCAACTATGTGATAGTGGTAACAATGTCAGATTTAACAAGAAAAGATGTATAGTGTGCAGAGATGATACAGGTGAAGTTATATTGACTGCATCTCGTTATAACAACATATACGCTGTTAATGCTGATCAAGTGGCACAAGGAAGCTTAACCTGTTTAAAGGCCTTGACGGACGATCCAAAGCTTTGGCACAGGAGACTCGGTCATGTGAGTCCAAAGGGCTTGTAAGAGGGCTTGTAAGAGGGCTACCTGAGATGGACTTCAATGGTATTGACATGTGTAACGCTTGCACACGAGAGAAAAGGAACATGCAGGAACCGATTCTCAACACTGAAGAATTGGCCCAAGGTGTTGAAGATGTGTCCAAAGCCCTTGGTGTCCAATCCAACAGTGTTGAGATGTCAGAGACTGCTGTAACTGAACCTAACAGGACCTCGGAGTCAGATGTACCACAAATCGATCCTGATGGTGTGACGAATCAAGGAGCTGAGACTATCAAAAGGAAATTCAAATACTCCTCATCACACTCATTAAAGGATATCATTTCTGACCCTACTTCTAGTGTTCAAACTCGTTCTAAACTTAAAGATCTTTGTGCTTTTAACGCGTTTGTTTTTCTTTTTGAGCCAAAGAAGGTAAATGAGGCACTTCAGGAGCCAGATTGGATTATAGCTATGCAAAGTGAACTTAATGAATTTGAGAGGAACAAAGTCTGGACTTTGAAGCCTAGACCAAAGCATCAATCAGTCATCGGCACTCGATGGGTGTTTCGAAACAAGTTAGATGAGAATGGCAAGATTGTGAGGAACAAGGCACGGCTTGTTGCTCAAGGCTACAATCAAGAGGAAGGTATTGACTACGAGGAGACCTTTGCTCCCGTAGCCAGGCTCGAAGCCATTCGCATTTTATTAGCATTTGCATCTTTTATGAGTATAAAGTTATATCAAATGGATGTCAAGTGTGCTTTTCTTAATGGTTTCTTAGAAGAAGAAGTTTATGTTGCTCAACCCCCAGGTTTTGAAAGCTCAGAATTTCCCAATCATGTTTACAAACTCGACAAGGCGCTTTATGGTTTGAAACAAGCCCCAAGAGCTTGGTACGAGCGCTTGTCAAAATATCTTTTAGAAAATGATTTTAAAAGAGGGTTGATCGACAAGACTCTTTTTATCAAGACCAAAGGAAAGGACATTTTGGTTATTCAAATTTATGTTGATGATATATTATTTTGTGCTACTAACACATCTTTGTGCAAGGAATTTTCTGACATCATGTGCAGTGAATTTGAGATGAGCTTAATGGGTGAACTCAACTTCTTTTTAGGATTACAAGTTCATCAATCCAAGAAAGGGATCTTCGTCAACCAAAGCAAGTACACTAAGGATCTCTTGAAGAAGTTCAAGATGGATCAATCCAAAGAAGCCAAGACTCCCATGAGCTCAACATTGTCTCTAGATCAAGACAAGACTGGAACAAGTGTCAATCAAAAGGAGTATCGAGGAATGATTGGATCTTTATTATATCTCACGGCTAGTAGACCTGACATCATGTTTAGTGTTTGCATGTGTGCTAGGTTTCAAGCTGATCCCAAAGAATCTCACCTCGTGGCTGTGAAGGGGATCTTTCGATATCTCAATGGCACTAAGGAACTTGGACTATGGTACCCAAAGCAAAAGGATTTCACTTTAATTGGATATTCTGATGCAGATTTTGCAGGCTACAAGGTGGATAGAAAGAGCACATCAGGATGTTGCCAATTCTTAGGAGCATCTTTGATCAGTTGGCACTCAAAGAAGCAAAACTCAGTTGCTCTATCCACTGCAGAAGCCGAATAGATTGCAGCTGGAGCTTGCTGCTCCGAAATCCTTTGGATAGCTCAACAAATGCGAGATCTCGGTATCAACCTCAAGGGTATCCCAATTAAGTGTGACAATACAAGTTTCATATCCATCACTAAGAATCTTGTTCAGCATTCAAAGACCAAGCATATTGATGTAAGACATCATTTCATTAGAGATCATGTTGAAAAAGGTGATGTGTCCATATCTTTTATTTCTGCTGGTTATCAATGGGCTGACATTTTTACTAAGCCTTTGGCAGAAGACAGGTTCACCTTCATTAGACGAGAGATTGGGATGCTTGACAAGGATGCACTTTCGTAGGGGGAGCTTTCCCTTTACGAAACATAAACTCCACTCAGTGTCAAGACCTTTGAGAGTTATGTCAAGGTCTACAAACTGAACAGTGGAGTACATATATCGGATCATATATTTTTTGTTAATATCTTTTTAGATATTTAATCAATTATATTTGTTTTAATCGGATTTCAAAAATTGCCTATATCTATGATTTCCTTAACCGTTAAGATATTTTATTTTTGGAAATATATTTTTTGTTACCTTGTCCGATTTTAATGGGTATTTGAATTTGAATTTGAAATTGAAAACCTTTCAAATCTTAGCAATGTAATGATCTCTTTCCTTGGAACCCTAAACCCATCCCATCAATCCGTCACCCTCTCTCTCTACTTAAACCCATTCTGTATCCGATTACAACCCACACTCAGAGTTTTTCAAACCCTTTCCACTCCTTCATCTTCAACCTCTCAAAGAAACCCTAACCAACTACTTCCATGGCACCCAAAACCAAGAAAGCTGTCACTCCCAAAAGACTTGGCGCCACCCCCAAGGGACGCCGGGCCACTGCTACCTCTCCCACACCCGAACCTGCTACTCAAGCCATCATCCCAGCAGTTGTCCAGAGCACCATTAAGGCGAGCACGGCCACGGCTCCCAAAGGCTCTCAGAAGCGCGCTGCTAAGAAACCCTTGAGTGCTAAACAAAAGGGGAAGAGAAAGATACTGGCTGAGGAAGAGGACGAGGAAGAAGAGGAAGACGACCTTGATGCCGCCCTGGAGCGAGATGCTGCCAAGGAAGAGCCTGAGGAAGAAGAACAGAAAGAGGAAGAGCACGAGGGATCCGGAGAGGACGAGGAACCTGAAGGTGATGAAGCGGGGTCCGCTGAGGACTCGGGGTCTGAGGAAGAGGAGGAAGAATCTCCTTCTCCTTCTCCTCCTCCTCCCCCGTCTCCGAAGAAGCGGAAAGCCCCTGCTCCAGTCAAGCCTCCATCCCCTAAGCGTACCAGGAAGGGCCCTGTCAAGAGCCTTGTAGCGCATGTCAAGAGAGTTGCTCCAACTGTTGCACGCAGAAAGAACGCAGACCCCCCGACCTATATCCAGGTAAATCAATCCTTGCCCTCCTCTTGGTTTCAATATGCTGAGACTGCTGGTAAGTGGGTAGATGAGTTTAGAACTCGTAAGATTAGTTGTTCTGATTTTTTAGATGTTGAGTTCTTTGAAGCTTTGAAGTTACCTTGCCTTGAGCTCCTCAAAAATTCCCCTGCCTGGAACCTTATTAACCTTGAGGCTGTTTACTACCCCGAGCTTACCCGACATTTCTACATAAACCTAAAAGCCAAAAACGACACTGATGGTTGGTCTTTGGAGTCTGTCGTCAAAGGGGTTAGAATCTCTCTCAACTCCAATGACTTTGCAGATTCTCTAGGCTTACCTATCCCTGTTCCACCTGCTCAAGTAAACCCCTCAAAAGAAAATTGCATCATCCTAGCCCGAGCCAAATATCTCCTACCTGAAGCATCCAACAGCACCTCAAAGCAACTCACCCACTCATCCCTAACCCTTGAGGCGAAAATAATTTTTAACATCATTGTTAGATGCCTCTTACCCTGTCTTAACTCTGGCTCACTCCTTACCGACAATGCCATGGTCCTGCTCTACCGCATTCTAAATGGCCTTGACCCTGATCTGGCCAACATTATCTTTGGTACCATGGCCCATGCCAGAAAATCCAGAAAAGGCTATCCCCTCCCCTTTGCTACCCTTTTGACCTCTATCTTCAAAGATTCTGGAATTGATGTCAAAAATGAAGAACAGCTGCGTCATACGGGTTTGTTCGACTCTAAAGGCCTTGAAAAGATTGGCATCACTCGGTCTCCCCAAGGGACCTTGAGTCTTGCCACTCCTTCAAAAGCCTTTCCCACTGCTCCGGCTTTCGATGAACGCATGGACAACCTAGAGTTGGGCTTGGAGGAAGTTCGCCTGGATATTAAGGAGCTGCAGAAGGAGTTGATGACGACGATGAGCTGGATTTCAACGATGCTGGAAGGACTGTGGACGAGGCTCGCTGATGATGCTCTGGATTGACTTATCCCTAAACCTATCCCACCCTATCTCACCCCTAGAACTTGTTACTTTGCTGGTTTTTGGAAACGTTTTCAAAACTTTTGATAACTTCTGGTGACTGTTTTACCTCCGCCCTTTGTTGAAAGACAAAAAGGGGGAGATGATCGTTAGACTTTGAAAACCTCTGTTTAAAGGTCGTGGAGGACCTTGGTTTTTGATTTATGGTTTTCAGTTGGATAGTTTTTTGCATGCTTTAAAAAACTTGATCCAACATTTGTCTAACCCTTGCAGGTACTTAGTCCGAATTCTATTGTATTATATATTTTTGACTAAGTTGCAGGGATGCACAGGTTTTGTCTTTCATCAAGGGGGAGATTGATAAATCCATCCCTTGATGAAAATCGGAATAGATGTTTCAAAGGCTTTGACAGGATATTTGTGTCAAAGGCCTTGAAGCGTTAACAGTTGATGAAATACAAAACCTACCTTTATTATTCGTATATTATTTTATCTTATTATATATATATATATGTGTATAACTAACCATTTCAGGAAGTATATTCGAAGATTGCATCCTTCCTTTTACATATTGAGGAGATCAGCTCAAAATAGATCATGGCTTCGAAGTATCCTTAAATAGAAGATCCAAGATCGAACTGATTCCAAAGAGCCGTTGGAGATCTGGTGATGAAGATCCTCACGCTCCATGCTATCTCCATGCTATTATATAAAGGAAAGGAATGAGTACACAGAACATACAAGTGCTACACACGAGCTTCAATTCTTTCAAGCGATCTGTCTTCCAAGTGTCTCTCTGCAAAGCGCTCAAATAGTTTGTTGTTTATTTCAAAGCCTTTGAGAGTCACTGTGAGCTTATAGGATATATTTATTTCAAGTGTTACTCGAGAGTTTATAACTCGGGAAGTTGCACTAGGCTATTGATTTGCGAGAGTTAGGGGATTGTACTAGATAACTGAGAGAGGTGGGGCTCTTCTAGATTGGTCTAGGACTCCAAGGCAACGTGAGTTGACTAGATTGCAATTGTATAGGAGAGAGGCTTCTCGGTGAGCTATTAGGATCCTAAGCTAAGCAATCAATAAAGCCTTTGAATCCTAGGGTTGTGGATGAACCCTAGGTGGGGACGTAGGCCAAGTTGCGCTGAACTTCGTAAACAATTACTCGTGTTATTTTCTTTATCGCTTTACCTTATTTCCGCACTTGGTTCGAATTGTTTAACTTTGTGATTCAGGTTTATCTCAAAGGTTTTGGTACAAGCTCCAAAAGTCTTGAGACTTTCTGCGAAAAACGGGCATACTCTATTCAACCCCCCTTCTGGAGTATTTATATATTACATTGTTTTACATTATCGAACCTTCAGAGGGTTTCGTCGATATCGACCAGGGGCTCCTCGATGTCGAGTTGCTACTCTACCTTGTCTTTGTGCTTTCCGACCTTTGGCTCGTGTAATTGGTGCCCACTTCTGAGTTTGATAGCTGCGATGTGTCCGGTCTTCCCCTTAGGATTTGGTTCTGTTTGCCCAGGGAGTTGTCCGAATGGTCGTGGGATCTATGCAGCGAATTGTCCCATCTGTGTCTCTATGTTCCTCTTCTTGAAATCTAGCTCTCCAAATCTCGTAGTGATGCTCTGAAGCTGGTTATTGATGGCGCTTGTAGATTGCTGATTTTGTGCTTGATTTTTCCTCATCTCGTCGAGGACAAGCTATAGATCGTCCTTCCTTTGATCCCTTTCTGGATGTCCTGGAGCTCTGTATGGTGGAGGGTTCCTAAGAGGACCTTGGTTCCAATGTGGTTGATAGAACCTTTGATCCCCCATATAGCGATTGGGACCCCCTGCGTAAGCTACCTCTTCATGTGTCTCTGCCATCCTGACTTGTTCTGTGTGTGGGCACTCAGTAGTGGTGTGCCGTTGTGATCCGCATTCAATGCAAGCCTGGTTGACAGAGAGATACTTGACTTGTTGAGGAGCTTGCGATTCTGGTCTCTATAGAACTGCTCCCTGACATCTGAGTCAATCTCTTTGGAAGCTTCATAGAGGAGCATAGATGGTGCTGGCCTGGCATAGGAGTTCTCCTTATAGTTTGCAGTAGACCTATACTTGTTTTCATAATTGGTGAGCTTGTCAAGTACACCCTATGCGTCAATTGGTGGCATCGTCAAGTACTCATATCGAGTGTACTGGTTGATCCTGTCCTTAGTGACTTGGTCAAGAGAATTGAAGAAGATCTCTTGAATGACTTAGGGGGGCTGCCCATGAGTAGGGCAAGATCGCAGCAGTTCCTTGTATCGTTCCCATGCTTTTGCTAGTGGCTCCCCAGACTTTTGTTTGAAAGCTGTAATCTTCTGGTGGAGGAGTACTGTCTTTGCAGGAGGGAAGAATTTGTTGAGAAACTCTTGCTCCACTTGGGCCCATATTGTGAGGGATCTTGGTTTCAGCCCTTCAAGCCACATCAGTGAAGGTCCATCGAGAGACCAGTGAAAGGCCTTCATCTTGACATATTCCAGAGTAGTACCTTCAGCAAGAGTACAACACATGTCAGGAAAATTGGTAATATGTTCAAGAGGGCACTCATTAAATTTTCCATAAAAAGCATTATTTTTAAGCTCTATAAGGATTTGAGTGCGAATTTCAAAAGAGTTTTCAGGGATTAGAATCGCCGATTCAGACATGATGAGAGTCGGGTGCATATAATCCTCTGCTTTGGTTGGGTATTGGGAAAGCTCAGCTTCTGCTTGTTCCCTTCCTGCTTTCTCAACGGCGATAGCAGCATCTTTAGCTGCCAGTTCCCTTGTAAGCCTCTGTATCAGCTGTTCCTGTGATTCTACGGCCGCCATGGCTCTTTTTAGCTTGGCTTGGATGTGTAGAAGGCGTTCCGGTTCGTCTAAGCCGTCAAACTCGGGTGGTTGACCAGAACCGCGCATACACCTGTAAAGTAACTCAAAGTAGATGTGAGATTTAACTACCTAAGGCGCGAATGATAGCTTCCCCGGCAACGGCTCCAATTTGTTGTAGGAGGAAATCGAGTTTAAAATATTATAAAATAAATCAAACCAGATTATGCCCACGCAAATAATTACAAGATCTCCTCCTGATCCAGCGGGAAGTCAGGATCGATCCACGAGGAAGTGTGTCAGCGGATCCTAGGCGGCGGAGAAATCTCACGGCAGAAGTCGACCACAGGTTGTCGATCTCGACTAGGGTTAGTCGACAGAAGATTGGACAAGTCGAACAGCGTAGCAACAACTCCTGGTGTTTTAGTCGATATCGACTAAAGCTTACTCGATATCGAGTAGGCTCGTCGATGACGAGGATGTCTTTGTCGATCACCTACACAGGAGAAGCTACGGAGATCTGGGATCGGGGATCAGTAGTCAATATCGAGGAGGGCAGAAAAGTAAAAACAAGCAATTTCGGTTGGTAACTTGATGAATTAAAAAGAACTTCCAAGATTAGGGTTTGCGACAACGATTACCATGAAAGCGGAATAAAAATCATAAAAGGCTGTGACTTTCTCGATAAAGGAAAAGGCTTTCACCTAATCCGACAAGTAGGAATATAAATCTCACGACAAATAATCCTAATTGCATCTATTCCTTTTCATAATTAGCATTTATAATCTTTCGAATAGAAATCCTAATTACTACCCAAGTTTCACAACATGAGTTCTTCAATTTCTCAATCAAAGATGAAGCACATAGGGAATAGATTAAGATAACGATAAAATACCTCCTTTTGCAATCGCTAATCCACCGACATGGCTCTCGGTGGGCTCACCCTAACCCCAGAAGTAGGTGGACTACTCGCGCCTCATCGCAATCGCAGACATTGATTTGAAAGAAATAACTTGCAATAAACTATATTCAAAGTCTTTACAATCCCGGCACTCAACTTTCGCAGAATGCCAAAACCCTAAAACCTTTGAACTCATAAAAACCTCTATGTGTACCTGTGTCTCTGAATTTGAATGAATAAAAATCAGCCCCATGGGCTTTATTTATAGGCTTCTGAACCTTGCTATTCAAGGATAGAAATCTCTATCTATATCTAAATCTATATCTAAAAGCTTTAAAATTAAATAAATGGAATAACATAAATAAATCTAAAAAGGAAATTATATCTAAAAGGCTAAAATATCTTCTTGTGGATAAATCTGCTCTTCATGGATAGTTGTTGATAGACTTTTGATAGAGCTCGGACATCTTCGGCTCCAAGGAATCCTAATCCGCGGCGGATTGCTCAAACCGCATAACGCAGCTTCTGGATAGATCTCCTCGATATCGAGGAGTTTCCTCGATATCGAGTACAATGGTCATCGACATCGGCTTCAGTGGCATGGTCGACTAACTCTTCCTTAGACTGGCTCGGGTGCTGCTCTCAGGTGTTGTCGATATCGCGGAATTTCCTCGATATCGAGGAGGCTGTCTTCATTGACTTGGCTGGCTCGGCATGTCGGGTAGCCTCTTTTCGATATTGCTCGGCCAGATGCTCTAGGTGTTGTCGATATCGAGGAGTTTCCTCGATATCGAGTAGGGTGGTGCTCAGTGTCCGATTGTCTGGTCAAGTCGAGCAGCAGTCCGCGGCATCCTCGAACTGGTTCTCCTCGACTCTGGGATGGTCTTCAGGGTTTTGTCGATATCGAGTAAATAACTCGATATCGAGGAGTGTGCTGGAGTCAGGCAACTTCATTCCTCAGCTCCTCGACATGTCCGTCCTCGATCAGTGCTGTGCCCGGCCATCTTTAGTCGATATTGACAAAGACTCGTCGATATCAAGGAACTTTTAGCTTCCGTCTTTGCTTCATGGTTTTCTCCCGAAATGGCTCCATATTCTGCAATATTAAACAAAAACTTATGTAGATCTCTATTTCTGGAAAATAAGCATATACTACATAAATTCGACATATTCCCAACCCGAAATGTGCAAAGTGTATAGAATATGGTACTAAATTGTGCATAAAAACATGGCTACTTTAGTGACATCAATAATCAGCATTCGGGACCTCTTGATCTAGTCGACTTCGAGTAGTGGTACTCGACATCGACTGCTTCTCGTCGTCTGGTGGCTTGCTTATCGAGTAAAAAGGAGTCGATTTCCCTAAGATCTGGTCGACGCCGAATAGACTACTCGACATCAAGTACTGCTCTGCCTCGGGTGGTTTGCTCGACGATGGTGTGCTCGTTGGTGGTGGATGGCCTTGGTTGACGTCGACTAGAGTACTTGATGTCGAGTACTTCTGGTCGACATCGACCCCTTACTTAAAACCTGGCAATGTTTCTGAATAAAAGTTAGTCGATATCGACTTATCTGGGCCGATGTCGAGTAGATCTTCTGTATCGTCGTTCAGAATCGCCATGATTTCCTCCACCTGAGCTTCCATGTCCCTCTTTTCCAGTTCCTTGGGAGTCATATTTCTTACCTTTTACTCCCCGCAAGTGATGTACCTAGCTAATATGGATTTGACCTCTTCCATGGGACCTGTATGCCTTTCAGTTTTATTGAAAGAGTACTCAATTACCTCATCGCTAATGTTGAAAGTGAGCACTCTCTTCCTTACGCTTATGTTGGCATCCACCGTCGCTAAGAAGGGCCTTCCTAATATAATTGGACAAGCAGGGTCCTCTACCATATCAATAACTAGAAAATCAGCAGGGATAAAGAACATACCTACTTGCACCGGTACATTGTCCACCATGCCTGTTGGGATGACCATAGTGTTGTTCGCCATGTATAATTTTGCATCCACATGCTCTAAAACACCTATCTTGACTTTGGACCAGATTGATAGAGGCATAATGCTTACACTGGCTCCTAAGTCACACAAAGAATTAAATTTATATTGACCAAATCCAATGGTTATACCAAACTTACCTGGATCTGGCCTTTTTCCAAAAACGTCCATCTGGTTGCACTCCTCTGCGATCTCAGCCATTGATCATTTCTTTCTTAAGATCTCCTTAAGGAACTTGACATATGATGGCATTTCGTGAAGAGCTTCTGTGAAACGAATGGTGACATTAAGCCTTTGAAGCATCTTCACGAAACGTTGAAACTTCTTTTCCGCTGGGTCCTTCTGTGATTTCGTTAGGAATGGCAACGTTTTCTTCTTTGGAGGTGCAGGAGTGTTGTCCACATGGGCAAAAGTCCGGTCGAGGTCGACAGGAGGCTCTTCGGTGTCGAATATAGTAGTCGATTTCTGGGCAGATGTAAAGGTCTGGTCGATGTCGACTAAGTTGTCCTTGATAACGAGTATATGCTGGTCGACATCGAGTAGTCTTCTGCGTCCTTCTTCTCCACATTTTACTCAGGCGTTTGTGTCTGACGCCCACTCCTCAGATTCAAAATAGCTACATGTCCTATAGATTTAGTTTTAGGATTAGGTTAAGAAGATCCAGGGAGCGTACCTGACTGCTTGGGGACGGATGTTTCCAATTGACTCCTTGGGGAGGGAGCGTACCTGACTACAGTTGAGTGTGGATGGAATTGATCGATTGCTTGCTATTTGAATGGTTCCTCCGCATCTCTTCAAGAATAACATGCATGTCATCTTTCTTACCTTCCCTATCTAGGTGACCATGAGCTCTATAGGGTGGGGGTATCTTTGATGCTGGGGCTGGCGATAGTGGCTGATGTTGCTCGGAGTAGTTCCCCCCCCCCCCCCCCCCCCCGCATAATGCGCCTCTTCGTGGGTTTCCTCTATGAGTATTTGATCGCCATGGGGGCACGCAGTAGTGTTCTGCCTTACAGACCCACATTCCGAACAAGATTTATCTTTCGAAAGGAATTTAACTTGTTTAGTGAGACGACGTACCTAATCATTATGGAATTGGTCCCTGACGTCCGGATCAATTTCTGTATGTGGCACATATAATGGCATAGATGAGGCAGGCCTTTCATACCTTTCGTCGCCAGAGGCCGCAGAAGTCCCATATGTATTATCATAATTTTCCAGCGTCTCCAAGGTCTCCCAAGCACGTCGTAGGGTGTACTCGAGACACCTATACGTGTTGTAGTTGTTTATCCGATCCTTAGTAGGTGCATCCATGCAGTTGAAGATGATCTCCTGAATGACGTAGGGTGGCTGTCCGTGCGTAGGACAGGATTTTAGAAGCCTTTTGTAGCGCTCCCAGACTTGTGCTAATGTTTCCCCTGGCTTTTGTCTGAAAGCCAGGGTTTGTTGTCTGAGTGCAACTCTCTTTGCAGGAGGAAAGAACATGTTAAGCAACACCACAACGATAACCATATAAATAGGTGGATTTAACTCAATAAAATATAAGACTTCCAAGGTCGGGGTTTCAACACCACAACGATAACCATATAAAATAATGCATAAGGTATAAAAGATCATGCATTTTCATCAATAACTGTCGTTATTAACAAATAGGAAGATAGAGGCTTTCGCATAAACCCTAATTGTTACTAACCCTTTTTCACATAATTAACCCAAGTTGTATTAAGACCACTTTCGCTTCAATAACACAAACAAGGATCACCTTCAACTTTCGCAAAACGAATCATGCTCATAGGGATAGAAGACGAAATTGCATCAAAAGATTGTATGTTTATCGCATTACCTTACATGGCTACCGTCGGGCTCACCTCGGGCTCACCTCGACCCTAGAAGTTGGGTAACTACTCGCTTCTCATCATAACAAACATCAATATCATAAAACAAATAACTAATTGCATTAAATAAAACTGAAGAAAGTACAAACCGAACAAAGCCATACAACTGTCGCTCCCTTGCTCCACTAGGCCTCTCTCTCTCTCTCTCTCTCTCTCTCTCTCTCTCTCTCTCTCTCTCTGTCTCTCTCTAAACTTTCATGCTTATGGCTTGGATTGTTGGATGATTGAATGATTCTAAAAAACAACCCCTAATCCCATATTTATAGTGTTCAACCTTAGCTAATCTAGGGAAGAACAATCTATCTATATCTAAAAACTCTCTATCTAAAAACATAAGATAAAACTTAATGATTAAAGGAAATAAATCTATAAGAAAACTATCTAATGTGGATGAATCTCTCTTGGACTTGATATATCTTCATGTGAATGGATAGAATTCCATATATCTTCTCTTCGAAGTAGTCTATCTTTTTGCACTCTACTCGATCTCGGACTCGGATTCGTCACTAGGGTACTCGACTTCGACTAGATGTAGTCAACGTCGACTAGCGTTTTCTCCCCTTGGATTGTACTCGAGCTCGGGCACTTGGTGGACTCGACGTGTGTACTCGACACCGAGTACGGTTACTCGACATCGAGTAGCTCTGGGCTCCTCAAGTCGATCTCTTCTCACTCGTGCTCGACTGGCCTGATGTACTCGACATCGACTAGGTCTAGTCGACGTCGACTAGAACTGTGTCAAGTTTTCTTTCTCGTTTTCTGCTCGATTTGTCCTTGCCCAGCTGCTCCTTGACCTTGGACTTTCTGTAGTTGACTTCGAGCTTCTAATCCTTTCTCCGAATTGCTGTAAATTGCGTTGATTTCTTCAAAATTAAACAAAAACTAGTGTAGACTCCATAATTTGGCAAATAAGTGTAAACTACATAGAATATGTACTATTCTAACCCAAATGTATAAAATTCATCTAGAAATCGATATAAAAGTCAATGTAAGACATGGCAATTTAGGCTCACATCATCAACCTATCATACTCGGTTTGCAAAACCTCACTCTGATACCAACTTTGTAACGTCCCGGGATTATGATTCTCGGGTTACGTTTCGAGGGATGAAACCCCTCGTTAGGATCTTGTGCCCCGAATACAGGTTGAAGTTTTGAAATCAGCAATTTCACTTTGAAAGTGAGGTGTCTCACCCAAATTCGAAGGGATCGTTAGAATCCCCGGAAAGTCTCATGTACCTGTCATAAGTGTAAGCGTAGAAAACTCATAGTCATACAAAAGCGGAAGTAAAGTATGATACAAAAGGGGTACCACGGCAGAGCCGGGTCAAAACGTAAGCCAACTATTTAAATCTAAACCAGTAATAATTTAGAAAAGTCGGAGTCTCAACTCTCTCTTTCCGCCATGTCAAAACCTCGCGGTCATGGAGCTGTTGTGAGCTGAATCTACCATGTTTTACAGTAACTTTTATATCGTTTTCTGCATACATTGCATGCATTTGGGTTAGAATAATACATAATTTGTGTAGTTTATTTTTATTTATAATATATGGAGGTCTACACAAGTTTTTGTTATATTTCGCAGAAATCGGACGCACTTTGGAGCTTACAGGAAACTCATGGAGAAGCTAAGAATGGAGCATCGGGAGAAAAGGCCATTTTTCACCATTCTTCATTCTGAATCAAGCTTTGATGTCTTCATGAGAGTTGTAGCCCTCGAAAAGAGCTTTCCAACGCATGGTCATATGTGTCAATCCGACGAATGAGGACTCGGGAAAGTGCATTTTAAGAACAGAGCAGAAAGCCGGAGCCCAACTTTACTCGATCACGAGTTCACTTACTCGATCTCGAAAAAAGTTGCCCGAGCACACCTGGTCGAGTAGAGCATGGTCGAGAAGATGAAAGCCAGATCAACCCGACTCCGGAGCCTTACTCGATCTCGAGTAAACTAGTCGAGATCGACCAACCCCTGATGCCATGTCCGGAGTCGAGGAGCTGTGCCAAGTCGAGAAGCCGAGGACTGAAGACGCCGAACATCACTCTTACTCAATCTCGAGGAACTTCCTCGATCTCGACAACCCAACAGCACCTGACCGAGCCAGATCGAGCACCAGCTACCCGAGACGCCCAGTCGAGCCATAGTCGACGACCACGTTACTAGATCTCGACTAGGCCTACTCGATCTCGAGGAGCCGTGTCCCGGAGCCGCGTTACGCGGTTTGCTGTTCTACTCGGATTGGGATTGCTTGGAGTCGAAGAATGCCGAGTTCTATCTGAATCTATCAAGTTCTATCTATGGAGAAGACCTACCTACACATGGAAGATATTTTGCTACTTTTAGATATAATTTCCCCTTCTAGATTTAATTCATTAATTGCTTTTATTTATCTTTAAGCCTTTAGATAATTAGATTTAGATTTAGATATAGTTTTCTTTCCAAATTAGAGAGGGAATGAAGGCTATAAATAAAGCCCTAGGAGGCTGATTTTTATTCATTGAAGTCAAGTCATCTTAGGACGCAAGGAGAAGGAGAGAGGAGAGAGAGAGGAGGCGAGAGAGGAGAGAGAGAGGAGGCGAGAGGAGGAACGTTTGGAAGGTTTTGTAAGTTTTAGTTTATTTTATGTTAAAATTAATTTCTTTTATTATGGTTTGTTTCTAATTTCCTTCTTCTAGGGTTGGGTGATCCTAACATAGATATGTGTGTTTGATTTATAAATCCATGAATTTATATGTCTTTATCATCATCTACCTATGTGCTTAATCCTTTGCGAGAGTTAAGGAAATTCCTTATTCATAATATTGAGGCGAAAGTGATCTTATTATGAATTGGATAGTAATTAGGGTTTATTTGTGAGAGCCGACAAATCCTGATGCGGATCAAGATGACCTTCTGTGGGTCCAACAATGATCATGATCCAGGCGAGCTCCCAAGACCGATTCGAGGGCCACTGATGGCAAAGAGTCTCGTCCTCAAGAGGAAGAAGAAGGCGCCACCATGGAAGAAGATTCAAGATGTATATCGAGTGGGCCTTGGCCCATGTCGAGTGCTCTTGAGGCCCATGTCGAGTAGCTTGAATGTGTGGGCCGGTTCTAGTCTTCAAATTAGTTTATTATTTTATTAGTTATTATTTTATGCAATAAATTAATAATGTACAAGATTATATCGCCTCTAGATATATCTTGTTCCCTAAGTTTTAGAATTACATCTTCTTAGGTTTATTTTTATCTTTAAGTTATTTTAATCTATCTTTATCGAACTAAACTCTATCTTGCACGGTAGAATTGGTTCTTAACTTTTCTATTTAAACATTGTAGTTCTATTGAATTAAATCATATTGAATTAGAATTGAGAAACCCCTTTATGGATTAAAGGGTTCTCGATTATCAATCCCAAAGGCTATCCGGTTCTTATGTTCTTCGGTATTCAACCAAACACAATCATCACCATCTTCAACCCTTTACATTCGGCAACCAAACACATCGTCACTCAAAGAGTCCCAACGAAACCAAGAGGAAGAAGCAGGCGCTTTGTCCCTAGACACTAGCGTCCCCGGCTTCGGCGCTTGGCGCCAGGAGCACCCTTGGTTCTCGCACACCTTTAGCCTTTTACCAATCTACTCCTTATTGAGCCTAAATTAAAGTCCTCTTGATTATTAATGCTTTGTCACATGAATTGTTTTTTTCATAACACTCCTTTTTTGGGTAAATATTGCTTTTGTATTGCACATGCATGAATTTGTGACACTAGTACCTTTTCAAGGATGGTAATTGAGTGCAGGGTTATATGGCAATGAATCTAAGATGTTGAGAGTTTTGATTTCTTCCCCTGAATGACAAATAAAAGTATTGCTTGAGGACAAGCAAGCTTAAGTATGGGGTGTTTGTTATGAGCTGAATCTGCCATGTTTTACAGTAACTTTTATATGGTTTTCTGCAGACATTGCATGCATTTGGGTTAGAATAATACATAATTCGTGTAGTTTATGTTTATTTGCAATATATGGAGGTCAACAAAAGTTTTTGTTATATTTCGCAGAAATCGGACGCACTTTGGAGCTTACAGGAAACTGATGGAGAACCTAAGAATGGTGCAGCTGGAGAACCTAAGAATGGCAATGAATCAAGATTTGATGTCTTCATGAGAGTTGTAGCCCTCGAAAAGAGCTTTCCAACGCATCGTCATATGCGTCAATCCGACGAACGAGGACTCGGGAATGTGCGTTTTAAGAACAGAGCAGAAAGCCGGAGCCCAAATTTACTCGATCTCGAGTTCACTTACTCGATCTCGACAAAAGATGCCCGAGGACACCTGGTCGAGCAGAGCATGGTCGAGAAGATGAGAGCCAGATCAACCCGACTCCGGAGCCTTACTTGATCTCGAGTAAACTAGTCGAGATCAACCAACCCCTGATGCCTTGTCGAGAGTCGAGGAGCTGTGCCAAGTCGAGAAGCCGATGACTGAAGACGCCGAGCATCACTCTTACTCGATTTCGAGGATTTTCCTCGATCTCGACAACCCAGCAGCACCTGACCGAGCCGGATCGAGCACCAGCTACCCGAGACGCCCAGCCGAGCCATAGTCGACGACCACGTTACTCGATCTCGAGGAGCCGTGTTTCGGAGCCGCGTTACGTGGTTTGCTGTTCTGCTCGGATTGGGATTGCTTGGAGCCGAAGAATGCCGAGTTCTATCCGAATCTATCAAGTTCTATCTATGCAGAAGACCTACCTACACATGGAAGATATTTTGCTACTTTTAGATATAATTTCCCCTTTTAGATTTACTTCCTTAATTGCAATTTTTATCTTTAAGCCTTTAGATAATTAGATATAAATTTAGATATAGTTTTCTTTCCTAATTAGAGAGGGAATGAAGGCTATAAATAAAGCCCTAGGGGGCTGATTTTTATTCATTGAAGTCAAGTCGTCTTAGGACGCAAGGAGAAGGAGAGAGGAGAGAGAGAGAGAGGAGGCGAGAGAGGAGAGAGAGAGGAGGCGAGAGGGGAGGAATGTTTGGAAGGTTTTGTAAGTTTTAGTTTATTTTATGTTAAAGTTAATTTCTTTCATTATGGTTTGTTTCTAATTTCCTTCTTCTAGGGTTGGGGTGATCCCAACATAGATATGTGTGTTTGATTTATAAATCCATGAATTTATATGTCATTATCATCATCTACCTATGTGCTTAGTCCTTTGCGAGAGTTGAGGAAATTCCTTATTCATAATATTGAAGCAAAAGTGATCTTATTATGAATTGGATAGTAATTAGGGTTTATTTGCGAGAGCCGACTAATCCTAATTAAGACGAGGTAGAAACAAATTAGGTTTTTATGCGAGAGCCTCTATCACCTAAATTGTTGGAATTTGCGAAAGTCGATTCTTTGATATAAAGCATGCATCTTTATGTGATTTATGATCTGCACATATGTTTATTGTTGTGGTGATCCCTAACCTTGGAAGTTTGCATCTTTATTAGTTTTATTTTGTTATTTTTATTTGGCATATATTCTACTCGATATCAAACCACCATTCTCTCTCCATCCCTCGACATCGACCAACTCTTAGCCGACGTCGACAGCAACCCTCATCACCTCTTCCCGCTATCCCTGAACCCCAAAACACACTAAACCTAGAACCGCTGACTTCTCTCCTGAGAACGAACCTGACTCTACTATCCTATAGCGGGGTCTTGACTATAAATTTATTTGGTCGAGAAACCCTCTCGTCAAGAGCCAAATCAGCATCATTACACAGATAGGACATACCTAAAAAATAATATAGGGCGTGGGATTAGACTGAGGCCCACCCACATGACTAGGTCCTACTGTAATCATACCATATACCCTATTTCTAATAAAGATGCTTCTAGATACAAGGCGGAATATTAACACACTAACATGCCCCTAAGATTAAGTGCATAATAATAATAAGGCCTTAGCATAGAATACCAAATGGTATATCCCTCTTCTACCTCCACCCCCTTCCGATAGGGTGGAGACTGATGAGCTCGTGAATGCATTCCATTATAATCGAGTGGTCCATAGACCCGACCCGTATCCACAATAAAATAAAGCTCGCATGCAGCTTTCGCAATCATGCTCATAATATATGTAAAGGAAGTTCCATATGACTCGATCGACTCAGGACGGGACCCGATGATACTGGGCCATCCTATGACCCTAGCAAAGACTCTAGTTACTACACAGATAACGACCGTTCTGTTTACATACGCATAAAGAAATAGAATGTTCAGCGGCCAATGCAACCTAGCATGGTACTACATGGCATGCTGATCATGAATGCAAGCACCTAGTGTATCCTATGATTACATGCAAATAGGAATCAATCTGAGTAAGCTCTAGGAAATTACTTGGCGGTGCAGAACAACAAGGCCAGCATTACGATAGATTAAAGATTACCTAGATACATATAGGAACACATATATAAGTCTACGTCTAATCATCCAAGCACTCAAGCATATCATTCAACGAGAATAGCAACCGTATCGCAATCATCGTTCCGTCAAGTTCAACCATTCATCATATTGCCGCATTCCACAAGACCATATCATTCTTATCATTCCATTCAGCCACATTCATGTATTTGCCACAATATATCCGCAATAATAATAATCCGCACATCACATATATCAAGTTCATCATATTCATCATATCTTGAAAGCATAAATTAACGATACATAAGTCTAACACCTCATCATGGTTTATTCAATCAATCATGTCATTAGTACACATCAATCATGATATTAGTCAACCATTCACATCAATCATGCTAGTTAGTCACCAATCGCATAATTCCCGAGTTAGTCCCAAAAATCGCTTCGAAAACCGGATTAACTAGACAGAATTTTCGACCTTGGAAAATGTTCGTCAATTTCCTTTTTCGATTTAAATATGATAATACATTTTAAATCCCCAATTCTACAAGGCCATTATTTATTTATTTTTAAATACTCTTAGTTTGTATTATATCAAAATAACCTCAACCATTTTATTTTATATAAAACTTGCCCTTAATTAAATTACCAAATCTGCCCTTATTTTATAAAAATTACAAACCGACCCCCTTTGTTTTATTAGATGCTAAACCCGACCTCACCCTCTATTTAAACCTCAAAATCAGATTCAAATGAACAAATTAGGCCCAAACGTTTATTTTCTTTTGAAATCCAAATCGGCCCAGATGGGATAAGCCCAATAAAAGCCATTCCAATCTCATTCTTTCATTCTCCTTTTTAAACGTTTCGGCTATATACACCGCAAATCTCCATGTTGTTAACGCCGTGCATGCAGGCCGGATTTAATGTGCATGCACATCCTTAACAACGTGGAAGTGGGTTTGCAACCCACCTGCACCGAACGTGCAAGCACGTTCTTTTTTTAAAACAAAAACGTGCTTGCACGTTCAAATGGACGTGCAATATTGCACGTTCTTTCCGATGTGCAAGCGCGTCATCTAAAAATCGTAAAAACGTGCCCCTTCGTCCCTTCCACGGAGAGAGAGAGAGAGAGAGAGAGAGAGAGGTGAGGTTAGGGTTGCCGGCGACAAGTGCTCGGGCCAGAGAGAGAGAGAGAGAGAGAGAGAGAGAGAGAGAGAGAGATTCAGAGCGAGAGATGGAGCCGGAGGCGGTGGCGGTCACAGTGGAGGCGGAGGCGGTGCCAGTGGAGGCGGAGGTGGTGACACAGATGGAGGACAGCGGTGGTGGTGCGCAGGCGGAGGCGGAGGTGGTGGTGATGGAGGTGGCGCAGGCGGAGGCGGCGGAGGGTGGTGGTAGTGGTGGTGGAGCCGTGGCGGAGCCGGCGGTTCCGGTGGAGGAGGCGGTGGTGATGGAGGTAGTAGCGGAGGCAGCGGTTCTGGTGGCGGAGGCGGCGGTTCCGGTGGAGGATCCCCTATTACCGTCGTGGAAGCGGCGGACTATGGAGGTGTCTCCGGTCCCAACCCCACTGGTATGTTATTTGAATTATTTATTTTATTTGATTTAGTTTTATAGTTTTATAGTTTTATAATATAGTTTGATAGATTATAATATAGTTTTATAATATAATTTGATAGATTATAATTGATAGTATATAGTTTTTATGATTTGTTATATGTTTATAGTATATAATTTGATAGATTATAATATAGTTTTATAATATTATTTGATAGATTCTAATAGATAGTATATAGTTTGTATGGTTTGATAGTATATAGTTTTTATGGTTTATAATATAATTTGATAGATTTAATTATAGTTTGTACATAAAGTACAAACTACATTAAAATAAAAAACATTAAAATATATTAAAATACATAGAAATAAATTAAATTTGAAAGACAATAAAAAACATTAAAAGCGATTATTATATATTAAAATATATAAAAAGACATTAAAACATATTAAAATATATTAAAAAACATCAAAAGACAATAGAATAACATTATAATACATTAAAATAAAAAACATTAAAATATATTAAAATATATAAAAATACATAGAAATAAATTAAATTTGAAAGACAATAAAAAACATTAAAAGCGATTAATATATATTAAAATATATTAAAAGATATTAAAAGACATTAGAATAACATTAAAATACATTAAAATAAAAAACATTAAAATATATTAAAATACATAGAAACAAATTAAATTTGAAAGACAATAAAAACATTAAAAGCGATTAATATATATTAAAATATATTAAAAGACATTAAAGCAAATTAAAATATATTATAATACATCAAAATAACAGGCGGGGAGGCTATTGAGGGGGGATGTTACCATACGACCAGTTAGGTTCGGCGACCGGGCAGCGGTCAGTCAGATTGAGGAGTAGACGATACCCCACTCGGCTGTAAATGAGACACACACAGTAGATGATCTGATGATGTATGCAGAGGCAGTCGATGGAGACCCCCTCCCCGACCGACGAGGATGACAGCTTCTGGGGGAGTCAGCCTTCTTTCGATCCTTCTGGCAATGCGACGGAGGGATAACAACCTTCTTTGGAGCCCCCCGACGGGCCGACAGGGGTAGACCGCCTACTCGTCTACCCCCACCATCTTCGAGGCATCTACTTCAGGCGTCCACGAGGCATCTACTTTCGGCACACAGGACGATGAGGCTTCGACCTCCCCCACACCAGCGGCGATCTCTTTGAGTTCTGCGGATGACAGGATCCCTGACGTCGTAGACGAGGCTGACGACGGGCAGGAGGGGCGGGTTGAGGGGCAGAGGAGCCCACATGAGGGGGGCAGGATGGGCGGGTTGAGGGTCAGGGGGGCCTAAAGGAGGGGGGGGAGGCAGCAGGAGCCCTCACCCATCCTTGCGCAGGCTGCCGCACCGGCTGTGCAAGTCGACCCATTCTTACCACCGGGGGATCTGTCGTTGTCTTACAGGCATCAATGAGCGTACCGGGTGTGGAGGCGGTGGACTGTGGATCGGCTGTTGTTGACGTTCCACCATCGAGCGACTCACCTGCTGTCGTTTGACCCGTACACTTTCGAGGGCCCGGGGACCTGGTTGCAGGATCTTATCCCATCGGGCATCCCGCAACTGAGGTCCATCCATTGGGAGTGTGTGGACGAGTTCACTTGCACCGCGTTCCTGGGGCATTGGCACCCGGAGACCAACTCTTTCCACTTTCCATGGGGTGAAATGACCATCACGCTCCACGACGTTGCCTGCCTCCTAGGGCTTCGATTGAGGGACTGCCGTATGTTTCACATCTGGCCCCGGGGGCATTGATCCCTACGGTCGCTCAGTACTACCAGCGCACCCCACAGGCCCTGACCTCATACAGACATTCTGGCGGCCCTCCCGTTACTTGGTTGACTGCCCTGTGGATCGCGAGACACAGGCCGCTCATCGAACCCGCCCTCGCTGATGACCCCGAGGTGGGAGCTGATCCTGAGCAGATTCGGCTCCGCACGGATATGGGAGGGGGGCACCCATAGGATAACCCTACACAACGTCGGTTTCTACACCTTGGGTACCTAGGCACCGTTATCGCCGCGACTCTACTTGTGGACAAGTCACAGAGCCGGATCCCATGGAAGATTTTCGGCCTTGTTTGGGACATCCCCCGGACGGTCACCCTTGCATGGGCTGCAGGTGCCCTCGCATATATGTACAGGGGCCTAGGCGAGGCTACCCGAGCAGGTGCGAAGGGTATAGATAGCTGCACGCCGATTCTACACATACGACACCGCTGAATTTGAGTTATAGTTTACAAATATTTATATTATATGCTAACGACACTATGTTTTGTGTCAAGGCTTGGATATGGGCGTACTTCCCTGTGTTCCGAGGTGATTTCTTGAACGACCCGGCTAAGAAGGACTATCCTCGCTTCTATGCGAAGTTCGTCGCTCCGAAGGCGCCACCTCGCGCGAAAGAAGAGGACAAGCTGGCGAAGGTGAAGAAGATGCAGGATGAGGTCGACTGTCTTACCGTCGTCGATGTATGTATCCGAGACTCTAACTATATGACATATATTTTGTAACTGTGAATTACGCCAGCTTTTTTTAATTATAGGTGGAGTGGATGCCATTTGGGCGTGATCTGGACTTTGACGGCGAGTACCGTCAGTCCACCTATCGGGGCACCATCACATTCTACGGGGAGTACTTCCCTGTGTTCCGAGGTGATTTCTTGAACGACCCGGCTAAGAAGGACGATCCTCGCTTCTATGCGAAGTTCGTCACTCCGAAGGCGCCACCTCGCGCGAAAGAAGAGGACAAGCTGGCGAAGGTGAAGAAGATGCAGGATGAGGTCGACTGTCTTACCGTCGTCGATGTATGTATCCGAGACTCTAACTATATGACATATATTTTGTAAATGTGAATTACGCCAGCTTTTTTTAATTATAGGTGGAGTGGATGCCATTTGGGCGTGATCTGGACTTTGACGGCGAGTACCGTCAGTCCACCTATCGGGGCACCATCACATTCTGTGGGGAGGAGGAGCCATATATGCCCGATAGGTGCCTTCGGCAGTTCGGACGAGTCCAGGGGGTCCCGCTGGCCGTCATCGAGCCGAGTCAGGTCACCCGCGACGCCACCTTGAAGACCAAGTACGTCGTCGTGTTTTACAGCGGGCATGACAGGTGGCAGGACTTGGAGGACGAGGGTCGCTTCTACCGGCTGGATGAGCACAAACGGACCAGTGAGTAGTGTCAGGCCGGTGTCACTGCAGATTACCTAGCTTGGTACGCATCGCAGAGCCGGCCGTACATGCTGCCCACCACGCCACCCCATCCGGACCCTCCGGCGCCCGTCTATCCAATCACCTTGGATCCATGGGTGGACCTCCCTGAGCCTCCAGCCATCCCTTCAGAGGTAGCGACCCAGATGCACGAGATATAGGGCTATATCCGGGCCCTGGATACCGACCCTCGCATTCAGAAGCTTTTAGACGAGGTGAAAGAGATTTTGGATGAGGTTGTACGCCATCCACCTGAACATTGATGTACATGTATACTTTTACAGCTTTTTCAGTATCTATCTTTATACTATACTTTTATGTTCCGGCTTTTGTATCTATCTCTATATTTCTTCTGAGTCATATTAAACGAAAACGTCAAGAACGAAAACGAAAACGTCAAGAACGAAAACGTCAAGAACGAAAACGTCAAGAACGAAAATAAAAACGTCAAGAACAAAAACGAAAACGTCATGAACGAAAACGTTAAGGAAGGGTAGTTAGGGTTTAGGGTTAGGCTAGGGCGGGAGAGTTTTTCCGCCATCTTCGGGTTAGGGTTTGCACGTCCAAAAGAACGTGCAAAATGCACGTCGTTGAGGGTTTGGCTAGGGCGGGTGGGTTTGTACGCCATCGTCGTGTTAGAGTTTGCACGTCCAAAAGAACGTGCAAAATGCACGTCGTTGACCACGTGTATTTTGCATGCTCTTTTGGACGTGGACCTTTGCGTACCTTTGACATAAAACTGCCTATTTGAAGTGAAGGGGGATAGCTTGATTCCGCACTCCAAAACAATGTCCGAATTAGTTCGACATATTCCTTCACCGTTAGAATCGCTATGGCCGAGTTGCAAGGGAATCGTCGTCTCCCAGTTCACCAGGTACGGATAGGTTTCGTATAGTTAATTTATTCCATTTGCTTTGCGTTATGTTTATATGTCCACTCATGTTATTATAGTATCGAGACTTCACACCCAAGTTCTCGGACCCAAAGGTTTGGAATTATCGTAACGAAATGGTTACGCATTTCAAGGACTTTGGTCTAAGACACTACATGATTTTAGTAATCAAGCGGTCTTGGACGGGGGCGTCGAACCGTATAGGCGGGGTTCTCCTTGCTTGCGAGCAGTATGGGGAGTACTGACCACGCGGGAGGAAGCTCCGAAGCATGCAATCTAAAATCAACGGATGTCCATTCTCTTTACACAGGCACGAAGCTCCGCTGGGTCACTCGGTTATGGCGGTAACCCATGCTGTTGATAACAACGGGCTTCCCGCGAGCTTGAAGGGTCACGCCATTACCGGACGGATGACAGAGGGGGAAAAGAAGATGGCTATGTGGATGAAAGAAATTGGCACTCCTCCAAAATCCATTGGGTACGGATTGAGGCAGTTGGATGAGACCAGCGTCACGTCATCGCGTTCCCTTAACAACACGCTCACCAAGATGGTCGTCGAAGAAAGGGGTAGTCGGACGATGACCCAAGATACCCTGCATCATCTGCGGTAAAGAGAGTACTACTACGAGTTCAGACGACATCCGGATGACGACAACATCTTGAGCGACCTCTTCCTAGCGCATCCTGACAGGATACGGCTTCTCCGAAGGTTCCATTACGTCATCCTATTGGACAACACGTACAAAAAAAATGCGCAAGTTACTTATTTACGATTACATTATTATACATATAATCAATTATAAAGTATTGTACATGTAACATATTTACACTTGCAGATATGGGATTCCATTGTGTGAGGTGGTCGGGTTTACACCCTCATGCAAGACTTACTGCATCGCCTATGCCTTCATGTCGTACGAGAACGAAGACACATACGCCTGGGTGTTGTGTCAGCTTTAGATCTTACTTGTGACGGTTCAACCTCAAGCTATTATGACTTATCGGGAGCTAGGTCTCTTGGCGACGGTAAATGTTGTCTTCCCCAACGTCCAACATCTCTTTTGCTGGTTACCCGTGATGAGAAGATGCGAGAAAGCTTCTCTAAAGATCAGAAATACTTCAAACCACGCTGGCACCTTCAAGGGCAACTGTTGGGGGTTGTTCGAATCGAGGTTGGAGGAATCATTCAACTGTCGTCGTCGGGCGCTACTGTTGTTGCAGGAGGATGGTCAAGTATGAAATAAATATGAAATAAACTTCAGACTGACTTCCCTGTCTCAGCAAATAAATACAAGACGTCCTCCCGTTGTAGTAAGAGAAAAGTCAGGATCGAATCCACGAGGAAGCACGTCAGCAGTTCTCAGGTAGCTGTAAATTCTCACAGGCAGCGCAGCAGAAAGACAGAAACACAGAAAGAAACAAGAAACAGAAATAAAAGCAGAAAGTAACAAACAAAAGCAAAGCAACTAAGCTAAACATGAAAGACAAAGCAAAGCAACAAATAAAACGAGGACACAGAAGCTACTCGATCTCGCGTAAGCTGTCTTCTATATCGACTAAGGTGGGTCGACAACAGAAAATCAGAAATCACAGCAAACAGGCAAACCCGGCAAAGGGAAACTCGATCTCGACAACTTCTACTCGAGATCGACAAGAGCATGCAAAACAAAAACTGAAAATCGACAAGAAAAGCAGAAAACCAACTCGACTAAGACGAACCCTACTCGAGATCGACAAGGCACTACTCGATCTCGACAAAGCTTCTTCTACGTCGAGTACAGTAAAAGACAGAAAATTTAAATTTGCAGATTCTCGAACCAAAACTCAGAATTTCCGACGAAATAAATTCAATATAAAAAAGGACTTCCAAAGTCAGGGTATCAACACCACAACGATAACTATGCAAAGTAACACATAAAGGCATAAAAGATCATGCTTTCCATCAAATAACTTTCGTCATTAACAAATAGGCAAATAGAGGCTCTCGCATAAACCCTAATTGTTACTAATCCTTTTTCACATAATTAACCCAAGTTGCATTAAGATCACTTTCGCTTCAATAACGCAAACAAGGATCACCTTCAACTCTCGCAAAAGAATCATGCTCATAGGGATAGAAGAGGAATCGCACAAAAAGATCTGACCTTTATCGCATCGCCTCACATGGCCACCGTCGGGCTCACCCTAGCCCCATAAGTGGGTGGACTACTCACGCCTCATCGCAATTGCAGATATTGAATGAAAAGAAATAACTTGCATAAAACTATATTCAAAAGCCTTTACAATCCCGGCAATCAACTTTCGCAGAAAGCCAAAACCTTAAAAACCTTAGAACTCCTAAAACTCTATGTGGAACTAATTGTGTGTGAATTGGAATTGTGATATGGAATTAATAAAACTGAGCCCCCTAGGGCCTTATTTATAGGTTTCATTCCCTAGCTATTCTAGGAAAGAAGATATCTATCTATATCTAAATTTATATCTAAATTGCTAAAAGATAAATAAATTGTTTTATGGAAATAAATCAAAAAGGAAAAGATAAAACTAAATAAGGTAGGTCTTCATGTCTTGATAGATTGCGTCTTCCATAGATAGAACTTGATGGATTTGGATAGAATCTTCCTCCTTCGGCCCCAAGGAATCCCAAGTCTACTCGGACAGGTCTTCGTCGAGAAGTTTCTGGAATCGGCTCTACTCGACCTCGACCACGGCTCGTCGACCTCGACAAGGATGGTTCGTCGACTGGGCTTCTCGGCTAGATCTTGCTCGGTGTGGCTCGGACTTGGTTCACTGTGCTCATCCACCTCGACAAAGCCTTGTCGATCTCGAGTAGGATGGCTCTGTCGACTAGGCTTCCTCGGGTTACTCTACTCGGTAAGCTCGGATCTGGACTCAAGCGCTCGTCGATCTCGACAAAGCCTTGTCGATCTCGAGTAGGATGGCTCTGTCGACTAGGCTTCCTCGGGTTGCTCTACTCGGTAAGCTCGGATCTGGACTCCTCGAGATCGAGTAGAGTGGTGCATGTCTGGTCGAGCAGGCTTCTCCTCGGCAAGGACTCGGACTAGCACGGTGGGTCTTGTCGATCTCGACTAGGGCTTGTCGAGATCGAGTAGGGTTGCTCGGCGTCCTCGTCCTCGGTTTCTCTCATTTTCGACTCCGGGTGTGGCGTCTAGGCTTCGTCGATCTCGACTAGGGCTTGTCGAGATCGAGTTGGGTCCGGAGCTCGGGCTGGTCTGGCTCTCGATCAGGCTCTGTCGACAAGGCGGTGCTCGGACATGCTCGTCTATGTCGACTAGGGTCAACTCGAGATCGAGTTACCCTGAGTCTCAACTTGGTTCTGTATTTCGCTGCTCCTTTGACCTTGGACTTCTGTAGTGGTTTTCCGAGCTTTTCCGACCTTCTGTAGAATTGCTGTAAAATGCCTCGATTTCTGCGAATTAAACAGAAACTGGTGTAGATTCCATAATTTGGCAAATAAACATAAACTACATAGATTTTGTACTATCTAAGCCCAAACGAATGCAATGTATACAGAAATTGATATAAAAGTTACTGTAAAACATGGCCGATTCAGCTCACAACAAACACCCCATACTAGATTTGTCATTCAGGGGAAGAAATCAAAACTCTCAACATATTAGATTCATTCTCATATGACCCTGCAATCCATTACCATCCTTGAAAAGGTACTAGTGTCTCAAATTCATGCATGTGCAAATATGTAAAAGCAACATCTACTCACAAAAGGAGGGTTATGCAAAAACAATTCATATGACAAAGCATTGACAATCAAGAATACTTTAATTAAGCTCATGAAGGAGTAGATGGGTAAAAGGCTAAAGGTGGGCAAATTTTGGCAATGTGGTGCTAATGATCCGGGGAAATGGAGTACTTTCTAATTTGAATTTCCACATTCCTTCTCCATTTGATTCATCACCTTTCATAATGCTTTTCTCAATAATAATGTTTTTACCTCTCTAACCTCAGCAGTGCCTTCTCGCGAGTCGCAAACATGGGTGTCATGAATGGCCCCGGATACTTAGTGCTTTGGACTCCTCACAATGTGTCCCATCTCTCCAAACTATTATCTCATAGAGCAGGGTCAATCTACCTTTATCTCCTGAGGTGATTGGATTTTCTTTCACTCATTAAATTTTCCATATATTTCAAACACTTTCCTTCCAAACTCCAATAATGATAATAATCATAACACAAACACCATATAACATCTCCATAATGTAACATCATTCTCAACATAATCCCCGGATAAGGTAAAGAATGGCAAATATTTAGATCATGTGGAGCGATATTTGAAATAAGGCATATTATGGCTTTTGTGTAATGCATAAGCATAGGTAAGGCTAGGATTATAAACAATGAGCATTATATGGAAATATAAAGTCCTCCATCATCTTATCATGCAACATGTCAAAAGCAACTTCAAATTTCACCTCCTTTTATGGTTTTCACAAAATATGCACTTCATTGTTACTTTCCTTAACTAGGCAATTTCATGCTATATCTCTAATGAATCCAATTTTGCATCGTCGAGTTCAATAGAAGCTTCCATGACATTATTTCAAAATTTTCAATGGGGGTCATTTTTCTCAAAATTTTGGAAATTCATGCATATAAGCACATAAATAAATAATGCATTCCAAAATAGCCATGTAGCAATTCAAAGAAATAATGCACCAATAATGTCAAATAAATCAAGTATGCATAAAGTAAGCCCTTCCCCCACCCCATACTTAAACATTACAGTGTCCTCACTGTATAAAAACAAGGTAAGGGTAAAGAAAGAAACTCACAAGACATGTGTGCAGAGCCTCATATTTTTTACTGGAGCACCTCCTGGACCGTGTTTGAATGTAGCTTGGTTCTATCCATTGACCTGAAAAGTATGGAAGACATATACCCACAATAGCAAAACTAAAAGTGTTCAAAACCAAAATAAAAACAACAAAGTCTCAAAAAGTCTATGTACATGCTCTAGATTTTATAGTCGCTAGGCCGACTTTTCCATTTAGCTCAAGGTGGCATTTGCAGGGCCCATGTAGTTTGGGCCTCAAATAAGACTCCATTCTTGTCCATCAGCTGTAATCCTTCAGAATGGATCTTGTTTACCACGAAAGGTCCCATCCGCTTCTTGTTGAATTTGTTGGGAAACCAATGATCCTTTGATTTAGAGACATAGAGCTTGTCTCCAACTTCATATTCCTTAGGCTCATCATTGGATATCCTGCACAATCGCACATACCAAGGCAAACCTCTCCCATGTATAGATAAATCTCGAGATCTATGAGAACGGAAAATTAGAGCTTGTCTCCAACTTCATATTCCTTAGGCTCATCTCGAGATCTCGAGATCTCGAGATCCTGCACAATCGCACATACCAAGGCAGAATGGGTTGCACATCATCAACCAAGCGTGGAAGGATGGGATGCTCCATTTGAAGCTCAGTTTGAGAGATTTTGAGCCTTACGCGTCAAGTCCGGTCGCCCTTTACACTTTTCCTAGATTCTATTCCACCAGTTTATTAAAATTATGGATGTAAACCTTTTTTCCGTTCCTCTTAATATTATTCGCATATTATCCGAATGAAAACCTTAACAATTATTGCTTTCCATTTAATTAGACTCTAACTACTTCAACGCCACTAGCTAAACCCTTCAATTTTTTCAATTAACAATAAAAAACACTCGGAAACCCTAAACCCTAAACGCTAAACGCGAAACCCTAACTAGGGTTTGCACGTTGAAAGCGACGTGCAATATTTGCACGTCGTTAAGGACGTGCAAATATTGCACGGTTTTAAGGACGTGCAAATATTGCACGTTACTTTCGACGTGCAAACCCTAGTTTGTTAGTCGACGTGTACAGTTCCGCACTTGCACGTTATTAACGACGTGCATGCACGTTAATGAGGACATGCAAATCCTTAACCACCATTTGCGGTATATCTATCAACACCCTTTTTAAATTCCGGAAGCAGTTTTTTTTATTTTTTAAAAAGAAGAGGGCCGCATGGGCTGTGTTAGCAAGGGATGGGGGTCCGCGGCTGAGGTGGAGTAGGGCCCACTGTCTTCTTCCTCCTCTATCTTGCTCAAAAGAAATAGAGGGAGGACAGAGCTCAAGCGCTCGCTTGCTTCACAAAATGGAAAGAGATAAGAGGGAAGGGCTCGCCAGCAGGGCGGCGGCTCCGACCACCTAGTAGCACGAATCGAACAAGAAAGGGAAGAAGGAGGGTGGGCACTCACCGAGGTCCTCGATGCTCGCCGGAGGGCCTGTCGGTGTCCGATTGGGGCTCGCCGGGGTCGAAATCGGGGAGATCGTGGTTTTGAGTCGGAAAATGAAGAATTTGTTCAGAAACTCTTGCTCTACTTGGGCCCAGGTGGTGAGTGATCTAGCTTCCAGCCATTTCAGTCCAGGCCCAGCGAGAGACCAGCGAAAAGATTTCATCTTGACATATTCCAGGGTTGTACCTTCAGCAATAGTACGGCACATGTCAGAAAAGTTTGTAATATGCTCAAGATGACACTCATTAAATCTACCATAGAAGGCATTATTTTTCAGCTCTATAAGAAATTGAGTGCGAATTTCAAAAGAGTTATCAGGGATAAGAATCGCCGATTCAAGCACTACGAGAGTTGGGTGCATGTATTCCTCTGCCGTAGTTGGATATTGGGCAAGCTCAGCCTGTGCTTGTTCCCTTACTTCTCTCTCAGCGGCGATAACAGCATCCTTAGCGGCGATAGCAGTATCCTTTGCGGCTAATTCCCTGGTAAGCCTAGCGACCAGCTATTCCTGTGTCTCCGCAGCTGCCATGGCTCTTTGTAGTTTAGCTCGGATGTGAAATAGGCGTTCCGGTTCGTCTAAGGCGTCAAACTCAAGTGTTTGACCAGAACGGCGCATACACCTGAAAAGTAACTCAAAGAAACAGTGAGAACTGACTACCTAAGGCGCGAATGATTGCTTCCCCGGCAACGGCGCCAATTTGTTGTTTGCAAGAGGATGGTCAAGTATGAAATAAATAGGCAATAAAGTTCAGACTGACTTCCCTGTCTCAGCAAATAAATACAAGACTTCCTCCCGTTGTAGTAAGAGAAAAGTCAGGATCGAATCCACGAGGAAGCACGTCAACAGTTCTCAGGTAGCTTACAAGAGGTTTCGAAATCGGGGAGATCGTGGTTTTGAGTCGGAAAATGGAGATCGAAAGCTTACAAGAGGTTTCGAAAGAAGACAAGAGACACAGGGCTCGGCGGTGGGATGCTCACTGTTGCTGCTCACCGGAGGCGGCGGAGGAAGCTTCTGTTGCTCAGACGAGAGTGGCGAAAGGTGAGAGTTTCTTGGGCTCGGCCTTGGACACGGAACTTGGGAGCGAAAGGGGCATTCCGCATTCGTCCTGCTGCCAGGGAATGATGGGGAAAAAGGAGGTAGGAGTGGCTCGGGTGGTGGTCGGCGATGAAGGTGACGGTGGCCTGGTGGTAGAGGGGTGCAGGTGTGGTGGCGGCACTACTCATGCGGGAGAAGGAGGAGGTAGTGGGCGATGGTGGCTCACGGCCAAGGTAAGAACAAGGAAAGTGAAGGAAGAGAGCTTGGGAGTGTTTGGGTTGTTTGGGATCCAATATGAAAAGGAGGGAAGAGTGCAGATAATCAGACATAGGGGAAAGGTAGAGATGCTACAGTTGCCAATGTGGCTAAGGTTTGTTTGACATTATGCTAAAAATGGAGGGTAAATAGTGTGAGAAAGGGAAAGGGAAAGAGGGATGTATTTTTTACAATATGTAACCATTAGAATGTCTTATAACTAAGAACATTCATGATTATCCTGACGGATGGTGTTACAGAGATCCCTATAAAAAAGGAAACTAGAACTGCTATTGTGCATATTCTTCGCAATATAATCAGCTGCATGGTTAGCTTCTCTATAGCAATTAATGTTGAGTTGTAGTTGTGACGAATCCTTTCTGAAGCATTTGAATCTTCTCGACTACTCTTAGAATCTCCCAAGGGGTTGATTTCTGATCTTCTATTGCCTTGACAACTCCCGGACTATCTCCTTCGATGACTACCTTACTCCAACCTTTAGTACGGGCTATTTCTAACCCTCTACAGATCCCTTAGTAACCTTATCATAGAAAATATCAATAACTTGACCATTCCAGTCTCTAATTATGTCCCCAATATGGCAATCACCCGACGGTTTAACCGACCCGTTGTTGTGAGCTGAATCTGCCATGTTTTACAGTAACTTTTATATCGATTTCTGCATGCATTTCATTCATTTGGGCTTAGATAGTACAGAACCTATGTAGTTTATATTTATTTGCCAAATTATGGAATCTACACCAGTTTCTGTTTAATTCGCAGAATTCGAGGCATTTTACAGCAATTCTACAGAAGGTCGGAAAAGCTCGGAAAACCACTACAGAAGTCCAAAATCAAAGCAGCGGAACCAGTCGAATCGAGCCGAGGTACCAGACTACTCGATCTCGAGTAGACCTTACTCGACCTAGACGAAGCATGTCCGAGCAGGCCTTGTCGACAGAGCCTGATCGAGA
This sequence comes from Persicaria tinctoria, assembly GCA_037127255.1. Lineage (NCBI taxonomy): Eukaryota > Viridiplantae > Streptophyta > Magnoliopsida > Caryophyllales > Polygonaceae > Persicaria > Persicaria tinctoria. Next base: position 59,269,922 of record JBANSL010000005.1, on the reverse strand, counting down.
AAGCCAGACCAACCCGGCTCCGGACCCAACTCGATCTCGACAAGCCCTACTCGAGATCGACGAAGACCAGACACCACACCCGGAGTCGAGAAGAGGACTGATCGAGAAGCCGAGGACAAGGACAACCCTACTCGATCTCGACGAGCTCTGGTCGAGATCGACAAGCGCCACCACGCCTGTCCGAGTCCATGCCGAGGAGCTCTAGTCAACACCAGCAGAGAACCATCCTCGAGCAACCCTACTCGATCTCGACGAACCTTAGTCGAGATCGACGAGCCCCTGAGTCCAGATCCGAGCTTGCCGAGTAGAGCCACTTGAGTAGACCTAGTCGACATAGCCAGTCTACTCGACCTCGACGAGCCCTTGTCGACATCGACGAGCACCGTGAATCATGTCTGAGTCTGTCGAGCGCTAGCTAGCCGAGACGACGAAGCCGAGCCAGTCAACCCTACTCGAGATCGAGAAGACCTCCAGAGCCGCGTTACTCGACTTGACGAATCCTACTCGACTTGGGATTCCTTGGGCGTGAAGGAAGTTGATTTGACCGAGATTCTATCCAAATCCATCAAGTCTATCCATGAGAGACAAGATCTATCAACATCATGAAGACTTACCCTATTTAGTTTTATCTTTTCCTTTTAGATTTATTTCCATAAAACAATTTATTTATCCTTTCAAGTTTTAGATATAATTTTAGATAGAGATAGATATCTTATTTCCTAGAATAGCTAGGGAATGAAGGCTATAAATAAAGCACATGGGGCTCAGTTTTAATCACTCAATTTCAGAGACAATTAGTTAGTTCCACAGAGCAGTTTAGGAGTTCTAAGGTTTTTAAGGTTTTGGCTTTCTGCGAAAGTTGATTGCCAGGATTGTAAAGGCTTTTGAATATAGTTTAATGCAAGTTAGTTCTTTTCATCAATCAATGTCTACGATTGCGATGAGGCGTGAGTAGTCCACCCACTTCTGGGGCTAGGGTGAGCCCAACGGTGGTCATGTGAGGCGATGCGATAAAGGTCAGATCTTTTTGTGCGATTCATCTTCTATCCCTATTAGCATGATTCTTTTGCGAGAGTTGAAGGTGATCCTTGTTTGTATTATTGAAGCGAAAGTGATCTTAATGCAACTTGGATTAATTATGTGAAAAGGGTTAGTAAGAATTAGGTTTTATGCGAGAGCCTCTATATGCCTATTTGTTAATGACGAAAGTTATTTGATGGAAAGCATGATCTTTTATGCCTTTGTGTGTTACTTTGCATGATTATCGTTGTGGTTTTGAAACCCTGGCGTTGGAAGTCTTTTAATATATTAAAGTTTATTTCTGTCGAAAATCTGCGTTTGCCTTTAATTCTGCAAATTTTAAGTTTTCTGTATTCTTTGTCGAGATAGAACAGAAGCTCGTCGAGATCGAGTTGCATCTAGTCGATCTCGAGTAGGTCCATTCTTAGTCGAGTTGAGTTTTCTGCTTTTGTCATCGATTTTCAAGTTTCTGTCTTTGCATGCCCTAGTCGAGATCGAGTAGTGCTTGTCGAAATCTTTTCGCTGGTCTCTCGTTGGGCCTGCACTGAAATGGCTGGAAGGGTTAAAAGCAAGATCACTCACAACCTGGGCCCAAGTAGAGCAAGAGTTTCTGAACAAATTCTTCCCACCTGCCAAAACAGCACATCTCCGCCAGAGAATCACCGCCTTCAAACAGAAGCAAGGGGAACCGCTGGCAAAAGCATGGGAACGCTACAAGGAACTTCTGCGATCTTGCCCTACTTATGGACAGCAACCCTACGTCATTCAGGAGATCTTCTTCAACTCTCTGGATCATGTCACAAAGGACAGGATCAACCATTATACTCGCTATGAGTATTTAACAATGCCGCCAAGTGACGCATGGGGTGTGCTAGAGAAGCTCACTAACTACGACAACAAGTATGGGTCTACTGCAACTTATGAAGAGAACCCATACGTCAGGCCAGCACCATCCATGCCCCTACATGAGCCACCTAAGGAGATTGATCCGGATGTTAGGGAGCAGTACTACAGAGACCAGAATAAGAAGCTCATCAAGCAAGTAAAGTATCTCTCTGTCAACCAGCCTTGCATAGAATGCGGATCGCAAAGGCACACCACTCCTGAGTGCCCACACACAGAGCAAGTCAGGCTGGCAGAGCACCATGAGGATGCAGCTTACGCAGGGGGTCCCAGTCGCTACATGGGGGACCAAAGGTTTCAGCAACCACAATGGAACCAAGGTGTCCCTATGAATCCCCCGCCATACAGAGCTCCAGGACATCCGGAAAGGGAGCAGAAAAAGGATGATATACAGACAGTCCTGGAGGAAATACGGAGGAACCACTCAGAAACTAGGCAATCCTTCAACTCCGTCTATACTCAGATGCAAGGTGTCAACTCTAGGCTTGGGGAAATTGATATCTGGCGGAAATCAGTTGATACACAGATTGGTCAACTGGCAGCAGGAATTCCCAGACAATCAGGTTCGCTCCCAGGATCTTCAAAACCAAATCCTAAGGGAAAGACTGGACATATCGCTGCTGTAAAACTCAGAAGGGGCCATCAACTGCAAGAGCCAGAGGTCGGAAAGCAGCAGAACAACGAGGAACAGCAAGTCGACCTCAATAAACCTGTGGTCGATCTCGACGAAGGCCTCGTCGATCTCGAGGAGAATCTGCAAAAATCTTCGTCTGCACCACACAGCAACTCGACTGAGCCCAATCTGGTTGATGTCGACAAGACTGTAGTCGATGTCGAGGAGCCTCTGGTCGACAAAGAGCAGCCTGCAGCACCTCCGACGTCTGTACTGGCTCCGACTCAGAAAAAGAAGCTGCCTTTCCCCACAAAATCTCTAAAGGACCCGGCAGAAAAAAACGTTTCAGCGCTTCATCAAGATGCTTCAGAAGATCAACGTCACCATCCCATTTACAGAAGCTCTCAATGAAATGCCATCTTATGTCAAGTTCCTGAAGGAGATCCTGAGCAAAAAGCGATCGATGGCGGAAATCACAGGGGAGTGCAGCCATTTGGACATACTGGAGAAGAGGCCGGATCCAGGTAAGTTTGCTATAACTATTGGATTTGGTCCATACAAAATTAATGCCCTATGTTATCTTGGAGCTAGTGTGAGTATAATGCCTTTAACGATTTGGTCCAAGATTAAGATAGGTGCCTTGGAGCCTGTGGATGCTAGACTTTACATGGCCAACAACACTGTGGTCATTCCAACAGGCATGGTGGATAACTTCCTAGTACAAGTAGGTAAATTCTTCGTCCCTGCTGATTTTCTAGTTGATGATATGCAAGAGGATCCTGCTTGTCCAATTATCTTAGGAAGACCATTCTTGGCGACGGTGGATGCCAACATAAGCGTAAGGAAAGGAGTGCTCACCTTCAACATCAGCGATGAGGTAATTGAGTATTCCTTTAATAAAACTGAAAGGCATACAAGTCCAATGGAAGAGGTCAAATCTATCTCAGCTGGCTACATCACCTGCGGGGAACCCAAGGTCAGAAATATGACCCCTGAGGAGCTGGAAAAGAGGGACATGGAAGCCCAGGTGGAGGAGATCATGGCAATCCTCAAGGAAAACACAGAGAATCCAATCGACACGGACCAAGGTAAGTCGTTGTGGATTAATTATTTTTTGGATGCCTTGACAGGAGCTAAGTATGGGGTCAAGATCGACAAGACCCTAGTCGATCTCGACCAGACCAAGGGAACTCCACCAGCACCAGCATCGTCGAGCAGCAACACTGAAGGGCCAGGCTTGTCGAGATCGAGTAGTCTTGTCGAGATCGACAAGACTTGCCCTAGATCGACTTCGCCCTCCTCGACGTTGACAATACCGGAGCCAGGAGCCTCGTCGATCTCGACCAGCCTTGTCGAGATCGACAACCACCCGGTGCCACCAGACCTTTCTTCCTCGACGCCAAAGCAACCAGGAGGAGAGCCCTCGTCGAGATCGACTACCCTAGTCGAGATCGACCAAGATCCTCGGGCACCGTCTTCCTCGACACAGAAGCCGCCTGACGAACCAGCCTCGTCGATCTCGACTAAGCTTGTCGAGATCGACCACCACCCGGCGCCACCAGAGCCTGCTTCATCGGCGCTGCAGCAACCAGGAGGAGAGCCCTCGTCGATCTCGACTAAGCTTGTCGAGATCGACCACCACCCGGCGCCACCAGATCCGCCTTCGTCGATGAGCAAGCCACCAGGAGCAGAATCCTTGTCGATGTCGAGTAGTCTACTCGAGGTCGACGAGCCATGCCCTTCGTCGACTTCCGCATCTACGAGCAGAACACCACCAGGACCTGCAGTCTTGTCGAGATCGACTAGCCCTAGTCGAGATCGACCAAACACAGTGGTCCCCGATTCCGTTTTTGCGAAGGTAAGCCAAGGTATGGATCTTTCTTCTCCTATTTCCATTAAAGATTTATCTATACATGGGAGAGGTCTGCCTTAGTATGTGCGATTGTGCAGGATTTCCAATGATGAGCCTAAGGAATATGAAGTTGGAGACAAGCTCTATGTCTCTAAATCAAAGGATCATTGGTTCCCCAAAAAATTCAACAAGAAGCGGATGGGACCGTTCGTGGTAAACAAGATCCATTCTGGAGGATTGCAGCTGATGGACAAAAATGGAGTCCTATTTGAGGCCCAAGCTACATGGGCCCTGCAGATGCCACCTTGAGCATTAATGGAAAGTCGGCCTAGCGACTATAAAATCTAGAGCATGTACATAGACTTTTTAGGACTTATTTGAGACTTTGTTTTTTGTTTTTGGTTTTGAACATTTCTTTGGTTTTTGTTGTTTCTATTATGGGTATATGTCTTCTACTTTTCAGGTCAATGGATAGAACCATGTCTTACTCGGCCAGGAGATGCTCCATTCGAAAATTTGAGGCTCTGCACATCTGTCTTGTGAGTTTCATTCTTTACCCTTGTTTTTATACAGTGAGGACACTGTAATGTTTAAGTATGGGGTGGGGGAAGGGCTTACTTTGTGCATATTTGATCATATTTGACATTATTGGTGCATTATTTCTTTGAATTGCTACATGGCTATTTTGGAATGCATTATTTATTTATGTGCTTATATGCATGTTTTCCAAAGATTTGAAAAAATGACCCCCATTTGAAATTTTTGATAAATGTCATGGAAGCTTATATGGAACTCGACGACGCAAAATTAGATTCATTAGAGATATAGCATGAAATTGCCTAGTAAAGGGAAGTCACAATGAAGTGCATTATTTCTTGAAAACCATGAAAGGAGGTAAAATTTGAAATTGCTTTTGACATATTGCATGATAAGATGATGGAGGACTTTATATTTCCATATAATGCTCATTGTTTGAAATCCTAGCCTTACCTATGCTTATGCATTACACAAAAACCATATATATGCCTTATTTCATATTATGCTCCACATGTTCTAAATATTTTCCATTTTTTACCTTATTTCCTATTCGGGGATCATGTTGAGAATGATGTTACATTATGGAGAAGTTATATGGTTGTTGTGTTATTATCATTATTGAAGTTTGGAAGGAAATTGTTTGAAATATATGGAAAATTTAATGAGTGAAAGAAAATTCAATCACCTCAGGAGATAAAGGTAGATTGACCCTGCTCTCTGAGATAATAGTTTGGAGAGATGGGACACAATGTAAGGAGTCCAAAGCACTAAGTATCCGGGGCCATTCATGACACCCATGTTTGCGACTCGCGAGAAGGCAGTGCCGAGGTTAGAGAGGTAAAAGCATTATTATTGATAAAAGCATTATGAAAGGTGATGAATCAAATGGAGAAGGAATGTGGAAATTCAGTTTGGAAAGTACTCCATTTCCCAGGATCAAAAGCACCACATTGCCAAAAATTGCCCACCTTTTAGCCTTTTACCAATCTACTCCTTCATGAGCTTAAATTGAAGTCTTCTTGATTATTAATGCTTTGTCACTTATGAATGTTTTTGCATAACCCTCCTTTTGTGTGTAGATGTTGCTTTTGTATATTTGTACATGCATGGATCTGTGACACTAGTATCTTTTCGAGGATGGTAATTGATTGCAGGGACATATAAGAATGAATCTGATATGTTGAGAGTTTTGATTTCTTCCCCTGAATGACAAATAAAAGTATTGCTTGAGGACAAGTCAGCTTAAGTATGGGATGTTTGTTGTGAGCTGAATCTGCCGTGTTTTACAGTAACTTTTATATCGATTTCTGCATGCATTTCATTCATTTGGGCTTAGATAGTACAGAACCTATGTAGTTTATGTTTATTTGCCAAATTATGGAATCTACACCAATTTCTGTTTAATTCGCAGAATTCGAGGCATTTTACAGCAATTCTACAGAAGGTCGGAAAAGCTCAGAAAACCACTACAGAAGTCCAAAATCAAAGCAGCGGAACCAGTCGAATCGAGCCGAGGAACCAGACTACTCGATCTCGAGTAGACCTTACTCGACCTAGACGAAGCATGTCCGAGCAGGCCTTGTCGACAGAGCCTGATCGAGAAAGCCAGACCAACCCGGCTCCGGACCCAACTCGATCTCGACAAGCCCTACTCGAGATCGACGAAGACCAGACACCACACCCGGAGTCGAGAAGAGGATTGATCGAGAAGCCGAGGACAAGGACAACCCTACTCGATCTCGACGAGCCCTAGTCGAGATCGACAAGCGCCACCACGCATGTCCGAGTCCATGCCGAGGAGCTCTAGTGGACACCAGCAGAGAACCATCCTCGAGCAACCCTACTCGATCTCGACGAACCTTAGTCGAGATCGACGAGCCCCTAAGTCCAGATCCGAGCTTGTCGAGTAGAGCCACTCGAGTAGACCTAGTCGACATAGCCAGTCTACTCGACCTCGACGAGCCTTTGTCGACATCGACGAGCACCGTGAATCATATCCGAGTCTGTCGAGCGCCAGCTAGCCGAGACGACAAAGCCGAGCCAGTCAACCCTACTCGAGATCGAGTTGACCTCCAGAGCCGCGTTACTCGACTTGACGAATCCTACTCGACTTGGGATTCCTTGGGCGTGAAGGAAGTTGATTTGGCCGAGATTCTATCCAAATCCATCAAGTCTATCCATGAGAGACAAGATCTATCAACATCATGAAGACTTACCCTATTTAGTTTTATCTTTTCCTTTTAGATTTATTTCCATAAAACAATTTATTTATCCTTTCAAGTTTTAGATATAATTTTAGATAGAGATAGATATCTTATTTCCTAGAATAGCTAGGGAATGAAGGCTATAAATAAAGCCCATGGGGCTCAGTTTTAATCATTCAATTTCAGAGACAATTAGTTAGTTCCACAGAGCAGTTTAGGAGTTCTAAGGTTTTTAAGGTTTTGGCTTTCTGCGAAAGTTGATTGCCAGGATTGTAAAGGCTTTTGAATATAGTTTAATGCAAGTTAGTTCTTTTCATCAACCAATGTCTACGATTGCGATGAGGCGTGAGTAGTCCACCCACTTCTGGGGCTAGGGTGAGCCCAACGGTGGCCATGTGAGGCGATGCGATAAAGGTCAGATCTTTTCGTGCGATTCATCTTCTATCCCTATGAGCATGATTCTTTTGCGAGAGTTGAAGGTGATCCTTGTTTGTATTATTGAATCGAAAGTGATCTTAATGCAACTTGGATTAATTATGTGAAAAGGGTTAGTAACAATTAGGGTTTATGCGAGAGCCTCTATATGCCTATTTGTTAATGACGAAAGTTATTTGATGGAAAGCATGATCTTTTATGCCTTTGTGTGTTACTTTGCATGATTATCGTTGTGGTGTTGAAACCCTGGCTTTGGAAGTCTTTTAATATATTGAAGTTTATTTCTGTCGAAAATCTGCGTTTGCCTTTAATTCTGCAAATTTTAAGTTTTCTGTATTCTTTGTCGAGATAGAACAGAAGCTCGTCGAGATCGAGTTGCATCTAGTCGATCTCGAGTAGGTCCATTCTTAGTCGAGTTGAGTTTTCTGCTTTTGTCATCGATTTTCAAGTTTCTGTCTTTGCATGCCCTAGTCGAGATCGAGTAGTGCTTGTCGAGATCGAGTACACTTGTCTTCGTCGAGTTGTGTTGTTTTCGTTTTTTTGAGTTTCTGTTGTCGACCCACCTTTTTCGATCTAGAGGACAGCTTACTCGAGATCGAGTAGCTTCTGTGTCCTCGTTTTATTTGCTGTTTCGCTTTGTCTTTTCTTGTTTTGTTTGTTCTTTGCTTTTGTTTTAGTTGCCCTTGCCGGGTTTATTTGTTTCTTTCCTTTCTGTGTTTCTGTCTTTCTGCTGCTTTGCCTGTGAGAATTTACAGCTACCTGAGAACTACTGACGTGCTTCCTCGTGGATTCGATCATGATTTTCTCTTACTACAACGGGAGGAAGTCTTGTATTTATTTGCTAAGACAAGGAAGTCAGTATGATCTATATTTCATATCTATTTCAATACTCGATTTACTCCTGCAACAACACCCGTCTATACTAATCTTGTAAACATGCATTGGGGGTTTTGCTCATTTGCTATTTGTGGTTCTTTTGTTCTTTGGTTTCTTAATTTCCTTTTGAAGATTTACCCATTCTTTTGTGCTATGAATCGCTGCTGAAATTCAGAAGTGGGATGAGGAGAAAAGACAAAGGGAGGTGGTCCCAAAAGCAAGATTTGAATACTCGGAACTAAATCTCGAAACACGCTCGCTCGATCGATTAGATTTTTATAACTCGGATAGGATATGGCCAACGAAAGGGATTTTTTAATGCCGAATGAGAGACGAAATCGATCTTTAAAAGTTAAAAATTGGTCCGGAATTCACTTTAAGAATTTCAAGTTCGCTTTATTAAATTTAGGACGAGTTTTCTGTTAAATTTCGTGTCTAAATTCATTTTGATTTTTCTTTTTCCAAAAAAAATTTGATTTAAAAATCTGAGCCTTTACATTTTATTGAAACTGATCGCGGGGTTTTTATTTCCCATTTTCTATTTTCAATTAATCAAAATTATCGATTAACCTCAACCTTTAGATTCACTAATAGAATAACGTTCATAGATATCGGGTATAAACCGATGTTAATCAACAAAAAAATATCGACGTGTTAGTGGGTGGTGTTAAAGATTCCAACTTTATGACATCAGTTTATACCCGATGTCTTTAATAATTTATAACGTTGTTTTTCATTTTTATAATGATTTAAAATATGTATTTACTTTCATTTTGATTTATTCACCTAATGTTAAACCATTATTATTTTCCATTTCTATCCATTTGAACGTATGTTGTACAACATCAAAGTTCACATTAAGATCGTTATTTTTTTACAAATATGATGTTTTACTTTGATATACACATCAATTAGGAATTATTCAATTTGTGCATACTCTTTTTTCATGTATGATTTTTTGTATTATTTTATATAAATATAATGAACCATATTGAATATTTTAAAATTCGATGTTATTTATATATTTTCAAATCATTTTTTAAATGAAAAATGATGTTTTAGCATTTTATAACATCGTTTTATATTACAGTTTTGATATATACTAGGTTTTAGAAATCATTTTATATCTTTATGATTGACCTATCTATAAAGATAGATATCGTTTTTTTCTCTCTCGAGTCCGATGTTTTTTCATCAAATATCCCTATTTATATATATCGTGGCCCTGTCTTAGCTAATAGAAAATGAAACATTGAAAAGAAACATATACATTAAATATTGACAATAGAGTTAAGTACAAGAGAACAATTGTTTCAAATACAAGATAAAATACATAAATGGACATATTCGAAGTTGCTAGTCATTTATATAACACTACAACACTTTTAGAGGTACCTCTATATGTGTTAATTCTTGTAAAACACATCAACAGTTAGGTTTGTTTGCATATACAAGAAAACCTTAGACAATAACCATATTTCCAGACGTTGCCCTGTCTCGCAATTCAAAGGACACAAAGTATGGCTACTGCCAACGTGTTTTGTTCCTCTGATTGTTGGTTCCAACAACTCTTTCTGTCAACACAATGTACATTTAACACCTCAAACAACAAAACCCAAAGCCAATAAAATAAAACTACTTGCTAGCTAGTAAAAACAGTACCTCAAAATCTGAAAGTTAATGAATAATATTAGGAGAGGCAACATGGAAAACTCTCATGTGTGCCCGAAACAGATACAGCTATGTAATCAGAGTCGAGCAGATTCATCTAGAAGAGCTTTTGCCTTAAATCTGCTTCTTCTAACGCAAGAGAAGGTGAAATCTATCACGTCCACCTTCAAGCCATTAATTTGTAACCAATGTCCTACAATAAAAGCAAATTACATTTGGATGACGCATTAATTCTTAGCAGCTAAATCATACTGATTAAGCTAGTATAAAAAAATCACTCATCATGTGAACTATGCCAAAATTCTAGTATCAGAGAGTAGCTCTAATTCTGATAAATCATTCAAAAATCAAGCCTAATATACCTTATTGACACGATAATAGGAAAAAATAAATGCACATAATAATAATCGAAATTGGAAATCATCTTGGGTCTAATGGATCCATAAATGGTAAATGTTCACTTATTCTTGAAGATTGGGAAAATCCCTATTATGTAATGACTCTTCAGTGAGCTGCATCAGTAAAGGTAGCTCCATTTATAAATTAGATTCATTTAAAACAACAACATGAGGGATGGGGACAGCCATGTGAGAGTGATGTCAATGTAGCATCCAACAATGATCAGTAATCAACAACAGGAGGAAACAAACCAATGATTTGCATTGTATAACACCGGATTTTCTTAGAAAGATTGAACTATTTAAGGGAGTTTGATCAAACAAGATATGACATAAAACTTTAAATTTTGACAGATGATGCACATCAAGCTCTTCTGTGAGTATTTCTCTAGAGATTCAAAAGTTGAAATCATGAAAGACACATTTGATAGTCAGCTATCACATATTTTAAAAATGAATATATGGAAAGATATTACCTCAATTCAGGTGATCTTTTCTCCTCGAGCAATTTACATAACTCAACCTTCAACCAGACAACCTGGAAACAATACATGATTCGAATCATCAATTATTTGTAGATAATAGAAAAGCAGAAAATCCTATCAGAGCTTTTTGAGAGAAGAAATAGATTATATCAGAGTTGGGATAAAAGCTACCTCAACTCCAAAAGATCTAATTCAGGGTCAACCTTCAAATAGTTTGGACATTCGAGCGGCTCGGTCGCACAAGCTAGGATATCATAACTGCTGAATACACAACTAGAAGCCCTTTTCTTGCTCCAGCATTACACAAGACATCAATCTCTAAAAACCCCCATGAAATGGCCACATGTATAAAATGAAAAGAAAATTTGATGTGCATAAATCTAGAGTACCAACGAATTAGTTGGAAATTTTAAACATTAATAGATGACCTAAATGAATAAGTCAGACATTGAAGAAAAGAAGAAAACCCCTAATTCTACACCTAAATGAACCCTATACTGAAATTACAAACACATAAAATGTATACCCTAACTCAGATGTGCACAAAATTAGTCAGTAGTTTTGTAAGAAAGTGGCTAAGCTTTTACTTTGCTCTAATGGCTAAAGGATGAACTTCCTAATGTAGTGCACAAAATTCTCAAATTTGTTTTATGCTTATAATCCCTAAAATATGCAAAATTATAATTAACTATTTAAAGCGGAAGAACGTAGTTGGAGGAGAGTACCAGCAACGGGAATACTAGAGATGAGGCACTGCTAGAATTATGTTATTTAACATCGGTTCCTTAACATCAGTCAGAAAAACATGCCATGCTAAACAGTTTTTTAACATCGGTTTTTAAATTTGAGATGTTAAAAATAAAATAGACACCACCCTATATTTTAGACTGATGTTAAATATTTATTTTGAAATTTTTTATAAGAGGCGCGGAACAAAATTTAAACACCCGCCATGAGAAAGAAGAAAGAAGAGGGGATTGTGAGGCGTGGCTTTTTTATTTTTTCCCTGTACGGGTTTCCTTTCTTCCATCCTCCAGGCTCAACCCTTCTCTTCGCCGCCTCTCAGGTTCTCACATCTCACTATCTCACTCAGCCACTCCTCGGTCCTTCACTTCCGCACACCTCCTAGTCTCAGCCCCTATGCTCCATGCTCGACATAAGCCACCGTCGGCACCAGTAGCAACCAGCCCTCTCGCAGTCTCTCCATTCGGCGATAGGGAAAAGCAAACCCTAACCCCGGCGATAGGACACCACTGTTGTCGAACTCACCGGAGACGGGGGCGGCAAACTAGTGGCGTATCCCGGCGTTCAACGTGAGAACTCAATTCGGGTTTCGCCCTCTCTGAACGATTGTCAAATCCTCTTATGTACCGGATCTTCATCCCATGGCGTCGTCATCCGAAATCCTGAACCAGTAAGCATCCTCCATTCCCTAATTTTCCAGTGATTCGATTTCTCATACTGATTTTCAGATTTTTAGGTTTTTATTTTTTTCCTTTTTTCCCCCTCATATGCAAAGGGAGGGTGCAACTGCTATGAGGAAGCATAAGAAAAGACTTCCATATCTTCTCATGCTCCCTTTTCTTATCTACGCTCCAGTTCTTCCTCTCACTAAGTTTAATTTCTCCTCTCTCTCTTTTTTTATTCCTTTTGAATTTATGATAATTTTGTGGTTTATCATGTTATTATGGATTTGTTTCATTGATTCAGTTCGGATCACGCTTAGGCATAAACCGGTCCTAAGGATTAACTGTTCGGCGTGGTGTTTCATTGATTCAGTGAGTTCAATTTCTACTTGAATATCTCGCCATCCTTCCTTCCCTCAGTCGCTCCTCTTTCCTTCTCTAAGGCAGCGCCGGCCTTCTTCCAGCAGCACATGTAAGCTTCGTTCCTCTTACTCCCTCCTTGTCCATCTTCTTGGTACTCTATATTTTCGGATTCCCCTGAAATTTGTATAATTGCAGGAGTACTAGAGAATAGAGGTTAAATTTTTTTTTATTGGTTTTGCAATGGATGTATCTTCTGATAATCATATAATGGACTTGCTTTGGTCGTTTCATCAAGTGTCTTCATTGGTTCTAGCTTCACAATCAACAAGAAAGGTCTTATGAAAGCTAGGAATAAATTGATTAATGGAGTAAGAGTAGGTTTAAATCTTTTCACTTTCCCTATTTAAGTGTTTTCTTATCAAGTAGGTCTTGTTCATTCATGGAATATTTTTAGTTCAAGCCATTATAAAATGGAGAAGAAAAACATAAAATGAAATGATTTTCAGTTCAGGACATTATATGAGCATCAAGCATCTATGATGCCAATGGAGAGAAGGTTGATATTCATGATAGGGGAATGCCCCTCTTTTTAACTAGTTTAGGACATTATATGAGCATCAAGCATCTGTTGGTATATGGCTAAATCTGTTAGAACTTGCCTGCTTATGGAAAGTTCACATTTCTTGACATTAACTGATCCTTTTTTTTTTACATTTGGAATTTCATCCAAGGATTTTCCAGGAATTATAGTTGTAGAGGAGCTAGAGTGGAAAGATGCAATTTAAGGTTCAACTGCTATAGTCAATCTAGCAGGATTACCAATCAGCACCAGATGGTCTCAGGAGGTTTGTGATTCATGTAATCTGCTTCTGTTTATCTCCTTTGTGATGTGATGTTGTACAGATTCAGACTGATCCATATATAACTCAAACTTGTATTTTCATGGGTTGTTTGAAAGAGATTAAGTTAGTACTTTTTGATGGTCAACTTGCTATTGTAGTTAGTTTATGATTTCATATAATTGTTTATTATCTAGATCTTCCCCATTAATATTCCCCTCAGAATCCGCCTCGTCCAGTCCCTCTCGTTCATCGTTCATCTCTGAGGTATGTTTAGTCATGTTAGGGTGCGTTCTGTTGTTTGCGACTTTCTGCCTGAAATATTTGTTCATTGTTGTGCAGCCCGTGCCCTTAAGCAAATTGAAGTTGTTGAGTACTCTCAACTTATCTTCACATTTACATTGAAGAGGTCATTTCCACTAAAATAGCCATGTTGAAATCCATATTTCGGGCTGGAAATATGTCGAATTTATGTAATATATGCTTATTTGCAAGAAATAGAGGTCTACATAAGTTTTGGTTTAATATTACAGAATTTGGAGCCATTCCGGGACAAAACCAAGAAGAGAAAGCTGAAGCCAAGATTTACTCGATTTCGAGGAACACTCCTCGATATCGACAAAAAGTTGTGAACCGAAGCCTGGTCGAGGAGAGCCTGATCGAGAAAGTTGAGAAAAGAAGCCAACTCGAGTTCTGAACATTACTCGATATCGAGTAATTTACTCGATGTCGACCAAAGCTCGGAAGAACACCTAGACTCGAGGAAGGAAACCCGATTGAGAAGTCGAAGAGAAGACAACTCGAGCAAGACAGTGTAGTCGAAGTCGATGACATTTCTCCTCGATGTCGAGGAAATTCCTTGATATCGAGCAAAAATTTCCTGGGCCGTGACGCTGTTGGGCCTGTCCGAGTCGAGCTGGATTGTTTGGATTGCTTGGGAGAGAAGGAATCCAAGTATATCAAGATCTATCCATGGAGAGAGGATTTAGCTACCACATGAAGATATTTAGATATTTTAGATATATTTCCTTTTAAGATAAATGTTCCGTTTATTTTATGTTTTATCTTTAGATATAGATAAAGATTGCTTTCCTTGATTAGCAAGGATTATGCCCTATAAATAAAGCCCATGGGGCTGATTTTCTATTCAATTCAATTTCGGAGAGAAGTAAGGTTGAGAGAGAGAGAGAGAGAGAGAGAGAGAGAGAGAGAGAGAGAGAGAGAGAGAGTGGAGGCCAGGAGGAGTTTGTGAAGCGAGAGCGGAATTGGCTTCCTTTGGTTGTAAGCTCTGTTTGGTTTAATTTAATGCAAGTTTATTTTCAATCAACAATGTCTGCAATTGTGATGAAGAGGGAGTAGTCCACCCACTTCTAGGGTCGGGGCGAGCCCGACGATAGCCATGCGTATTTGAGCTAAAGATCCGACTTTTATCATGTTTTGAGCATCTACTACCTTTTATGTGTTTATTACCCATTCAATGGAGATCCATGCTAACAACTTGGATTGTAAACCTAAAAATCGGTAGATACAATTAGGGTTTCTTGAAAGAGTTTCTTAATTGTTGGAAAAGGCGAAAGCTTAATCCTTCGATGCGATTTCCATGATTATCGTTATTTATCTTGCCTTATGCATGCCTGTTTATTGTCGTTGCAAACCCCAATCTTGGAAGTTTTCTTTCATACATAGTGTATTTCGAGTTTCGCAAAGCCTTGTTCTTTATTTTCTTTCGTTTAAAGTTTCTGCCTTCCTTGATCTCGACCAAAATTGGTCGACATCGATTTCTGACATTCGATCGACAAAGATCGTTGTAGCTTCTAGTTTTTGCATGTACTCGACGTCGACAAAATTTACTCCATATCGAGTAAAACTCCTCGATATCGAGCAAAACCCGCCAGCTGCTGCCTGCTTGTTTTGACTTGTCCGATCTTCTGTCGACTAACCCTAGTCGAGATCGGGTGATCTGTTGTCGACTTCTGCCGTGAGATTCCTCCGCTGCCTAGGATCCGCTGACCAGCTTCCTCGAGGATCGAACCTGACTTTCTCTTGCTACATCGGGAGGGAGTCTTGAACATTATTTGCTGGGATCCAATTGGTTTGCTTTATTTTATTCGTATTCTATTTGCATTCTCGATTCCCTCCACCCTCTCAACAAATTGGCGTCGTTGTCGGGGAAGCAATCATTCGCGCCTTAGGTAGTTAAATATCACGTTTGCTTTGAGTTAATTTGCAGGTGTATGTGTCGTTCTTGTCAAACACCTGAGTTTGACGCCTTAGACGAACCAGAATGCCTTATACACGTCCACGCTAAACTAAAAAGAGCCATGACGACCGCAGAAACACATGAACAGCTGATTGAGAGGCTTTAGAGGGAACTACCCACCAAGGATACTGCTCTCACCGCTGAGAGAGCATGCACTACATAGGAAGTTGCACGAAGGAGGCAATTGGAAGATGAGCTTTCCCAATACCCTACAACTGCAGAGGATTACATGCACCCGACTCTCGTCGTGCCTGAATCGGCTATTCTAATCCCTGAGAATAACTATGAAATTCGCACTCCTTTCCTGATTGAAATTAAATATAATCCTTTTTACGGTAGATTTAATGAATACCCTCTTCAACATATTACCAAATTTACTGATATGTGTCGTACTCTTGCTGAAGGTACCACTTTGGAATATGTCTTGATGAAGGCTTTTTCGTTGGTCTTTGGCTGGTCCAGCATTAAAGTGGCTAGAAGGTCTCCATCCACGATCCCTTACAACATGGGCTGAAGTAAGGCAAGAATTTCTCAACAAATTCTTTCCTCCTGGCAAGACAACGCTCCTCCGCCAAAAGATTACATCTTTCAAACAGCAGCCTGGAGAGCCGCTAGCAAAGGCATGGGAATGATATAAGGATCTACTGCGATCCTGCCCTACACATGGACAACAACCTTGCGTTGTTCAGGAGATCTTCTTCAATTCTCTTGACCTGGCTGCTAAGAATATGACCAACATGTATACTCATTATGAGTATCTAACAATGCCGCCAGCTGATGCATGGGCTGCCCTCGACAAGCTGACCAACTACGATAACAAGTATGTTACTACAATAAATTACGAGGAGAACGCCTATGCCAGGCCAGCCCCATCTATGCCCCTCTATGAGCCTTCTAAAGAGATTGACCCAGATGTCAGGGAGCAGTACTACAGAGATCAGAATCGCAAGCTCCTCAAGCAAGTCAAGTATCTTTCTGTCAACCAGCCCTGCATCGAATGCGGATCACAGCGGCACACCACTTCTGAGTGCCCACGCACAGAGCAAGTCAGGATGGCAGAAAACCACGAAGAGGTACCTTATGCAGGGGGTCCCAATCGCTATATGGGGGACCAAAGATTTCAGTAACGACAATGGAACCAAGGTGCCCCTAGGAACCCCCCATCATACAGAGCTCCAGGACATCCATAAAGAGATCAACGGAAGGATGATCTACAGACGATCCTTGATGAGATGCGCCGGAATCAGGCACAGCAGCAGCAGTCTACGAGCGCCATCAATAACCAGCTCCAGAACATCACTACAAAATTTGGAGAGCTGGATATCTGGAAGAGGAACATAGAGACCCAGATGGGTCAATTCGCGGCACAAATTCCACGACCGACCGGGAAACTCCCTGGGCAAACAGAACCAAATCCTAAAGGGAAGACCGGACACGTCGCAGCTGTGAAGCTCAGGAGCGGGCACCAACTACACGAGCCAGAGGTCGGAAAGCAGTAGGACAAAGCAGAGTAGCAACTCGACAACGAGCAAAAATAACTCGATGTTGACCAAACTTTGGTCGATATCGAGGAGAATCCAAGCGCAGACTCGTCTGCACAGCATGGCAACTCAAAGTCGACAACAGTGGTCGATATCGACGAAAATCTTATCGATGTCGAGAAAAAGCTTGTCGATGTCGAGGACACTACAATACCTCCGACATCTGTTCTGGCTCCGAAGCAGAAAAAGACACTGTATTTCCCTTCCAAGGCGCTAAAAGATCCCACTGCAGGTAAGTTTAAACGTTTTGTTAATATGCTTCGAGAATTGAATGTCTCTATTCCTTTTATAGAAGTTCTTCAAGAGATGCATGTGTATGTCAAATTCCTCATGGAGATCCTGAGCAACAAGCGATCTATCTCAGAAATCGCCAGTGAATGTAAAGTGCTCCACTTCCCTGAGAAGAGACCTGACCCTGGTAAGTTTTCTGTTACTGTGGGATTTGGACAATATAAATATGAGTCCTTGTGTGATTTAGGAGAAAGCGTAAGCATCATGCCCTTATCAATCTTGCGAAAGGTAAAGATAGGGTCTATAGAGCCTGTGAATGCCAAGCTATACATGGCAAACAATACAGTGGTCATCCCTACAGGTATGGTTGAGAATGTCCCTGTCCAGGTTGGTAAGTTCTTTATTCCTGCTGATTTCCTGGTTATAGATTGTGCCGAAGATCCTACTAGCCCTATTATTCTTGGTAGACCATTCCTAGCTACTGCAGATGCCAAGATTAGTGTCAAACAGCGATTGCTCACCTTCATAATAGGCGATGATGTCTTAGATTTCTCTTTTGGCCCTGCAAACGAGGAAATTTCATGGATGGAGGTGAAAAGCATCAGCAACCACAGGATCGAGCAAACGACATGGAAAAACACCAGAAGGCAACTTGACATCGACTTGACTTCCTCGATGTCGACCAAAGTTTTCCTCGATGTCGACCAAGCTTTCTCGACATCGACTTCCTCTACTGAGCACCAGACATGCCAAGAGCCTGAGCATGGGGTCCCGGTACTCGATGTCGACCAACATTACTCAACATCGACCAACCCTAAGCCCAAAGATTTCTGTTTTGGGCCCGAAAAGGTAAGTTCAGGTATGAATTCTACTCTTCTTCAGTCCATTAAGAAAATTTTAAATAATTTAAGGGGAGGTAAGGCCTCGTGGCGATCAAATCTGCGAAGGATGGGAGCTGGAAAGAAAAGGAAGGAAGAAAAGGGACATTATGCAAGCGACCACATATCAGCTGAGCTTGCATACTACAATCATGACATAGATGATCCAGGAGAAGGGCCAAGCACAAAGGGGGCCCACATTGACTGCACTTAAAGCACAAGCGGAGAAGTTGGCCTAGCGACTCTAAAATCTAGAGCATGTATATAAAACTTTTGAATTTTGGGACTTTGAAACTTTTAGTTTTGGTTTTGTTTGTTTTTGTTTTTTAATACTTCATGTGGAATCTTGTTTTCGGAAAACCTAACAAAATTGCAGGTGGAAGAAAACTTGAGTCGACCAAACCTGGTCGATATCGACTAAAACTTAGTCGATATGGGCTCCTGAGGTGGAAATCGGAAAGGGGAGGAGGAGAAGCAGCTAGTCTATTTCGACCAATTTTACTCGATATCGAGTAAGTTGGTCGATATCGACCAAAAATTCCCCGACGTCGACCAGCAATTTCCTCGACAGGCCCTGTTTTGCCTTCCTCGACGCAGTATTCTGTGAGTTCCTTCCTTTACCCTTGTTTTTATTTGATTTTATACAGTAGGGACACTGTGTATTTTAAGTATGGGGTGGGGGAAGAGCTTAGTATCATTATTATATGTTTTATTCTTGTTTTCGGTTTTACATGGTGAATTTTTGAGTAAAATTTTAAATTTTTGTGCATAATTGCTAAACTCAAAGTTCTATAAGACATCTCCCAAGGCTTGTAAATTTTTCAAAGAAATAGTTTCATGGAAGCTAATATTGAAATCGACGATGCAAAATTGGATTCATTATAGATATAGCATGAAATTGCCTAGTAAAGGGAAGTCACAATTAAATGCATATTTTTTTGAAAACCATGAAACGAGGTAAAATTTGATATTGCTTTTGACATGTTGCATGATAAGAGGATGGAGGACTTTATATTTCCATATAATTCTCATATTGTTTAAATTCGTAGCCTTACCTATGCTTATGCATCACAAAAGTCATATTATGCCTTATTTCAATTATTGCTCCACATGTTCTAAATATTGTCATTCTTTACCTTATTTCCTATCCGGGGATTATGTTGAGAATGATGTTACATTATGGAGATATTATATGGTGTTTGTGTTGTTGTTATCATTATTAGAGTTTGGATGGAATAATTTGGAAAATATCGAAAATTTAATAAGTGAGGAAAAATATGGTCACCTCAAGAGATAAAGGTAGATCGACCCTGCTCGCTGAGATAATAGTTTGACGAGATGGGACAAACATGTGAGGAGTCCAAAGCACTAAGTATCCGGGGCCATTCATGACACCCATGTTTGCGACTCGCGAGAAGGCAGTGCTGAGGTTAGAGAGGTAAAATCATTATTATTGATAAAAAGCATTATGAAAGGTGATGAATCCTATGAAAAAAGAAATGTGGTAAAGAAAGTTTGGAAATACTCCATTTCCCCGGATCATTAACACCACATTGCCAAAAATTGCCCACCTTTAGCCTTTTACCAATCTATTCCTTATTGAGCTTAATTAAAAGTCCTCTTGATTATTATTGCTTTGTCATATGAATTGTTTTGCATAACCCTCCTTTTGTGAGAAGATGTTGCTTTTTATTGCACATGCATGGATTTGTGACACAAGTACCTTTCCGATGATGCTAATTGATTGCAGAGTTATATACGAATGAATCTATGATGTTGAGAGTTTTAAATTCTTCCCCTGAATGACCATCCAAGTTATTGCATGGGGACAAGCAAGCTTAAGTATGGGGTGATTTGATGTCCACTAAAATAGCCATGTTGAAATGCACATTTTATCTCCTGATTCTATATACTTTGCATATTTCGGGCTGGGAATATGTTGAATTTATGTAATATATGCTTATTTGCAAGAAATAGAGGTCTACATAAGTTTTGGTTTAATATTACAGAATTTGGAGCCATTCGAGTTTCGCAAAGCCTTGTTCTTTATTTTCTTTCGTTTAAAGTTTTTGTATTCCTCGATCTCGACCAAAATTGGTCGACATCGATTTCTGACATTCGATCGACAAAGATCGTTGTAGTTTCTACTTTCTGCAGGTACTCGACCTCTACAAAATTTACTCGATATCGAGCAAAACCCACCAGCTGCTGCCTGCTTGTTTCGACTTGTCCGATCTTCTGTCGACTAACCCTAGTCGAGATCGGGTGATCTGTTGTCGACTTGTGCCGTGAGATTCCTTCTCTACCTAGGATCCGCTGACCAGCTTCCTCGAGGATCGAACCTGACTTTCTCTTGCTACATCGGGAGGGAGTCTTGAACATTATTTGATGTGATCCAATCATTTTGCTTTATTTTATTCGTATTCTATTTACATTCTCGATTCCCTCCTCCCTCTCAACAAGAGGTTTTCTATCTAGTAATGGTCTGGAGCTCCACTCTTTTAATTGGATCTTGTCACTTATTCTGCGATTGTTAAACACTGTTTCATTTATATGATCTACTTGTGTTTGTTGTATCTTCGGTGAACCACTGTGGATATTGTTGTCATCAGGGCCATTGTCGCCTTCCATCTGAATGCTAGTGCAGCCAAATTTGCATTTTCGGATGCAAGTTTTATGTCAACAAAGAGATGAACATTCATTTGTTCATCTCTTTAAATTTTCATGATGCTACTAATATTGGTTTGTATGGTGTTATTGTAGGAAAATCTCACACGCCAAGAAAATGTTGAATTGTACAAGAAGATAGATGTCATCAATCAGGAAAATATGGTACTCAAAAACAAGGTATTCTCATTACCATCCAGACTTAACAGCAATACTGATCCTGAAAATCAGGTGTTAAGTGAAATAATGAGGAATTTTGGCAATTATAAGGTATATGGAAATAAGGAAGCTATTGGGACCATTAGAGAGAACCTTCTCACAAATGATCCACATATACAGGGCGGTGGAGCGTGCCTTCATCTTTGCCTGTCAAAGCAAGAAAATTGTAAGGCTTCTGGAAGCTCTACAAAGCCACATATCTACATTATCGTTGTCATCATTTTGGTATCTGTCTTTTGTATTTTAGAGTCAGTTTGTTGGTATCTGATCAGTTTGTTATTTATTCTGTATTTTGGTATCTAAATTGCTTGCTTGACTCTAATAAGGCTGGTTCATCACCCAATCTGCCTGAATACTTTGGCGCTCATTAAGCTCTCAGGTGTGTTATCTCTTTGTTTTGCTTCTGTGTCTGATCTATTGTGCAGCTGTGGGTTATCTCTTTATTTTTCTTCTGTGTCTGACCTATTTGCAGCTTATACTTTTTTATGACAGTTGGAGGTGTCATAAAATGGTGGAATAAGTTATACAAATTTAAGAAAATGATTCAATAGTCTATCAGTTTTTTTATGACATCTCGTTTATGGTGGAATCAAAGGGCTGTATGAATTTTTATGTCAGCTTGTTTATGCATTCATAATTTTTTATGTCAGCTTATACTATGATTGCTTGTGATATTGTTACATTAGGTTTCTTATCTATAATTTAGCAAATTATATCTTCTAGGAGAACAACTGTATTAGTTTGAATATTCAACCTCCAAACTTTTAGTGTATGTGTGCTTATAACATATTTGTTCACGCCATACTCATCCTAGGTTTCTTGTATTATCTAATTGCAAGTTTACAATTTCTAATGTTTTTTGGTATGCATGATTCATCACACTTGTATTCTTACTAAGAAAGAAAGTTAATGAGATAATAAAAACATTCTATCTAATTTAAAGTCTATTAGCTCAAATGGTAGAGTGTTGCGTTCAAACACAAAGATGCGGGTTCAAATCCCGCATAGGCTACGAGAATAAAAAAAATGTAAATATGTGATTTATCATCGGGTAATAGCCGATGTCTTTCAAAAAAACAAATTGATGTCTATGTGGGGGATGTAAAAAGCCAAAACTTTTTAACATCGGGTAATAGCCAATGTCTTTGCATGTTATAACATCGGTTATATTTTATAATCGATGCGATAAGATAACAAATACATCGGACTTAAAAATATAAATGATGTTATAACATACAAAGACATCGGGTTCTGGCCGATGTGAAAAACATTTGACTTTTTACATCCCCCACATAGACATCGATTGTTTTTTTGAAAGACATCGGCTATTACCCGATGTTAAATGACAAATTTCTAGTAGTAAGGGGTGCTGGAGAAGCCATAGACGCCGGAGTTGAGGGAATGTAAAGAAAGGGGCAAAGGTGTTGAGAATAGCCGAAGAAGCCGCTGACAAGAGAAGCACGAACAGAGACAAGAGAAGGAAGATGAGACCGAAGGCCAGATGAGATGTGTGTGCTGGAGTTGAGTGATGAACCACCGAAGATGAGAACCATCGAAGACTTCGCTGACAGAAAAGCACGAACCTTAACCCATTAGGTTTCAACGAGTCATCAACATGGGAAATCATTAAACGTGAGAACGACTAGAATTTCAAGATTAAACCGTGAGAGAGAGAGGGAGGGGGGGGGGAGACTAGATCAAAGACGAACAACCACGCTTTGTCTTAGATCGAGAGCGGTGTCAGAGACTTGCGAAGAGGAGTGAGGATGGCAAGTTATGTATCTGAGATCCAGCGGTCCACCATGGGAGAATACATCGCAGCCTTGGCTCCACTGATTTGAACAAGAGAGCAGAGGAAGCGAGGAAATTGGAAGATATGTATTAGGATATATTTCTAGTTAGGATATATTTCTATCCTTTGTTAGTATGTATATCTTTCCATATCCGTATGTATATCCAATAGGGCCTTGGAGCCTAAGCATTGTATCTATATATATTCATTCCAAGATTAATGAAAGATCAAGAATCAAAATTACAAAACCCTAGTGATTGTTTACATGGTATCAGCCTTTACCCGATCCTCTTAAACCTTCCTGCCGCCGCCAATCATGTCGACTTAAACCCCACCATCCACTGTCGGTTCCGGCACCACGCCTGACTCCAATTCCTGCACCAAGAGCACCGGCAACATCCTTCTCGCTGCTTCTGGAACCGGTCCCCTTCTGGCTCTCTAGTTTCCCAATCTCAAAGTTCGCCTTGATCTCTCCAATTACACCCTCTGGCGACACACAATCAAATCTGCCCTAGAAGCTTTTGACCTTGAATCCTTCCTTCTCAAATCTGAAGCCCCTACAGCCACCCTTGACGCCCCGTCTGGCTCCACAGAACCGCCCCCACGAAACCCAGCCTTCGCCGATTGGAGGAAAAAGGACCGTCTGGTTCTTCTTTGGATTCAGTCAACCCTCACCACACCTCTCCTTGCTCATGTTGCTCGTGCTTAGTCCACACATGAAGCATGGGCAATTCTTGAGCGCATGTTCTTTGCTCAGACTCTAGCCCGTCAGATGCATCTCAAACAACAGATGCAAAACCTACAGAAGGGTACGCTCACTATTCTCGAGTATGTTGAGAAAAAGCGTTCCCTTTCTGATGCCTTAGCAGAATGCTCCTACATCGTTTCTGATGCTGACTTCGTCGAATGAATCCTCAACGGCCTTGGTTCATCTTACTCGGCTTTTCTTACATCTTACAATATGTAGAGGGATCTGATTTCCTCTGATGAGTTACTTGGTCTCCTTCTTCGAGAGGAAGAACACATTGCAGCGTTCCTTAGGCACTCTCGGCTAACGTTGCGAGTCGTGGTGGCCGCTCATCTCAATCCACATGGTGTCCAGAGCAGACTCCCACTGATCCTTCTCGGCCGCACCCTCAATGTCTGATCTGCTCCAGGACCGGTCACAAGGCTATCAATTGTTGGCAGCGCCTCAACACCAACGATTTTCCTCCCACAAACACCACCAGCAACCGTCGAGGTAGTCGAGGAGGTGGTCGCCACGGGGATGGCAGATCTGGCGGCAGCCATGGCATGTCCCAACAGCCCGATCAGTAGCAGTTCCAGTAGCCCTCGACGCCAATGCAGCGCCATGCCTTCAACATTGGTGCTCCCCCGTCCACACTAGTTGATCCCAACTGGTACTTTGATTCGAGCGCAACCAACCATGTGACAGCTGATTTCGGTAACCTTTCTGTTCACTCTGATTACACTAGCAATGAAGGTTTGTATGTGGGCAATGGTATGTCCCTTCCTATTACTTATTTGGGCTCTTCATCCTTGCCAGCCAACCCTAAACCTCTACGTTTACATAATATCCTATTTGTTCCTCAAATTCAAAAAAGCCTTTTAAGCGTCTCTCAATTGACCAAAGATAATAATGTTTACATGTTATTTTACCCATCTGCTTGCTTTGTGAAGGACATGCAGGGACGCACCCTTCTCAAAGGAATCGTTGAGAACGGGCTTTACCATCTTCAACCACCAGATCCATCTCGGCCGCCCCATCAAGCCTTCCTTGGAGAAAAGACAAGCATTCAAACATGGCATGAACGTCTTGGCCATCCGCATGAGTCTGTTTTCCGTCGTTTAGTCTCTAGATTTAATTTACCAATTTCTTTGAATAATCTTAAAACAGTTTGTGAGTCCTGTCCACTTGGAAGAGCCATAGGCTCTCTCTCAATAGTCTCTATGAGTCCAATCAGTCTCCTTTTGATTTAGTGTACTTTAATGTTTGAGGCCCTGCTCCTGTTGCATCCTTTAATGGCAATTCATATTTTTTAATCTTTGTGGATGATCACACCAAATTTGTCTGGATATACTTTCTGACTCACAAATCACAGGTCTTTCATCATGTCCAGTTATTTCATAAGATGGTTGAGACCCAGTTCTCTACCAAAATCAAACAGTTTCAATCAGATTGGGGAGGAAAGTATCGAATTGTCTCCTCCTTCTTTCAGTCTCAGGGTATTATCCACAGAGTATCCTGTCCTCACACCCAATCCCAAAATGGGGCTGCTGAGCGTCGTCACAGAACAATTGTTGAAAAGGGTCTTGCGATGCTTTCTCATGCAAAGCTACCCAAGAGCTTCTTGGAGCATGCCTTTCACACGTCAGTCTACCTTCACAATAGGACCCTCACTCTTGTGTTGCATTACAAATCTCTCTTTGAGAGTCTTTATGGAAAAATTCCTGATTAGAAATTTCTTAAGACTTTTGGTTGCCTTTGCTACCCATTTTTGCATCCTTACACCTCCAACAAATTAGAGTTTTGGTCATCCCCTTGCATTTTCATTGGCTACAGTTCCAAACACAAAGGGTACTTGTGTCTTCATGTTCCCACAAATCGAGTCTATGTCGCTCGCCATGTCATGTTTGATGAATCCCACACCCATCCCATAAAGCCGCTTTATCACCTACCACATCCTCCGATTTAGACCTCCCTACCCTTTCCCTACTACAGCAGGCCTCCTCCCCTTGGCTTCCATCGCCTCCCTCCCCACCACCGTCCTCGCTTGCAGCCACCACTCCCTCGGCTGCATCGTCGCTTGATGTCTCCAAAGTAGCCATGTTTTTATGCATATTTTAGTTCCATATTCTTTACATTTTGCATATTTCGGGTTGGGGATATGTCGAATTTATGTAGTATATGCTTATTTGTTAGAAATGGAGATCTACATAAGTTTATGTTTAATATTGCAGAATATAGAAACATTTCGGGAGAAAACCAAGAAGCAAAGACGGAAGCAGCCAGTTTACTCGATCTCGACTAAGATCTCATCGATGTCGACAAGTGCCAGACCACATTCCCCGAGCCATGTCGAAGAGATGCTGCTCGACAACACCAGGCCAAGCCATGATCTACTCGAGATCGACAAGACCCTTGTCGAGATCGAGGAAGTCCCAGGAGCCTGTGTCCGAGCATGTCGACAAGAGGCCACTCGAGAACACCAAGCTGGCCAAGTCGATGATCCGTTGTCGTCGAGATCGAGGAGCGTCATCGATGTCGACAAGCCCACATTCGAGCATGTCGAGAAGGGTTGCTCGGCAACCTCGGAAGACAAAGTCGAGAATACACCACTCGTCGAGATCGAGGAGCTCTCCTCGAGATCGACTAAGGCCAAGAGTCATGACCGAGCCACATCGAGGACCTGCTAGCCGAGACGCCGAGCCAAGCCCAGTCGACAACTTTCCTACTCGAGATCGAGTACGTCGTATTCGAGATCGACGAAGATTCCCGAAGCCGCGTGATGCGTTGATGCAGTCCTACTCGGAGTTGGAGTCCTTGGAGCCGAGGATAAGCCTAGTCTATCCGAATTAATTTCATTGTAGCTTTTATTTATCTTTAAAGTCTTAGATATAGTTTTAGATATAGATATAGATATTATATCCTTGAGTAGCAAGGAATAGAAGGCTTTAAATAAAGCCCATGGGGCTGATTTTAGATTCATTCAATTTCAGAGATACAATTACACGGAGAGATTTAGGAGTTCAAAGGTTTTAAGGTTTTGGCAGTTATTTCTTTTAATTCAATGTCTGCGATTGCGATGAGGCGCGAGTAGTCCACCTACTTCTGGGGTTGGGGTGAGCCCGATGAGAGTCATGCCGGTGGATTAGTGATTGCAAAAGGAGTTATTTTGTCATTATCTTAGTCTATTCCCTATGTGCTTCATCTTTAATTGAGAAATTGAAGAACTCATGTTGCGAAACTTGGGTAGTAATTAGGATTTTTATTCGAAAGATTATAAATGCTAATTATGAAAAGGAATAGATGCAATTAGGATTATTGGTCGCGACATTTATATTCCTACTTGTCGGATTAGGTGAAAGCCTTTTCCTTTATCGATAAAGTCATCGCCTTTTGTGATTTATATTCCGCTTGCATGGTAATCGTTGTCGCAAACCCTAATCTTGGAAGTTCCTTTAATTCATAAAGTTACAAAACCGAATTTGCATTGTTTTTCACTTTCTGCCCTCGTTGTTGCAGAAGTAAGTCAAGTATAGAATAGAATATGGTTTAGAACGACTCCCCTGTCTCAGCAAATAAATACAAGACTTCCTCCCGTTGTAGTAAGAGAAAATCAGGATCGAATCCACGAGGAAGCACGTCAGCAGTTCTCGGGTAGCTATCAGATTCTCACAGCAGCAGCAGAACAGAACAGACAGAATCGCAGAAACAGAAAGAAAGAAACAAATAACCCGGCAAGGGCAAAGAATAAAAGCAAATAAAAGACAGAAAGTAAAGCAAAGAACAAAGCAAAACAGAAGCAAAGCAGAAACTAAAAGCAAGGACACAGAAGCTACTCGACCTCGAGTAGCTGTCCTCTATCTCGCCAAGAACAGAAAACAGAAAACAAATTGCAGATTTTCGACAGAATTCATAAATTCGACAAAAATTAACTCAATATGCTAAAAGACCTCCAAGGCCAGGGTTTCAACACCACAACGATAACCATGCAAAGTAACACACAAAGGCATAAAAGATCATGCTTTCCATCAAATAACTTTCGTTATTAACAAATAGGCATATAGAGGCTTTCGCATAAACCCTAATTGTTACTAACCCTTTTTCACATAATTAATCCAAGTTGCATTAAGATCACTTTCGCTTCAATAATACAAACAAGGCTCACCTTCAACTCTCGCAAAAGAATCATGCTCATAGGGATAGAAGATGAATCACACAAAAGATCTGACCTTTATCGCATCGCCTCACATGGCCACCTTTGGGCTCACCCCAGCCCCAGAAGTGGGTGGACTACTCACGCCTCATCGCAATTGCAGACATTGATTGATGAAAAGAACTAACTTGCATAAAATAAACTCCAACTTACAACCTCTCTTTATGTAACTCACTAATTGTCTCTGAAATTGAATGATTAAAACTGAGCCCCTAGGGCCTTATTTATAGTGATCAAACCTTGCTAATCAAGGAAATAATCATCTATCTCTATCTAAATCTATATCTAAAATTATATCTAAAAGCTTTAAAGATAAATAAATGTTTAATGGAAATAAATCCATAAGGAAAGGATAAAACTAATTAAGGTAGGTATGTCTTCATGTTGATAGATTCCGCTTTCCATGGATAGACTTTGATAGATCTTGATAGATTTCAGCAACTTCGGATAGAACTTTCCGCCTTCGGCATCAAGGAACGTCAAGTCTACTCGGACCAGCCAAGTCGAGAAGATTTTGGAAGCGGCTCTACTCGACCTCGACAAGGTTTTGTCGACCTCGAGTAGGATTAGTCGTCTCGGCTCACTGGTGCTCGATGTGCTCGGACCTGGGCTCCTGGGTGCTTGTCGACCTCGACCACGCCTAGTCGATCTCGACTAAGATGGCTCTGTCGACTAGCCTTGCTCGGACATGTCTAGTCGATTGGCTCGGACAAGGAGTCAAGCTCTCATCGACCTCGACAAGGTCTCCTCGAGGTCGAGTTGGGTGTTGCTTCCGCTTCCGCGAGCCGGCTCTTCCCCTGGCAACGAGTGGCTTGATCCGCGGCAGCGACTGGTCCTTTCCGCTGCAGCGAATCTCCTGGTCGTCTTCGGCTTCGTCCTCGGACAACTTCTCCTTGTCGACTCCGGATCTGGGCGTATGGGCTTCGTCGACCTCGACCAGGGCTTGTCGAGGTCGAGTTGGGTTCCGGAGCTCGGGTTGCTGGTTCTCTCGACCAAGGTCTGCTCGAGTAGACTTACTCGATGTCGAGTAGACCTGACTCCTAGACTTGTTCCGCTGCTTTGACCTTGGACTTCTATAGTGGTTTTCCGAGCTTTTTCCGACCTTCTGTAGAATTGCTGTAAAACGCCTCGATTTCTACGACTTAAACAGAAACTGGTGTAGATTCCATAATTTGGCAAATAAACATAAATTACACAGATTCTGTACTATCTAATCCCAAATGAATGCAATGTATACAGAAATCGATATAAAAGTTACTGTAAAACATGGCAAATTCCGCTCACAACAGTCTTCTTGTCATATTTGTTGTATTGAGACTTACCTCGAAATTTAGAAGACTCTGATCCATCTTTGTTGTTGAATTGCTTCTTCATCTTGAGGATTTGAGAAAGACCCCTTGCAATGAGATCAAAGGGATCATCCTCATCATCGTCCTCATCATCAGAATCAGACACGTCTTTGGGCTCATCCTTCTTAGACTTGAGCGCCAAGTTCTTAGTGCTTGCTGGAAGTTCTCCATCGTCTTCATTGAGAATCATCTCATGTGTGATCAGCTTCCCAAGCAAGTCATCAAGGGGTAGAGTGGTGAGATCTTGGGCTTCCTCTATGGCTGTCACTTTCGGGCCCCATTTGTCTTTTGGGAGGCACCTCAATATCTTCCTCACTTTCTCAACATTCTCAAAGGTCTTGCCGACAGAGTCAAGGTTGTTTGTGATTTCCGTGAACCGTGTGAACATAGCCTTAATAGACTCATCTGGCTTCATTTTGAAGAGTTCATACTTTCGAAGGAAGATGCTGATCTTGGTATCCTTCACTTGACTGGTTCCTTCGTATGTGACGACCAGCTTGTCCCAAATCTCTTTAGCTGACCTACAAGATGAAATACGGTTAAACTCATCAGTACTAAGACCACAATATAGTAAGTTAATGGCCTTGTAGTTTTTGGAGACGAGTTCAAGATCCGCTTGGACGTATTCAGACTCCTTCTTCGCAATTTTGGTTCCATTTGGTCCGTCTTTCTTTGGAACCTTCGGACCATTCTCTATAATGTTCCAAAGTTCCAGATCTTGATCTATAATGAACATCTTCATCAATGCTCTCCAGTGGACAAAGTTGTTTCCTACAAATAGTGGTGGTCTAATGGTAGACCTTCCCTGTGCAAATCCTCCGCTTGCTTCACCAGACATGATCGAAAACTCACAAGATTGTTAGATCAAAAACAGTGAGTAAGGCTCTGATACCAATTGAAGGTTCGATAATGTAAAACAAATTAATATAAAGATACTCTAAAAGGGGGGTTGAATAGAGTATGCCCGTTTTTCGCAGAAAGTCTCAAGGCTTTTGAAGCTCGTGCCAAACCTTTTGAGAAAACCTGAATCACAAAGTTAAACAATTCGAACCAAGTGCGGAAATAAGGTAAAGCAGTAAGTAAAGGACGCAACGAATTGTTAACGAGGTTCGGCACGAACTTGGCCTACGTCCCCGCCTAGGGTTCTTCCACAACCCTAGGATTCAGCAGGCTTTATTGATTCACAAAGCTTAGGATCCTAATAGCTCACCGAGAAGCCTCTCTCCTATACAATTGCAATCTAGTCAACTCACGTTCCCTTGGAGTCCTAGACCAATCTAGAAGAGCCCCACCTCTCTCAGCTATCTAGTACAATCCTCTTACTCTCGAGAATCAATAGCCTAGTGCACACTTCCTGAGTTACAAACTCTTGAGTATAACACTCTCTCGAAATATATCCTATAAGCTCACTGTGTATCTCTCAAATGCTTTGAAACAAAATATAAGACTCTTAAGAACAAGCAGAGAGAACACGTTGAAGAGAGAAGTATGCTTGAAGGCTGATTGTGCAATGATATTCTTGAAGTCCGTCCCTCTCTCTCTTCTTCATCTCCTTTATATAGTGTAGATCATCGGCGCCACTTGAGGAAGGAATCTTCTCCAACGGGTAAGAGAGGATCATGGCTTGAGCGCAATCTTCTATCTTTGGAAACTTCGGAAGCCATGATCTCGATTTGATCTTTCTCAGCTTTGAACACTTATGGAAAGAGATATAATTCAAATAGCTTCCTGAAAGGTTAGTGGATATATAATAATAATATGGAAGCATATAATAACATAATAATATTCGGACATAATAACATATAGAGCAGGTTTTGTATTTCGTCAACACTGTTAAAGCTCCAAGACCTTTGACACAGACATACTGTCAAGGCCTTTAAAACTGATTCCGATTTCCATCAAAGGGAGTGGAGTTATCATGCAGGAACTCGACGAGCCCAACCCGAAGTCGACGAGGACTGTACTCGATATCGAGTAGCCCTTTGTCGAGATCGAGTAGCCTTTGCCGAGAGTTGTTGCACTGTTCGACTAGACTGATCTCCTATCGACTAACCCTAGTCGAGATCTAGCACATGTTGTCGACTTCTGTCCGTGAGATTCCACCGCTGCCTAGGATCCGCTGACCAGCTTCCTCGAGGATTTGAACCTGACTTTCTCTTACTACATTGGAGGGAGCCTTGAACATTATTTGCTGGGATTTAATCGGTTTGCTTTACTTTATTTGCTTACTGTTTTGCATTCTCGATTTCCTCTTACAACAAATTGGCGCCGTTGCCGGGGAAGCTATCATTCGCGCCTTAGGTAGTTAAAATCTCACGTTTTGTTCGAGTTACTTTACAGGTGTATGCGCCGTTCTGGTCAACCACCTGAGTTTGACGGCTTAGACGAACCAGAACGACTTCTACACATTAGAGCTAAACTACAAAGAGCCATGGCGGCCGCAGAAACACAAGAGCAGCTGATTGAGAGGCTGACAAGGGAGCTAGCCGCAAAGGATACAACTATCGCCAATGAAAGGGCAGCGAGGGAACAAGAAGTTGAGCGCGCAAGGCAAGCAGAAGCTGAGCTTGCCCAATATCCAACAACTATTGAGGATTATATGCATCCAACTCTCGTCGTGCCTGAATCGGCGATTCTAATCCCTGAAAACTCTTTTGAAATTCGCACTCAGTTTCTTATAGAACTTAAAAACAATGCTTTTCATGGAAGATTTAATGAGTGTCCTCTTGAACATATTACCAATTTTCATGACATGTGTCGTACTCTTGTTGAAGGTACAACTCTGGAATATGTCAAGATGAAAGCTTTCCGCTGGTCTCTCGCTGGACCTGCACTGAAGTGGCTAGAAGGACTGAAACCAAGATCCCTTACAACATGGGCACAAGTAGAGCAAGAGGTTCTCAACAAATTCTTCCCTCCTGCCAAGACAGCATTCCTCCGCTAAACGATCACAGCTTTCAAACAAAAGCCTGGAGAGCCGCTAGCAAAGGCATGGGAAAAGTACAAGGAACTACTACGATCTTGCCCTACTCATGGACGGCAACCCAACGTCATTCAGGAGATCTTCTTCAACTCTCTTGACCAAGTCACTAAGGACAGGTTCAATCAGTACACTCGATATGAGTACTTGACAATGCCACCAGTTGACGCATGGGGTGTGCTAAACAAGCTCACAAATTATGACAACAAGTATGGGGCTCCTACAAACTATGATGAGAACGCCTATGCCAGACCAGCCCCATGCATGCCTCTCTATGAGCCATCTAAGGAGATAGTCCCTGATGTCAAGGAGCAGTACTACAGAGATCAGAATCGCAAGCTCTTCAAACAAGTCAAGTATCTCTCTGTCAACCAACCCTGCATCGAATGTGGTTCACAACGGCACACCACTACTGAGTGCCCGCATACAGAGCAAGTCAGGATGGCAGAAATTCATGAAGAGGCAGCTTACGCAGGGGTCCCAATCGCTATATGGGGGACCAAAGGTTCTATCAACCCCAACGGAACCAAGCTCCTCCTAGGAACCCCCAACCTTACAGAGCTCCAGGACATCCAAAAAGGGATCAGAAGAAGGATGATTTACAACTCATCCTTGAGGAGATGCGCTGGAATCAAGGCACCATCAACAATCAGTTCCAGAATATCAGTGCAAAATTTGGGGAGCTAGACATCTGGAAGAGGAACATCGAGACTCAGATGGGTCAGTTCACGGCGCAGATTCCACAACCATCCGGGCTGCTCCCAGGACAAACAAAACCAAATCCCAAGGGGCGGCACGGACATGTTGTTGCTATAAAGTTGCGGAGCGGTCACAAACTGCACAAGCCAGATGACGGAGAAGGGAAGGGCAAAACTATCATCGACATCGGGAAACAGAAACTCGACATCGACAAAAGCCTAGTCGACATCGACAAAGCTCTTCTCGACACATAGGAGAAAAAAGAGCTCTGACGCATCTGCACAGCCAAGATCGACTACTGTGGTCGAGACAGACGAGACCCTTATCGAGATCGAAGAGCCTGTTGTCGAGATCGAGAAGGAGCGTGCCAATATCGATGAGCCCTCACCACCTCCGGAAGCTGTTCTGACTCAGAAAACTAAA
This sequence comes from Persicaria tinctoria, assembly GCA_037127255.1. Lineage (NCBI taxonomy): Eukaryota > Viridiplantae > Streptophyta > Magnoliopsida > Caryophyllales > Polygonaceae > Persicaria > Persicaria tinctoria. The sequence goes on along the minus strand of JBANSL010000005.1, from coordinate 59,236,341 downwards.
AAGACGCTCCCATTCCCTTCCAAAAACCAAAGAGATCCAACAGACGGTAAGTTTCAGCGTTTTGTGAAATTGCTTCAGAGTCTTAATGTTACTATTCCTTTTACAGAAGCACTACACGAGATGCCTGCCTACGTCAAGTTCCTCAAGGAGATTCTCAGCAACAAGCGATCAATGACTGAGATTGCTAAGGAGTGCAAAAAGATGGATTTCCCTGAGAAGCGACCTGACCCAGGTAAGTTTGCTATCACTGTTGGACTTGGTCGTCATAGATTTAAAGCACTGTGTGATCTAGGAGCAAGTGTCAGCATCATGCCCCTATCCATCTGGTCGAAGGTAAAGATAGGTGCCCTGGAACCAATTGATTCCAAACTCTACATGGCCAACAACACCGTGGTAATCCCTACATGTATTGTTGATAATGTTCCTGTTAAAGTTGGTAGATTCTTTGTCCCTACAGATTTTCTTGTAGTAGAAATGGCAGAGGATCCAGCTTGCCCCATCATCCTAGGGCGACCTTTCCTAGCAACTCCTGATGCCAACATTGGAGTGAAAAGAGGAATCCTTACATTCACCATCGAAGATGAGATTATTGAATACTTCTTCAACCCAGACACAGAAGAGGTAATGGAAATTAAAGTTATATATTCAAAATTTAATTTTATCTCCTGTGATGAACCTGCAGATAAACTCTTGATCCAAGAAGAAGGTAAGGCAGAATCTGTACTAGCAGAGGAGGAGATGGTTGCAGCATAATTAAGCGAGGAGGAAATCTTCGACGACGCATTATCAGCGGAGCTGGACGACTCACCCGACACTGAACAAATCAAGTCGACCTCCACTGAGCTCCTCGATCTCGACGAACCCTCCTCGAGATCGACAAACACCAGCCATCCAGAAACTGTAAGTCCTCTAAACCTACTCGATATCGACCAGCCACCTTCGATATCGACTACCTTGTCCCCTGCAGACATACCAGAAGCCGACGAAGCTGACTCGACGATCCTCCTCGAGATCGAGGAGCCCAACTCGAGATCGACCAGCCCTGTATTCAAGGTAAGTTCTGATTTTTTGGTCAATTTTGATCTTTCTAACCCATTGTCGAGTAGCTTCTTGCAGCAGTACAGTCCTATGTCCAATTCAGCGTTGTCATCGATGTATGCCTGGTCGACGCCAACTCCTGTAGCAGATTTGGATGCTTCTTCTATAAGGATTGAGACGGATTACCTAGGGGAGATCATGAAGTCGGAGGAGGTTGAGCCCATCTTGATTCCACAAGGCCCTTTTCCGGTGCTGAAACCCTTACCTGACACCCTTAGGTATGAATTTCTTGGTCCTAACTCTACTTTTCCTGTAATTATAAATGCTTCATTAAACCCACAGGAAGTAGACATGCTAGTAGAGGTCCTCCGCACTCATAGGAAGGCCATTGGTAATTCTCTAGAGGACATAAAAGGTATTTCACCCATTACTTGTATGCATAGAATTCTGTTGGAAGATGATCACAGGGCAACAATCGAGCATCAAAGGAAGCTTAACCCCAACATGAAGGAGGTTGTCAAGAAGGAGATCCATCGCATGCTGGATGCAGGAATCATTTATCCAATCTCCGACAGCAAGTGGGTTAGCCCTGTTCATGTTGTTCCTAAGAAGGGTGGAATGACCATTGAGGAGAATGAGAAGGGAGAGCTTGTTCCTAAAAGGATCACTACCAGCTGGCGGATGTGCATAAACTACAGAAAGCTCAACACCGCCACCAGGAAGGATCATTTTCCACTCCCCTTCACTGACCAGGTACTCGAAAGGTTAGCTGAACATGATTACTTTTGTTACCTGGATGGATACTCTGGCTTTTGGCAGGTTCCCATTCATCCTGATGATCAAGAAAAGACCACCTTCACTTGCCCCTATGGAACTTTCGCATATAGGAGGATGCCCTTTGGCCTTTGCAATGCCCGTGCTACTTTTCAGAGGTGCATGATGGCCATCTTCTCCGACATGATTGAGGACATAGTGGAGGTATTCATGGATGATTTCTCAGTTTATGGCACTACTTTCGATATTTGTCTCTCTAACCTACGCAGGGTACTCAAGCGCTGTGAAGAGACAAATTTGGTTCTTAATTGGGAAAAATGCCACTTTATGGTAAAGGAGGGGATCGTGCTAGGCCACAAGGTGTCCAACAAACGAATTGAGGTGGACAGAGCAAAAATAGAGCTAGTGGAGAAATTGCCCCTACCTTCTTCCATTAAAGAGATAAGGAGTTTTCTTGGTCATGCTGGTTTTTATAGAAGGTTCATTCAAGATTTTTCTAAAATTGCCAAACCATTAACTAACCTGCTTATGAAGGATGTTAAGTTTGTATTTTCTAGCGAATGTCTTGAAGCTTTCAACAGGTTAAAAGAAGCTCTTATCTCAGCTCCAATCATTCAATCGCCGGATTGGTCACTACCATTTGAGATCATGTGTGATGCCAGCGATTATGCTGTGGGAGCAGTTCTAGGACAACGGAAGGACAAGAAACTGCATGCCATCTACTATGCAAGCAAGACTCTGGATGTGGTTCAGGCTAAGTACACCACAACAGAGAAGTAATTTTTTGCTGTGGTTTTTGCTTTTGAAAAATTTCGTTCCTATCTTGTTGGTTCTAAAGTTATTGTCCATACTAACCATGCTGCTCTTCGATATTTAATGACAAAGAAGGATGCAAAACCAAGGTTGCTACGATGGGTGCTCTTATTTCAAGAATTTGACGTTGAGCTAAGGGACAAGAAGGGCATCGAGAATTCAGCCACCGATCACCTATCCAGGCTCCCCAAAGACATGCTAGAGGAGGCCCAGGACGCCATACCAATCGACGACTCTCGCCCAGACGAGAACCTAATGAAGACTGACACTGTCTTCCTCGACATCGACGAAACCTCCTCGATCTCGACCAAAACAGGTCAGTTATCTGGTGATCATTCTTCTTTGCATGGTTTGGAGCTGCAGGGCTACTCGATCTCGAGTACACCTTCATCGAGATCGACAAGGGCCAACGTCGAGGAGCACCAGGAGCCGAGCACAGCGCAGGTAAACACCACAGTTGTACTCGAGATCGACGAACCCTCGTCGAGATCGAGTACGGTCGACCACTAGAAGCCATGCCCATCACCAGGAGACACTATAGCCTCCTCTATATCGAGTAGCTCTTCTCGATATCGACTAGCTCCAGGAGAGATTTCATGTGAGGTTCTTCGATTAGATTCCGGTGACGATTTCTTCTTTACACCTCCTACTAGTCCTATTCATGATATCTATGCTATAAAAGGACCAAAGGTACCCTGGTCTGCGGATTTTGCTAACTATCTTGTAGGAAATGAGATTTAGTCAGGACTATCCTCACAGGGAAAGAAGAAATTCCTCCACGATGTCAAACAATACTATTGGGATGATCCTTACCTATTCAAACAAGGGAAGGACCATATTTTCAGATGTTGTATTCCGGAGGAGGAGGTGGAAAGTATCATTCGCCATTACCATACTCTCCCTACAGGCGGACATGCCAAAGGCTTCAAAACTGCATCTAAGGTACTTCAATGTGGTTTTTACTGGCCTAATCTTTTCATGGATGTGTAGGCTTATGTCACTTCATGCGATGAGTGCCAAAGATCAGGCAACATTACTTGGAGGAATGAGACACCACTCACAGGAATTTTGGAGGTCGAGCTATTTGATGTATGGGGAATTGACTTCATGGGACCATTCCCTGCTTCAGGACCTTACAAATACATCCTTGTGGCGGTTGACTACGTCTCTAAATGGGTGGAGGCTATTGCAACTAGGACCAATGACGCGAAGGTAGTTTCAAAGTTTGTTAAAACTAACATATTTCCTCGCTTTGGTGTTCCTAGAGTTCTTATTTCAGATGGTGGCTCACATTTCATCGAGAGAGGATTTGAGGCTCTTTTGGCTAAGTATGGGGTGACGCATAGGGTGGCAACACCTTATCATACCCAAACTAGTGGTCAAGTGGAAGTCTCTAATCGTCAAATCAAGGCCATTTTGGAGAAAACAGTCTCTCGCTCTAGGAAGGATTGGTCATCTAAGCTTGATGATGCGCTATGGGCTTACAGGACGGCTTACAAAACACCGCTGAGAACGACTCCTTACAACTTGGTTTATGGCAAGTCTTGCCATTTACCCGTCGAACTGGAGCATAAGGCAATGTGGGCTCTCAAGGAGCTCAACATGAATCTCGATGAGGCAGGTAAGAAACGCTTTATTGATTTACAGGAGTTAGAGGAGTTGAGATTGAAAGCCTATGAGAATGCTGAGATCTACAAGGAGCGCACCAAGAGATGGCATGATAAGAAACTGGTGCCAAAAACATATGAGGTAGGTGACAAAGTGCTTTTATATAATTCTAGACTGCGTCTATTTCCAGGAAAGCTAAGGACAAGATGGAGTGGACCTTTCTTGGTTCACCACATATACCCTCATGGAGCAGTAGAGTTAATTGGCACTGACGGCACCACCTTTAAAGTAAATGGGCATAGGGTCAAGAAATACTATGACAAAGAAGACCCGGAAGAGGAGATTCGCGCCACCGTGGCGTTAGTCAAAGCCTAAAACAGGGAAGTAGGTCGAGCTAACGACTTAAACCTTAGCGCTTACGGGAGGCAACCCGCTTTTCTTACTCTTTCCTATTTTTCTTTATTTTTTTTTCTATTTTCATTTTCTTAAAACTCGTGCATAATCTCTTCGCATGATTACATTCAGGCATTCAAGAGGGATCTATATCAGTCAGGTTCGTCTGAATCGAGTAAGCTACACAGGTAAGTGGGAGGTTTCAGGTAAGTTTTCTTTCTTTCTAAAAATAAAAATAAAATAAATAAATAAATAAATAAAAACAAAAAATATAGGTATTTTTTTTTTCAGATTTTCTAGATTTTTATTTTAATTTTCGGAAATTCTATTTACTTTTTACTTTATTTTTTCGGAATATTTTTATATATATAAAAACCCCTTACCTTGTTGGAGCCTTCCCCTTCCTTCCGCTTACCCGACCTCGACAAAAGTAACCTAGCCGACACAACCCCCATCTTCACCTTCCTCCTCGAGCTCCCCTCCTCCTCGAGCTCTCGTTGTCCAGAGTTTTTCCTCGAGTCCAGATCCGTGTCCACTAAGCCGAGCCCGAGTACCCAGCAGTACCGCAGACGCACAGCCCCTCTTCTCGACCTCCGCTCCTGTCCAGATCCACCATCGACAGCCTTCAAGATCCGGCCACCTTGCTGGATTTTCGGCCTCCCAAGCCCAGATCCGGCCACCTCCCTCCCTTTCCGGCCCACTGAGCCCACCGTCGAGCCGGATCTCGCCTCTTCGACCACCCAGCAGCACATCCGACTCACCTCGCTCCCTATCCTTCCTTATTGCTGCTCAGATCTGCTCTCGCCGAAACCGGATCCACCCTCGCCGAGCCAGATTCCACTCCCTCGAGCCCAGATCTACCTCGCCATAGCCACATCCAGCCCACTGAGCCGACAGCCGAGCCGGATTTCACCCACCGAGCCGGATTTCCCCTAACCAGTCCACCACCGCGCCAGATCTGAAACCCAGCGCCACCACCAAGCTCTCTTTGCGAAATTCCGAGAACAGACCCCCTAATTTTACTCTAATTACAGTTTCTACCCTCTATTTTAATTCAAGGTATGATTTCTCCCTCTTTGTTCTCCAAATTTCAGATTCATATATTTTTGAAAACCTAGGTAGAGATTGAATCTTGAGTTATGTGTTGAATGCTTAGGGTTTGAAATTTGTGTGGAAAATTATTAATTATGATTAGGGTTGCTATTTTTGGTAATATTTATTTTTGGTGGGCTGATTTTATATATGATTCCATATATATGTTACTTTATTGTTTCTTTATATGAATAATTTAATTATTGTTGTTGCAGGAGGATGGTCAAGTATGAAATAAATATAAAATAAAGATCAGACTGACTTCCCTGTCTCAGCAAATAAATACAAGACTTCCTCCCGTTGTAGTAAGAGAATAGTCAGGATCGAATCCACGAGGAAGCACGTCAGCAATTCTCAGGTAGCTGTAAATCTCACGGACAAAGCAGCAGAAAGGCAAAAACACAGAAGCAAGGAAAGAAATAGAAATAAAAGCAGAAAATAACAAACAAAAGCAATGAACTAAACGAAGACAGAAAAGACAAAGCAAAGAAAAAACAAAGGCGAGGACACAGAAGCTACTCGATCTCGAGTAGCTGTCCTCTATATTGACAAAGGTAAGTTGACAGCAGTCCGTCGACAACAGAAAACAGGAAAACAAGCAACAAGGCAACTCGATCTCGACCACAGTCAACTCGAGATCGACAAAGGCAGGTCAAGGCAAGTTCATAATCGACGACAGCAAAAGAAAACTCAACTCGACCTAGACCAGTTCCTACTCGAGATCGACAAAGATAGTACTCGATCTCGACAAGCTCTACTCTATGTCGACTGGGGGACAGAAACTTTAAATTGCAAAATTCGAATGCAGAATTTAGATTTTCGATAGAAATAAACTCAATATAATAAAAGACTCCCAAGACCAGGGTTTCAACACCACAACGATAACCATGCAAAGTAACACACAAATGAACAAAAGATCATGCTTTCCATCAAATAACTTTCGTCATTAACAAATAGGCATATAGAGGCTTTCGCATAAACCCTAATTGTTACTAACCCTTTTTCACATAATTAACCCAAGTTGCATTAAGATCACTTTCGCTTAAATAATACAAACAAGGATCACCTTCAACTCTCGCAAAAGAATCATGCTCATAGGGATAGAAGATGAATTGCACAAAAAAGATCTGACCTTTATCGCATCGCCTCACATGGCCACCGTCGGGCTCACCCCAGCCCCAGAAGTAGGTGGACTACTCACGCCTCATCGCAATCGCAGACATTGATTGATGAAAATAACTAAATTGCATAAAAATAACTCAAACTGTATCTGTGGAACTACTTGTTTCTCTCTAAAATTGAATTGTGTGTGAATTAGAATGAATGAAACTGAGCCCCTAGGGCTTTATTTATAGGCTTCTAATCCTTGCTAACCAAGGATAGAATCTCCTATATATATCTAAAATTATATCTAAAAGCATAAAAGATAAATAAATTGCATAATGGAAATAAATCAAAAAGGAAAAGATAATTATAAACTAGGTAAGTCTTCATGTCTTGATAGATCTCCTTCCATAGATAGAACTTGATCAAATTTGGATAGAATCTTCCTCCTTCGGCCCCAAGGAATCCCAACTCGACTAGGACAGCTCTCGACGACGCGTTTTCCAGGACTGGTCTACTCGACATCGACAAGGGCTCATCGACCTCGACAAGGATTGTTCGTCGACTGGACTTCCCGGCTAGCTCTGCTCGATGTGGCTCGGACTTGGTTCACAGCTCTCGTCGATCTCGACTACTCCTTGTCGAGATCGAGTAGGGATGTTCACCGACTAGGTCTTCTCGGGTAGGCGTGCTCGACAAGCTCGGATCTGGGCTCTGGGCGTCGTCGATCTCGACTAGGGCTCCTCGAGATCGACTAGGGTGTGGCCTTCTCTGGTCGAGCAGCTTTTCCTCGGCATGGACTCGGACTGGCGTTGTGGGGCTTGTCGATCTCGACTAGAGCTTGTCGAGATCGAGTAGGGTTGTTTGGCATCCTCGTCCTCGGCTTCTCGGTCAGCTTCTCTCCTTGTCGACTCCGGGTGTGGCTCTGGTCTTTGTCGATCTCGACTAGGGTCTTGTCGAGATCGAGTAACCTCCGGAGCTGGGTTGGTCTGGCTTTCTCGATCAAGCTCTGTCGACCAAGGTTGTGCTCGGACATGTTCGTCTAGATCGAGTAAGGTCTACTCGAGATCGAGTAATCTGGTTTCTCGGCTCGATTCGACTGGTTCCGTTGCTACTTTGACCTTGGACTCCTGTAGCCAATTCCGAGCTTTTCCGACCTTCCTTAGAATTGCTGTAAAACGCCATAGGTTCTGAACTATCTTAGCCCAAATGAATGCAATATATGCAGAAATCGATATAAACTTAAATGTAAAACATGGCAAATTCAGCTTACAACAAACACCCCATACTTAAGCTTGCTTGTCCTCAAGCAATACTTTTATTTGTCATTCAGGGGAAGAAATCAAAAACTCTCAACATCTTAGATTCATTCTTATATGTCCCCTGCAATCAATTACCATCCTTGAAAAGGTACTAGTGTCACAGATCTATGCATGTGCAATTGTATAAAAGCAACATCGACTCACAAAAGGAGGGTTATGCAAAAAAAACATTCATAAATGACAAAGCATTGATAATCAAGAAGACTTTAATTTAAGCTCAATAAGGAGTAGATTGGTAAAAGGCTAAAGGTGGGCAAATTTTGGCAATGTGGTGCTAATGATCCGGAGAAATGGAGTATTTCCAAACTTGAGTTTCCACATTCCTTCTCCATAACATTCATCACCTTTCATAATGCTTTTATCAATAATAATGCTTTTACCTCTCTAACCTCAGCACTGCCTTCTCGTGAGTCGCAAACATGGGTGTCATGAATGGCCCCGGATACTTAGCGCTTTGGACTCCTCACAATGTGTCCCATCTCTCCAAACTATTATCTCAGAGAGCAGGGTCAATCTACCTTTATCTCCTGAGGTGATTGGATTTTCCTTCACTCATTAAATTTTCCATATATTTCAAACAATTTCCTTCCAAACTCCAAATATGATAATCTCAACACAACAACCACATAACTTCTCCATAATGTAACATCATTCTCAACATAATCCCCGGATAAGGTAAAGAATGGCAAATATTTTAGAACATGTGGAGCAATATATGAAATAAGGCATAATATGGCTTTTGTGTAATGCATAAGCATAGGTAAGGCTAGGATTATAAACAATGTGAGCATTATATTGAAATATAAAGTCCTCCATCATTTTATCATGCAACATGTCAAAAGCAATATCAAATTTTACCTCCTTTCATGGTTTTCAAGAAATAATGCACTTCATTGTGACTTCCCTTTACTAGGCAATTTCATGCTATATCTCTAATGAATCCAATTATGCATCGTCGAGTTCAATATAAGCTTCCATGACATTATTCAAAAATTTCAATGGGGGTCATTTTTCTAAATTTTGGAAAACATGCATATAAGCACATAAATCAATAATGAATTCCAAAATAGTCATGTAGCAATTCAAAGAAATAATGCACCAATAATGTCAAATATGATCAATATGCATGAAGTAAGCCCTTCCCCCACCCCATACTTAAACATTACAGTGTCCTCACTGTATAAAAACAAGGGTAAAGAAAGAAACTCACTAGACAGGTGTGCAGGGCCTCAAAATGTCGAATAGAAGCACCTCCTGGGCCGAGTATTGCTTGATTCTATCCATGGACCTGAAAAGTATGGAAGACATATACCCACAATAGCAACACAGTCTCAAAAAGTCCTAAAAAGTCTATGTACATGCTCTAGATTTTATAGTCGCTAGGCCGACTTTTCCATTTAGCTCAAGGTGGCATTTGCAGGGCCCATGTAGCTTGGGCCTCAAATAAGACTCCATTCTTGTCCATCAGCTGTAATCCTCCAGAATGGATCTTGTTCACCACGAAAGGCCCCATCCGCTTCTTGTTAAATTTGTTAGGGAACCAATGATCCTTTGATTTAGAGACATAGAGCTTGTCTCCAACTTCATATTCCTTGGGCTCGTCATTGGATATCCTACATAAGCGCACATACCAAGGCAAACCTCTCCCATGTATAGATAAATCTTTAATGGAAATAGGAGAAGAAAGATCCATACCTTGGCTTACCTTTGCAGAGACGGAATTATGGACCACAGTGTTTGGTCGATCTCGACTAGGACTAGTCAATCTCGACGAGGATGCTGGTTCTGGTAGTGGTCTGCTCGAGGATGCGGAAGTCGACGAAGGACAGGGCTTGTCGATCTCGACAAGGCTGGTCGACCTCGAGTAGGCTTCTGCTCCTGGTGTCTGCAGCGTCGAGGAGGAAGGATCTGGTGGAGCCGGGTGGTGGTCGATCTCGACAAGCCTGGTCGAGATCGACGAGCTTGGTCCGTCTGGCGGAGTCTGTGTCGAGGAAGACGGTGCCCGAGGATGCTGAAGTTGGTCGACATCGAGTAGCTTACTCGAGATTGACAAGGGTTCTGGTTCTGGAGTCGTCAGCGTCGAGGAAGGCGAAGTCGAGTTGGCCGAGTGGTGGTCGATCTCGACGAGTCTACTCGAGGTCGAGTAGGGTTCAGCTTCCGTCTGGCTGCTCGACGAGGCTGGTACTGGTGGAGGCTCCTTGGTTTGGTCGAGATCGACTAGGGCACGGTCGATCTTGACCCCATACTTAGCTCCTGTCAAGGCATCCGAAAAATAATTAATCCACAACGACTTACCTTGGTCTGTGCCGATTGGATTCTCTGTGTTTTCTTTGAGGATTACCATGATCTCTACCAACTGGGCTTCCATGTCCCTCTTTTCCAGCTCCTCAGGGGTCATATTTCTGACCTTGGGTTCCCCGCAGGTGATGTAGCCAGCTGAGATAGATTTGACCTCTTCCATTGGACCTGTATGCCTTTCAGTTTTATTAAAGGAATACTCAATTACATCATCGTTGATGTTGAAGGTGAGCACTCCTTTCCTTACGCTTATGTTGGCATCCACCGTCGCCAAGAAGGGCCTTCCTAGAATAATTGGACAAGCAGGATCCTCTTGCATATCAACAACTAAGAAATCAGCAGGGACAAAGAATTTACCTACTTGTACTGGCACATTGTCCACCATGCCTGTTGGAATGACAACTGTGTTGTTGGCCATTTAAAGTCTAGCATCCACAGGCTCTAGGGCACCTATCTTAACCTTGGACCAAATTGTTAAAGGCATTATACTCACACTAGCTCCAAGATCACATAAGGCATTAATTTTGTATGGACCAAACCCAATAGTTATAGCAAACTTACCTGGATCCGGCCTCTTCTCCAATATGTCCAGATGGCTGCACTCCTCTGTGATTTCAGCCATCGATCGCTTTTTGCTCAGAATCTCCTTCAGGAACTTGACATAAGAGGGCATTTCATTGAGAGCTTCTGTAAAGGGGATGGTGACGTTGAGTTTCTGAAGCATCTTGATGAAGCGCTGAAATTTCTTTTCTTCCGGGTCCTTTAGAGATTTTGTGGGGAAAGGCAGCTTTTTTTTCTGATTCGGAGCCAGAACAGACGTCGGAGATGCTGTAGGTTGCTCTACGTCGACTAAGGGCTCCTCGACATCGACTAGGCCCTTATCGATGTCGACCAGGTTGGGTGCAGTCGAGTTGCTGTTCGGCGCAGACGAGGATTCTGGAAGTTTCTCCTCGACATCGAGTAGACCTTCCTCGACATTGAGTAGGCTCTGGTCGACCAGCTGTTCTCCGTTGTTCTGCTGCTTTTCGACCTCTGGCTCTTGCAATTGATGGCCACTTCTGAGTTTTACAGCAGCGATATGTCCGGTCTTTCCCTTAGGATTTGGTTCTCAAGATCCAGGGAGCGAACCTGACTGTCTGGGGATTCCTGCTGCTAGCTGACCAATCTGTGTATCAACTGATTTCCGCCAGATATCAATTTCCCCAAGCCTAGAGTTGACACCTTGCATCTGAGTATAGACGGAGTTGAAGGATTGCCTAGTTTCTGAGTGGTTTCTCCGTATTTCCTCCGGGACTATCTGTATATCATCCTTTTACTGGTCCCTTTCTGGATGTCCTGGAGCTCTGTAGGGCGGGGGGTTCCTAGGGACACCTTGGTTCCATTGTGGTTGCTGAAACCTTTGGTCCCCCATGTAGCGATTGAGACCCCCTGCGTAAGCTGCCTCCTCATGATGCTCTGCCATCCTGACTTGTTCTGCGTGTGGGCACTCAGGAGTGGTGTGCCTTTGCGTTCCGCATTCAATACAAGGCTGGTTGACAGAGAGATATTTTACTTGCTTGATGAGCTTCTTATTCTGGTCTCTGTAGTACTGCTCCCTTACATCAGGATCAATCTCCTTAGGTGCCTCATAGAGGGGCATGGATGGTACTGGCCTGGCGTATGGGTTCTCTTCATAGGTTGCAGTAGACCCATACTTGTTGTCGTAGTTAGTGAGCTTCTCTAGCACACCCCATGCGTCACTTGGCGGCATTGTCAGATACTCATAGCGAGTATAATTGTTGATTCTGTCCTTAGTGACTTGATCAAGAGAGTTGAAGAAGATCTCCTGAATGATGTGGGGTGGTTGTCCATGAGTAGGGCAAGATCGCAGAAGTTCCTTGTAGCGCTCTCATGCCTTTGCCAGCGGTTCCCCTTGCTTCTGTTTGAAGGCGGTGATTTTCTGGCGGAGATGTGCTGTTTTGGCGTGTGGGAAGAATTTGTTCAGAAACTCTTGCTCTACTTGGGCCCAGGTTGTGAGTGATCTTGCTTTCAGCCCTTCCAGCCATTTCAGTGCAGGCCCAACGAGAGACCAGCGAAAAGATTTCATCTTGACATATTCCAGGGTTGTACCTTCAGCAAGAGTACGACACATGTCAGAAAAGTTTGTAATATGTTCAAGAGGACACTCATTAAATCTACCATAAAAGGCATTATTTTTAAGCTCTATAAGAAATTGAGTGCGAATTTCAAAAGAGTTATCAGGGATTAGAATCGCCGATTCAGGCACAACGAGAGTTGGGTGCATGTAGTCCTATGCCGTGGTTGGATATTGGGCAAGCTTAGCCTGTGCTTGTTCCCTCGCTGCTTTCTCAACGGCGATAGCAGCATCCTTAGCGGCTAATTCCCTTGTAAGCCTAGCGATCAGCTGTTCCTGTGTCTCCGCAGCTGCCATGGCTCTTTGTAGTTTAGCTCTGATGTAAAATAGGCGTTCCGGTTCGTCTAAGGCGTCAAACTCAGGTGTTTGTCCAGAACGGCGCATACACCTGAAAAGTAACTCAAAAAAAAAAGAGAACTGACTACCTAAGGCGCGATTGATAGCTTCCCCAGCAACGGCGCGATTGAAGCACGTCAGCAGTTCTCAGGTAGCTGTAAATCTCATGGACAAAGCAGCAGAAAGGCAGAAACACAGAAGCAAGGAAAGAAACAGAAATAAAAACAGAAAATAACAAACAAAAGCAATGAACTAAACGAAGACAGAAAAGACAAAGCAAAGCAAAAACAAAGGCGAGGACACAGAAGCTACTCGATCTCGAGTAGCTGTCCTTTATATCGACAAAGGTAAGTTGACAGCAGTCCGTCGACAACAGAAAACAGGAAAACAAGCAACAAGGCAACTCGATCTCGACCACATTCAACTCGAGATCGACAAAGGCAGGTCAAGGCAAGTTCAGAATTGACGACAACAAGAGAAAACTCAACTCGACCTAGACCAGTTCCTACTCGAGATCGACAAAGGCAGTACTCGATCTCGACAAGCTCTACTCTATGTCGACTGGGGGACAGAAACTTTAAATTGCAAAATTCGAATGCAGAATTCAGATTTTCGACAGAAATAAACTCAATATAATAAAATACTCCCAAGACCAGGGTTTCAACACCACAACGATAGCCATGCAAAGTAACACACAAAGGCACAAAAGATCATGCTTTCCATCAAATAACTTTCGTCATTAACAAATAGGCATATAGAGGCTTTCGCATAAACCCTAATTGTTACTAACCCTTTTTCACATAATTAACTCAAGTTGCATTAAGATCACTTTCGCTTCAATAATACAAACAAGGATTAGCTTCAACTCTCGCAAAAGAATCATGCTCATAGGGATAGAAGATGAATTGCACAAAAAAGATCTGACCTTTATCGCATCGCCTCACATGGCCACCGTCGGGCTCACCCCAGCCGCAGAAGTAGGTGTACTACTCACGCATCATCGCAATCGCAGACATTGATTGATGAAAATAACTAAATTGCATAAAAATAACTCAAGCTGTATCTGTGGAACTACTTGTTTCTCTCTAAAATTGAATTGTGTGTGAATTGGAATGAATGAAACTGAGCCCCTAGGGCTTTATTTATAGGCTTCTAATCCTTGCTAACCAAGGATAGAATCTCCTATCTATATCTAAAATTATATCTAAAAGCATAAAAGATAAATAAATTGCATAATGGAAATAAATCAACAAGGAAAAGATAATTCTAAACTAGGTAAGTCTTCATGTCTTGATAGATCTCCTTCCATAGATAGAACTTGATCAAATTTGGATAGAATCTTCCTCCTTCGGCCCCAAGGAATCCCAACTCGACTAGGACAGCTCTCGACGACGCGTTTTCCAGGACTGGTCTACTCGACATCGACAAGGGCTCGTCGACCTCGACAAGGATTGTTCGTCGACTGGACTTCCCGGCTAGCTCTGCTCGATGTGGCTCGGACTTGGTTCACAGCTCTCGTCGATCTCGACTACTCCTTGTCGAGATCGAGTAGGGATGTTCACCGACTAGGTCTTCTCGGGTAGGTGTGCTCGACAAGCTCAGATCTGGGCTCTGGGCGTCGTCGATCTCGACTAGGGCTCCTCGAGATCGACTAGGGTGTGGCCTTCTCTGGTCGAGCAGCTTTTCCTCGGCATGGACTCGGACTGGCGTTGTGGGGCTTGTCGATCTCGACTAGAGCTTGTCGAGATCGAGTAGGGTTGTTTGGCATCTTCGGCCTCGGCTTCTAGGCCAGCTTCTCTCCTTGTCGACTCCGGGTGTGGCTCTGGTCTTTGTCGATCTCGACTAGGGTCTTGTCGAGATCGAGTAACCTCTGGAGCTGGGTTGGTCTGGCTTGTAAAGGCTCGGATTTTCAAAATCCTAATTTTTCGGAAAAAGGAAATTAAAAATGAATTTAAAACTCATTTAGCGGATTCCGACCGAAATATAAAATTTGGCGAACAATTTCCGTCATTTGACCTCGAAAATTCAAAATAATTATCGGATGGTGATACCCTTTTTTATTATAAAAATCTAATCGATCGAGAAAACGAGATTCGGGAAACTAACTTTCGGAAACTAATTTCGGGATTCGAAATTTACGTATTCGGGTTTTAATTCGGGGTATTAAATTTTGACTGATGCCCGTAATTAATACCCATCATTTCCCCGGTCAAATCCTTACCTGTTCCGAGCAACCCTCCCGCCTAGCTCCTACTGCACCCCTACCCCTGTTACATCAGTAAACCAATCCCTCCGGTCCTCTCTTCTTCTGTACGCCATCTCCCACATCCCTTCACACCTCTCCCTAGCTTATGTAAACTTTTCAGCTCTTCCCCACTCTTCTGTTGCACACCATAACCATTCATCTTCACCATTTCACCATCACCATCGTCGCCACCGTCTTCATCCCCAAACCACTGCCTCCTCCTCCTCCTTCTATCCTTCCACCTCGAGCCACCAGCGGAAGGTCCTACACATCCTCGGAGCCACCACCAGCAACAACGGACACCACCGGAACCACCACGGAGCCACCGCAACCCATTCTTTTCTAATCTTCGATCAACCGCGAAGCTAACTTACGGTAAGCGTCCCTCCTTCGTTTTTGATTGAAATTGCTTGGGTCTTCACCATCACACTCATCCACATCCGGTGTAGGTCCGACAAGCCATCGCGAGCCACCGACGAAGCCCAGAACTTCGATCGAGAGCTCCGAAGTCGCGAAAAATCCATCTCGGTGAGCTCCGAATTTATCCTCGTTCGATTCGTTCTGAGTCTTTTTCGATGTCTAGACTAGTCGGGAGTGAGAGAGGGCTGAGTGCGGGACGATCGGGTGAACTCGAGAGCTCCGGCGAGCTCGAGAGTGGCGGTGACCTAACGTCGAGGGCGGGGGACCGTGAGCGTGGGCACGAGCGAGCGAGGAGCAGCGAGGAGCGAGCGTTGTGTGAGCTGTGTGCGTGAGCCGGATCAGGAGTGGGAGGTGCGAGAGTCTGAGCTGGGTGAACCCGGGCGAGCGCGAGGCAGGCTGAGCGAACCGTCGACGATCAGAGTGGCGCGGGCGCGGGAGCTTCTCCATTTGGAATCCGGGAGGAAGATGAAACTGATGTGGCTTCCGTGGGCCCACCTCCTTAAGCTAATTGTATTCTAATATTTAACCGGTTGGGAGTTTATAATTACGGGTTCGGTTCGGTACGGCTCGGGTTATCCGTATATTATCTAACTAATTAACGGTAATTAAAATATATTATAATAGTAATTGAGGATTTAAAAGATAAATTAGTATATTTTGGGAAAATTATAAGAGTTAATTAATTAAATAAAAATGGTCGGGATTTTAGGGGATTTGGAAATAACTTATAAAAGTGTTAAATAAAGGGGTATTTAAAATATCATGTAATACTATTTGAGATTTAAAATATATTATTGGGACTTCAAGATTTATAAAGGATTTGGAAAAGAATTTCTAGGTTGGAAATTAATCTAATAAATAAATTTAAAAGGGAATTTGGCGAGTATTTTCAAGGGTCAGAATACTTAACTATTTAACTGGGATTTGAAACGGGTTCTGAAACTAACTCGGGAATAACACTTATTTGATGACTAACTAGCATGATAATATGATCGTTTGGCTAACAGTATGATATGTATGACTAATAGCATGACTTATGGTGAATTATTATATGAGATTAAATGTTGGATAACTATGACGATCTAGTAGGATTTTATATCACACAAATGATGTCTTATGATTTTGATGAACCATTGAGGTATATGTGGAAATGATGTATAGGAAAATGCGGAATTGGTTGAATGATTTATGGAAAACGATGTGGTCTTGTGGAGCGGATGATGCGATGAAATGAATTCCATAATGTGTTACTTGTTCTATTGATTGAGGTGTGCTTGAGTGCTTAATATTTGGATGTAGACTTATGTATATTCCATCATGTACTAGGTGATACTATGTGATTGTGACTACTGTGTGCTGGATTCTTTTGTTGCCGATCTGCTAGCCAGGTAAGTACCTCCGGGGCTTACTCAGTAACCAGTACCTCCTGCCTGATGTGTCATATAGTATGTAGGTGTTTCATATGCATAAGAGCATGCCATGTAGTATCATGCTTAGGAATTGCACTTACGAATGAGCATTCTTATTCTGTATGCGTTTGAATACAGAACGGCCGTTACCTGTGAGTCCTAGAGTCCTTGCTAGGGTCATAGGGCAGCCCAGCTTCAGCGGGTGTTGTCCTCCTCGAGTCATTTATATATATCACG
Source organism: Persicaria tinctoria (assembly GCA_037127255.1). Lineage (NCBI taxonomy): Eukaryota > Viridiplantae > Streptophyta > Magnoliopsida > Caryophyllales > Polygonaceae > Persicaria > Persicaria tinctoria. The sequence continues at coordinate 59,219,118 of JBANSL010000005.1, read as the reverse complement.
AGATACGAGATGGGCATGAGATATGATACGATGATGAGATATGATATGATGATGAGATTTGATATGATTATAGCATCGAACTGGCCAGTCTCCACCTTGTCTGGAAGAGGGGTGGTGGTAGAAGAGGGATATACCACTTGGTATTCTTTGTTAAGGCCTTACTTAATATTTCGCACATATGAGTTAGGAACATGATAGTGTGGTTAATATTCCAGTACTGCATGAAGGCATCTTTATTCTAGGTATAGGCGTATTATATGTCCTCAGCGCGGTCAGAGGACCCGCAGGCGGACTCTTGGCCTGACTTGGTGGTATAGTTTCAGGTACCCGATACACTGCTTGATTTTGTGCGGTTATGACGGGGTCTATTCATATGGTGGAGAGTGAGTGTTTGAAACCTGACTTCACCAGATTCATGCTTTTGGGATTTCTCCCTACTTATACTCTGTTTTGACCCGACTCTGCCGTGGCACTGGTTGTATCATTTTCAGAACTTATGCCCTCTGCATGATAAATGATTTTCCGCGTTGTAGACTTAGGATAGGTACATGGGTTTACCCCGGGGTCTCCAACGGACCTTTTGGATTTGGGTGCGAAATCCCAGTTTAAACTACAAATCTTCGGTTTCAAACCTTCAACATGTACTCGGGGCGCAAGATCCTAACGAGGGGTTTTATCCCTCGAAACGTAACTCGGGAATCATAATCCCGGGCCGTTACAAAGGTGGTATCAGAGCTGAGGTTTTGCAATCCGAGTACAATAGGTTGAAGAGGCTTTGAAAATCGCCTAATGTTTTCAAATGGTTTTAGAATTTTTTTTTATAAAGGACAAAATGAATTTATTTAGAATTAAACATAAATGAATAAAGGGAAAGAATCTCGGGGGTAGAGACCAAGGCGATAGACATCCCTTATGGATGTAGAACTCGGAGAACGGTAGGCAAAATACTAGCTTTTATTTACATATGCGCCTAGAAGGCTCCAAGGAACACCACGGAGGTTGGAGTATTGAGTTAGGAGGCTGTGAGGTTCTTGCCCCTCCGGTCAGCTGCCCCTCGAAGGGTAGCATAGATCGTCTCTGTGCTTTATAAATTAGGCCTGAGGGCGATCCTCCTTGAAGTGGATCATATTATCTATGATTGCTTCCGTGTTGAGTACTATTATGCTTAGGCTAGAGAACTAATCGGTATGCCCTAACTTGAATCATGTGTTGAATAACTGTGCAAACAGGATAGTGGGAGAAAACCTTGTTCTTATATAATCGGAATTCCTGTCTTGTCGAAAGAGCCTTGCAATAATTCAAACGCCTTGTTGGTTCTAACTCCGTCTTCTGCCCCCACCAAAACATCTAGGCATGTTAGCAAGGGTCGAGAAGCATCCGCTCTCCCTGTTTCGAGTCTTGTTTCGTATCCTACCATCGATGCTTCTATCGAGTCTCGTACTGTGGTTGGGGTCTTTCACGGGAAATTTGGGTCGGTCAACTAAATACCTTCGGAAATCGTGTCGGATGTGAGGGTTACCTGCGTATGTTAGTGGGAATGAGGATTTAAATTGTTTCGAGATAGAAGTGAGTTGTCTTATGGAGTTATCCCTTTCGATCCTCGTAATGGCCAACCATGTCTTCTTGCCACAAGAGTCTAAACACAAGTTCCACCCCCACCTCTCGGAAACAGCGTGAATGTCCTAACCCAGCGAGTCATACTAGCGCCTCACTGGGAAACGGGGTGATGAGTCGGTGAATGGCCCTGGAGAATTATGTCGGTTATAGTAGTAGCCATTCTTGTGGTTGCATGACATAGTATATTGATGTATTTCAGCATGACTTGCATGATATCTTGCACGGTTGCTCTTGTGAGGCGATGTATGTGTCATATGTATGGAACTTCCATGATTATTGTCTTCCCATGAATTAGGCCCATGATAGTGTGGTCAACCCTCGTTGTATCATGTATGTTTAATATATGAGATGGATGTCCTAGCATGCTGAATTAATCTAATTAGACCATGTTGATTGAGTATATGTTTAATGAACATTTCTAGTATCATGTAGGACCTATGTCTCCCAATTATAGGCCCTCGTATGATCATGTGTCGTCCTTGTCATATTATGTGAATATGGATGTATATGATGTGATAGGTACATCCTAGTGTGCTTGCCTTGGCCCCATGATATTATGACCTCCTTATGTGTATCTAACTGAGTGATAAGTCATGTGTATAATGTCCTTGATGTTGTTAAAACTAATGCAACTTATGCCACGCATGTCCCATATCCGTTTGTGCATGTATGTTCTTAGTATGTCAAGCATGATTAATGAATGAAATGATAGGTTGCTAGCTTCTTCTGTGAACGTGTAAAGTGGATGAGATGAACATGTTATGAATGCATAGGACGCTACTCCTTGAGATAGGTGCATGTTAGTGTGTAATGATGTGAGGATATCTCGTGATTTTTATGTGTTTGCGTGCCATAATTGTAAGGGCATCGTTGTAACTCTCGGGTTGGGATCTTCTCCTTGGTCTCGTCGTCCCTAGTCCTGGTCCATGTTTGAACTCTTAAGGAAGTTGTGTTGTCCGCCCTTGTCTCTCCCCTATCTTCGTAACTTCTAACCCTTACGATCCTTCGATGAGCGCCGACATGCAAGAAAGGACCGACGACCACGTGGCACCGGAGCGGCGCAACGGAAGTGTGATGGGTCCATGACCCCTAGGCCCCAGGAACAACGTCACCGATGGCAAAAAAGGACGCATATGCTTCAAAGATGACAGTCGTGAACATGTTTCTCCCAGCAGACACGAGGAAGAGCATTCTTAATTCAAATCGTGGATTCTTCTATACTAGTCGGAATTGATGTTGTGTGATAGGCCTAGATCTGACATAATTAAATGTGTGATGACGCATGTGCTGAACTGGTAGCAATGATTGCATAACTAACTTGTTTCTATGATGATGTGTATTGGTGCTTGGTATACTGACTTACTGGTGAGTAGGTTATGGGTTATATGTTTGGTAGTGCTTTCTTCTTGAGCTTGAGTCGTGAGATTCTTCGGTGAGATGGGTCGAAAAGTGGCGGGTGGATTGAGGTATTCGGATTGGGTCTTTGATTGTGTAAGATGGGGTGCATGAATGATGCGTTAGCTTGAGTAGAGTCGAGTGAGTTGGGATGTGTCGAAGATAGTGGTTCGTGAGTATAGATCAGCTTCCAGGTAGGTCTTAGGTGGGGAGTGGGGCTAGTATGTTAAGATTTTAAGGGAGATGTCCTAGCTAGAAGTGTCGGTAAGAAGTGGGTGTGCGGTGTGAGCGTTTAGGATAAGAGGGTAGCGGTTGAGGTCTAGACTAGTTGCATGAGGGTGACCTTAAGAGTGGGTGTGAGTATAGGCAGTTGGCGTAGTTCTAGAGGTGGATGGGCGAGCTAGGAGTTGATCGGGGGATTCTTGAGGGGAGGTGTTGTGAGACGGATTGGTGTACTAAGGAAGGTGTCTAGATAGTATATGAGCGGATCGTGGGTGATGTCGAGGATGATCGATTAAGGAACGTCTAAGGAAATCGTAGAATTTGGGACTAGGTGATGTGTGCTGTGAGTGTGAGCGATTTCGGTAAGGGATGAGGTTGAGGAATTGCCAAGGAAGATTAGTATGAGGTCGCTTGGGAAATTATCGATCGGGGATATTAGGTTGTTCATATCAGGGTTGTTCGTATGATGAGTATCTGGGGGTTGTTTAGATAGGAATGGTAATGCTTGGGGAATTTATGAGTGAAGGATTTCTAGCTGCGTTGTTGGAGGATTTTAGCATAGGGAATGACTCGGGATTTATGAGTGGATGTTATTGTGGCTATTGAAGTATTTGAGGGTGTGAGATGAATCTTTAAGGAAAGGTCGGTAGCTAGGCAAGGATGTAGTTGAGATTCCTAGTAAGTCTGTGCACTTAAGGTTGAGATAGGGAGATTATGAGCATGGATTTGGGAACTGGGCAAAATAGAAGGTATCGAGGACGCTAGAGGATAAGAGATTTTAGAAGGCTCGTGAAGTTGCGGTACTTAGAAAATTCGGACGAGGATGTCATAGAAATTCGGTGAAAATGATGATCAGTACATAAGGGTTTAAGCGCTAGAGATTTCGAAGTCTGAGGAAGCGTGAACTGAGGCAATTTGGGGAAACATGCGGAGTTTAGGGAACTAGTCTAGGTAGAGTATGCTGCGAAGAGGATCTAGAGTGGGTCGGCTTGAGGGTCATGGTGATTCGTGGTTGGGAGTACCACTAGTTGGGTTATGCGTTAGAATTGTTCGGGAGTATCAGGTGTGAGATGGTCAGCATGAATTGGGTCCTTAGAGGTGGATGGTTAGTGAGACTGGTTAGTGGCGCGGGAAGTATGATCAGGTTAGCAAGGTGATTCGAGATGTCTCTTTAGGAGATGGTGGTCGGGAGGAGTCTTGAGAGCCTAGGAAGAGTAAGAGAGGTTGTTAAGAAGCATCTAGATCGATCGTGAGGGAGGTTAAGTTAAGGACTTGGGATCTCTCTGAGAAGGAGAAGATGGGACCGGTAGAGGACCCTTAGGACGAGGGTGCACTTGATAAGGAGTCTTTGTACGTAGTTGGTCGAGTTGTTAAGCTTGTAGGATTAAGAACCGTGTGATTGGGAACTCCGAGAAATAGTTTAGATGGTCGAGTGGAAGGTAAGACTTGAGATCGGGATGTCGAAATGGATTGGCCCTTAGATGGCTTGATGGCATAGGAGTTGGGATACCTAGTAGTTGGTTTGGGGTATTCGGTCTTGATTGCGAATAGTTATGAGGCTAGAAAGGTTGTATTCATGTGAGCAGGATGCAATGATGTCTAGAACTAGTAGCGGTTTGGATTGGTAGACCTCGGTGAATTTGATCTTAATGCAAGAGCTGATGGGTAGTGGTCGTGTCTTGTCATGATTGGTAGTTATAGGCAGGTTCTCTTGAGGTTGTGATCTAGCGTATGCTTCACTTGGGGGCCGAATGTGGTGCGAATTTTATGTTATAGACGATGTTGATTCTATGATATATGGTCGTTGACAATAGTGAACTGTTAGTACTAACATAGTTATTCACTAAACTCGATGGGATGCTAATTTACGGAAGTACTTGTTGGCCTCTAATGCGATGACGCTTGGCAGTAGCATGAGTATGATGTGCTTAGCTGATTGATATAACGTGCTTATCTAATTGATGTGGTGTGTAACTTCCGTGAAATGATGTGATAAATCCTACCATATATGATACGATGCTAGATATGCTATGGTATGTGGCTATTCTTGAGGTGATTATGTTATGCTATTAGACGTGAGATGCTATTGTTGTTCGATATATATATACATTATGATTAATGATGGAAATGATAGGAATTGAACTGGTGGACCTTAATTATGACTTGAAACCTAGGAAGGGAATATATGATTAGCCTTTAAAGGTGGATGATAGGATGAATGGAGAGGTTAGGAATGCTTTTGACTAATGCCGAACTTGAAGTGTTGAACGATGTTTTAAAGAGCACGTTGTGATGTTTTGAGTTATGATATGACCGAGGAGTCAGAGTAAGGATGTGGTAGGGGCCCATATTACATTCTTGCTACGGTCTGTTGGGGATATTATGATCACAGCAACGGTACTGTGAGGATCTTATAGGGGCGCTTATGAGATGCTTACGGGATCAACGGCATGATCCTTGGACTCACCAATTTCAAACTTCATCCCCTATTTTAAGATGATTTTAGTCTCGGGGACGAGACTTGTTTTTAGAGGTGGATGATGTAAAGGCTCGGATTTTCAAAATCCTAATTTTTCGGAAAAAGGAAATTAAAAATGAACTTAAACTGGATTTAAAACTCATTTAGCGGATTCCGACCGAAATATAAAATTTGGCGAACAATTTCCGTCATTTGACCTCGAAAATTCAAAATAATTATCGGATGGTGATACCCTTTTTTATTATAAAAATCTAATCGATCGAGAAAACGAGATTCGGGAAACTAACTTTAAGAAACTAATTTCGGGATTCGAAATTTACGTATTCGGGTTTTAATTCGGGGTATTAAATTTTGACTGATGCCCGTAATTAATACCCATCACTTCCCCGGTCAAATCCTTACCTGTTCCGAGCAACCCTCCCGCCTAGCTCCTACTGCACCCCTACCCCTGTTACATCAGTAAACCAATCCCTCCGGTCCTCTCTTCTTCTGTACGCCATCTCCCACATCCCTTCACACCTCTCCCTAGCTTATGTAAACTTTTCAGCTCCTCCCCACTCTTCTGCTGCACACCATAACCATTCATCTTCACCATTTCACCATCACCATCGTCGCCACCGTCTTCATCCCCAAACCACTGCCTCCTCCTCCTCCTTCTATCCTTCCACCTCGAGCCACCAGCGGAAGGTCCTACACATCCTCGGAGCCACCAGCAGCAACAACGGACACCACCGGAACCACCACGGAGCCACCGCAACCCATTCTTTTCTAATCTTCGATCAACCGCGAAGCTAACTTACGGTAAGCGTCCCTCCTTCGTTTTTTATTGAAATTGCTTGGGTCTTCACCATCACACTCATCCACATCCGGTGTAGGTCCGACAAGCCATCGCGAGCCACCGACGAAGCCCAGAACTCCGATCGAGAGCTCCGAAGTCGCGAAAAATCCATCTCGGTGAGCTCCGAATTTATCCTCGTTCGATTCGTTCTGAGTCTTTTTCGATGTCTAGACTAGTCGGGAGTGAGAGAGGGCTGAGTGCGGGACGATCGGGTGAACTCGAGAGCTCCGGCGAGCTCGAGAGTGGCGGTGAGCTAACGTCGAGGGCGGGGGACCGTGAGCGTGGGCACGAGCGAGCGAGGAGCAGCGAGGAGCGAGCGTTGTGTGAGCTGTGTGCGTGAGCCGGATCGGGCGTGGGAGGTGTGAGAGTCTGAGCTGGGTGAACCCGGGCGAGCGCGAGGCAGGCTGAGCGAACCGTCGACGATCAGAGTGGCGCGGGCGCGGGAGCTTCTCCATTTGGAATCCGGGAGGAAGATGAAGCTGATGTGGCTTCTGTGGGCCCAACTCCTTAAGCTAATTGTATTCTAATATTTAACCGGTTGGGAGTTGACGGAGGGTAAACCTGTCGTTGATTCCGCCAAAGAAAACTCTAACCTAAAACTAGTATAGTAATAAGCAAGAGGTCGATCCCACAGGGAAATTTATGATTCAAGTGTGAATCAAGTGCCAATTAAAGTAACCAAAGAGGGGGGTTTTTGTGTGAAAGTCTTGCCTTTTATCAAAGCAAAGTAACGAATGCAGAATAAGTAATTTTGGTTTAGACAATTTAGGAGAAGCAATTCCACCTACAATTTTCCACTTTATTGGATTGAAGCGATCATTGTAACTTCTTCTCGTCCTATTACGTTTCCTATGAATGCCCTTGTCCCGACCTAATATAGTTACTAGTCCAATCAGTCCTAGAAACCCTTATCAATCGAACAGTCCCTAAAGAAGGATTTAACCCAATTGATAGCTTTAAGTTCAGAGATTAGCCAAGGTATTTGCAGTCCCTAAAGAAGGATTTAACAACACATTCAACTTCCTACTCATTCAATTAGTTCAATCAGCCCTAAAGGAACAAGTTTGCCACTTGGGTTAAGGTTCACAATCAGGAATCTACAAAACCCTAGCAATTGAATTGATTCTACCAAGTTGATCAGTCGAGATAGAATAAAACAATGAACAATCAAGCACAAAGAAGTTGAAGCATTCACAAATAGGAAACCAGGAGCGAGAATTAGAAACTCACAATCAATCCGAATAAAGCTTCAAATTGCAGGCAGAATAGATGAGTTTAGTTCCTCATGGAAGACATGGCTCAAGATCTCTAAAGTGTCTAATGGTTGAAAGAATAGAATGAAAGGTTATAAAAAAATAACATAAAAGTGGCCTAATAAAAACATCCAAGTCGGCCCCAAAACAACATAAGTCAAACTAGGGTTTTTTCCAAAAACGGCGCTGGGCGCTGACGGTCTGTGCCGCAAACTGTGCGGCGGGCGCAGCATGAATACCGCCCCTGGCGGCGGGCGCAGCAAACTATGCGGCGGGCGCGGCAAACTATGCGGCGGGCGCTGCATTGGGTTTTCCCGAAAATTCCGTCTCGAATTAGCTCTCGACGTCAACATGAAAGTTGTAGCTCTCTGAAAGAGCTTTCCAACGCATGGTCATAATAGTCAATCGGACAACCGAGGCCTCCAGAACGTGCAAAACAAGTTCAGCATGTCTGGCGACAACTTCTGCAGACTTGTTCTTCGTTTAAGTTCGCTTCTTCTTCTCAGGACCTCTTGAGACCTTCATGTAAGCTTCTTCGATCAACTAGACATTCTCATCAATGCGTTATCAACCCATGTCTTCTCCTCGGATCTACCATTACCTGAAATAATCAATAAAAGCGTGTAGATTCCGACTCCGACAACATAGAGAACTAATTTGCAAATCATGCTTAATCCATCCATGAAATGCATCTTAACTGAGCTAAATGCAACCTATTATGCCTACCTAAATGCATGCTATCAAACTCCCCCACACTTAACCTTTGCTTGTCCTCAAGCAATGATAGAATGAACATGAATCAACGCATCCCACAGGAAATCCCTTCAAGTTTCAACCTCATCAAAAAACAACATCATAGCAGGTGAAAACATAAACCAAGCAAACCAACGTCATAGCATGTATTCCAGTGATCAAAGCGTAGAAGTAGACATCATCCAACCTCACCAGAAATATGTGTTTCACTCATGTGTTTAGACTTTTAAGTACAACTCTCAACTCAAACCACTCATGCACTAAGCTCATAGACATTGACCACCATATCACCAATTCTCTACCGAAATGTCATTACTTGCGGGACACAATAAAGAAAATAAAATGCAACACTTTATACAATGTTTTTTTTTTTCTTTTTCTTTGGTTTTCTTTTCTCTTTTTTTCTTCTTTTCTTGTCTTGGTGCTTTCCTTACGCGAAGCGCAAACATGGGTGTCATGAATGGCCCCGGTCTATCAACACCTCAACTATGAATATGAAAACCACTTGAACATCTTTTGACGCAAGTTGCAAACATGGGTGTCATGAATGAACCTGGTTACTCAATGATCAAGCTTTCTTTCCTAGTGGATAGTTTTCAACACCTTTTTGCGCGAATCATACCCATGGGTGTCATGCGTAGATCCGGTTACTAAGTACATCAACCATTGCCACCTTATTTACTAAGTATGCATAAAATGAAACATAAAGACTCAAAACATAAACATAAAATCCGCAAACAACAAACATGTGCATCGGTCTTCAAAAATAGATATTGCAGTCAATGCCAAGAGGTAGCAACACTACGCGAGTAATTCACACAATTGAGCAAAAGAATTCAAATAAGGCCAAACATCCTCACAGGGTCATGTTTTTAGGACTTCAATCACACTCTAGCTCAATCATACATGCTCAATTATATTTGCTAGCTCATGCTCCACAAAAATCAATTAGAATTAATAATCAAAACATCCAGAACTCCATGGGATTTGTATGATTCATGCTTGAAATTTAAAATAGAGGACAAACTAAGCAAGATGGGTATTTGAATAACACATATATATGCAATGCATGCTCTATTTCTAATATTTTTCGAAATTAATTAATTTAATTTAATTTTTTTTTTTTTTGACGAAAATTGAAATAAATGAAAACTAAACAACCATAAATCTAACCAACAACTTATTTAAACTTAAACATGGTGCAGAAAATTAAATATGATCTAACTAAATGCACTCTATAGATAAAATTCCTCTCCCCCACACTTGGAGTTTTCATTGTCCTCAATGAAACATTAAAAACAACAAAAGTAAATCACATATAATCAGGGTGAAGGAAAAGAAAAAGGGAAAAGGAAAGAAAAACTTACCTCGGGTTGCCTCCCGAGAAGCGCCTTTGTTTCAAGTCGTTGGCTCGACGTGAGGGCCCTTGATTGGCCTATGTTCCTCCACCAGGGTCACCAACACCGGTTATCTCATTGACCAATGCGGGCACCCTTGAAAGGTGTAGCTTTTTGTTCCAACATTCAGCCATTACCCTTAGCTCCTCTCCATGAGCTATGCCTGGGGGTTGTCCTGGAATCACAAACGGTTTCAATTTGTTAGGAGGTTCAAATTTGCCTAAACTATGTTCCTTAGGTGTTCCTAACAAATCACGAAAATTGTTGTTGCGATCCGTATTGTCAGCAATAGGCATATCTACAGAATTTTCAGAAGAAAGCTTAGCATGATTAAAGAGAGAAAATTCTATCTTCCTTCCATCAAACTCCATAGTCAATAGACCCTCACAACAATCAATTTTCGTTTTCGCAGTTTTCAGGAATGGCCTTCCTAGTATAATAGGTGTTTCAGGGGCTCCCTGTTCCATATCTAAAACAAAGAAATCAACAGGGAAAAACAAATCATCCACCATAACCAACACATCTTCAACAACGCCTCTTGGCCTGATTTGTGATCGATCAGCAAGTTGCACTGTAACCCCTGTCTCAGTCAGAGGACCCAAACCCAAAGACATGTACATATTATATGAAATAACATTAATTGAGGCTCCTAGATCTAACATGGCTTGTTTGAATCTAGTATTCCCAATTGCACATGGAATTGTAAACATACCTGGATCTCCACATTTTTCAGGCAATTTCTTTTGCAACATGGCAGAAACATTTTCATTCAAGCTTACCTTTTCCTTCTTTTTCAATCTCTGCTTCTTCTTGATGGTGCACAATTCCTTCAAAAATTTAGCATATCTAGGGATGCTCTTAATTAATCTGAGTAAAGGAATGTTTACCTGACACTTACCGAATGTCTCGAAGATTTCCTGGTCATTCTCATATCGTCGTGTGTCTTTCAAGGCTTCCGGAAAAGGCGGAATGGGCTTTGGAATCTCCATAGTTAAGGGAGAAGACGGGGGAGAGGAAGAAGAGGGAGGAGGAGAAGGAGGGGTAGAGGAAGAGAGAGAAAACTCACCAGGAAAAGATTCGGAGCTGGGTACCGTTGCGGCGGGCGCGGCATATGGTGCGGCGGGCGCCGCAGCTTGCTGGGCGTCACTTGCGGCGGGCGCGGCTGGATTTCCTCCTCTGGCGGCGGGCACCGCAGGGTGCTGCGGCGGGCGCCGCAAGGGTTGCCGCGGGCACCGCAGCACTGTTGCGCCGTTTTCGTCTTCGATTATCTCGATTTCTTCATCCATCATCTCCTCATCGCCCTTTTGATTCATGGCAATCAGTTCCTTGCCACTCCTAAGCGTTATTGCACTTACATTCTCCTTAGGATTTTCAACCGTTTGCGATGGAAGCTTACCTGAATCATTCGTCTTCCTCGCACTTAGGATCTGAATGAGCTGACTCATTTGATTCTCAAGATTTGTCATCCGATCCGATTGCTGCTTCTCTAGAGTCGTCATCCGCTCTGTCTGTTGTTTATCATTCCTCATGACCAATCGTGACAGTTTCTGCAGTGGATCCTCATTATCCCCATTTGACTGCTGCTGACCTCCCTGTCGAGGTTCAAATTGTTGCTGAGGCCTTCCCTGTTGCACACCTTGCTGATTGAAAGGTTCCTGGTAGTTTCCATAACAGTTACCATGCTGATAGCCGTCATTGTAGTGATTGTTATAGTACCCAAGATTGCCATAGTTGCCTTGTCTAGGCCTTTGTGGAGCGAAATTCCCTATTGCATTCAACTCTACGCTCGGATCTTGCAGAGTTGAGTACACATCCATAGGGTATGATGGATCAGTGTAGGACTCACATGCTTTCACTTGCTGAGACGCTCTATCAACTACTAGCTTCTTGAGCATCTCTTTCATCTCTGCCATGTCAGTCTGTAATGCAGCCACTGGTGCGTCAATAGCAAGTACACCCCTAGCACGAGTGCTCTTGTTGAACTGCCTAGAGCCCTCAGAGAGCTCCTTGAACACTTCCCAAGCTGCGGCAGGCGTCTTATTCAGCATGTTTCCCCCACAACAAGAATTCACTGTTTTGCGCTCTCCATCAGTAAGCCCGTTGAACAAGAAGAGAACAAGATCCTTTTGGGAATACCCATGGCATGGGCAGCTGGCGCAGAGTTTCTTGAAGCGTTCGAAGTACTCATGTATAGATTCTGTCGCGTACTGCTCGATGCTGCTGATAGACCTTTTCAAAGCATTCAGCTTTGTTGCAGGGAAGTACATTTCTAGGAAGACTCTTTTCATCTCGGCCCAAGTGGAAATAGATTCCGGTGGCAGATAGAAGAACCATTCACTTGCATCATCCTTCAAAGTGAAGGGGAAGGCTCTTAGCTTGATTTTGTCTTCAGTTACATTTGCTGGTTTCATCCCAACCACCACCCTATGGAATTCAGAGAGATGTTTGTGGGGGTCCTCCCCACTCAGCCCATGGAATTTGGGTAGAAGATGAACTACCCCTGGCTTCAGCTCAAAGTTTACTCCTTCTGCTAGTGCAGGGTATTGGATTGCCAGGGGTTGTTGTGCCAGATCAGGAGCAGACAGCTCCTTAAGAGTGCGGTTCGCCATCTCTGCAATGCTTTCTACAGAGAAGAATAAGTAGCAAAGGTATGGACCCTATAAGACGGTCCACACCAAGATCAACACTAAAAACACACAAGAATTTGATAAAAATTCCCCGGCAACGGCGCCAAATTTGACGGAGGGTAAACCTGTCGTTGATTCCGCCAAAGAAAACTCAAACCTAAAACTAGTATAGTAATAAGCAAGAGGTCGATCCCACAGGGAAATTTATGATTCAAGTGTGAATCAAGTGCCAATTAAAGTAACCAAAGAGGGGGGTTTTTGTGTGAAAGTCTTGCCTTTTATCAAAGCAAAGTAACGAATGCAGAATAAGTAATTTTGGTTTAGACAATTTAGGAGAAGCAATTCCACCTACAATTTTCCACTTTATTGGATTGAAGCGATCATTGTAACTTCTTCTCGTCCTATTACGTTTCCTATGAATGCCCTTGTCCCGACCTAATATAGTTACTAGTCCAATCAGTCCTAGAAACCCTTATCAATCGAACAGTCCCTAAAGAAGGATTTAACTCAATTGATAGCAATAAGTTCAGAGATTAGCCAAGGTATTTGCAGTCCCTAAAGAAGGATTTAACAACACATTCAACTTCCTACTCATTCAATTAGTTCAATCAGCCCTAAAGGAACAAGTTTGCCACTTGGGTTAAGGTTCACAATCAGGAATCTACAAAACCCTAGCAATTGAATTGATTCTACCAAGTTGATCAGTCGAGATAGAATAAAACAATGAACAATCAAGCACAAAGAAGTTGAAGCATTCACAAATAGGAAACCAGGAGCGAGAATTAGAAACTCACAATCAATCCGAATAAAGCTTCAAATTGCAGGCAGAATAGATGAGTTTAGTTCCTCATGGAAGACATGGCTCAAGATCTCTAAAGTGTCTAATGGTTGAAAGAATAGAATGAAAGGTTATAAAAAAATAACATAAAAGTGGCCTAATAAAAACATCCAAGTCGGCCCCAAAACAACATAAGTCAAACTAGGGTTTTTTCCAAAAACGGCGCTGGGCGCTGACGGTCCGTGCGGCGGCCGCCGCAACTTTGCGGCGGGCGCAGCAAACTGTGCGGCGGGCGCAGCATGAATACCGCCCCTGGCGGCGGGCGCAGCAAACTATGCGGCGGGCGCGGCAAACTATGCGGCGGGCGCTGCATTGGACTCTGTAAAAATTCAAGGTACTTAAGCTAGCTTGAAACTTTTTCTTGTTAAGAGTCCTTGCTATGCCCCTTTCCTTTTTCATCCTGTCATGTACGGTTTAGTTGGATCATAGTTCATGTATCATGGCTTTTGGGATCTTTTTCTATTATGTTCAAGACATCTTAAGTGTTTTGTTTGTAAATTATGATGCATGCTACTTCCAGTTTATGAGGAAACTGCTAATTGTCATATATATACTGCATGTTTGCCATATTCAACCCTTGTCAGTTGATTTTATATGTGCCGCATTTCTACATTTTCTGTTTGGTTTATTCTTTTCATTATATAGCAAAAGAATTTTCGATTTTATGTGCTGCGTTTCTACATAAAATTGGTCTAGAGCCCCGCCTTCCAGCGGCTTACTGCATTTCTTTTGATAGACATGTCGTAGTTTTCAGAGTTGGTGCTATGCTCATCTGTTCTTATCAATAATTTGTGTGAACGCTTCACTATTGAAGCATTTTCCGATTGCTAAAAGCATTTTTTGATTTTAAGCATCTTGTATAGATACTACTAAAGTGTTATTGAAGAGAAGTGACTAGTTCTTGGTGATTTTTTAACTTTAGATCCCCCAAATTTATTCTTTGATTGAGAGAACTTTGATCTATTATTTTATTTTAGCTCACTCTCTTGGATAGTGGTTATTGCTAATGGAATGGTTGGGGCTGCTATGTATGACTTGGTTTGTGTTGGAAATGACAATTTTATAGGTGAAATTATTCGTCTAGTAGGAGACTGTAAAAATTCAAGGTACTTAAGCTAGCTTGAAACTTTTTCTTGTTAAGAGTCCTTGTTATGCTCCTTTCTTTTTTCATCCTGTCAGTGTGCGGTTTAGTTGGATAATAATTCATGTATCATGGCTTTTGGGATCTTTTTCTATTATGTTCAAGACATCTTAAGCGTTCTATTTATAAACTGTGATGCATGCTACTTCCACTTTATGAGGAAACTGCTAATTGTCATATGTACTGCATGTTTTCCATATTTATCCCTTGTTAGTTTATTTTATATGTGCTGCATTTTTGCATTTTCTATTTGGTTTATTCTTTTCATTATATAGCAAAAGAATTTTTTATTTTATTGCTACATTTCTGCATAAAATTGGTCTAGAGCCCCCACCTCCAGCGGCTTACCGCATTTCTTTTGATAGACATGTCGTAGTTTTCAGAGTTGGTGCTATGCTCATCTGTTCTTATCAATAATTTGTGTGAACGCTTCACTATTGCATGCAGGACATGCTTCTTATTTTGACAAAACATTGTAATGTTGTAGAAGACATGCAGAAATGTAGCAAATTGACTTCTAGTTGAGGTAGGAAATTACCTTTAGAGCTATGAAATTTATAAGCTGTCACTTAACAAATTGACTTCTTATTCAGGAATTAGGATACCACACACTCTACGACTGGTACAGACAAGTCGAAGGATATCAGTTCCCTGATCCAACTGGACTTCCTGCTCGTATAAAGCAGTAGACATGCATTTGGCATGTATCCATCATGCATCGAGTAATATCTAATGTATGCTTTTGACGTCCCTTAGGTAGGCCTAATGTCTCATCTTGTCCAAATTTATTTGTAAAATATTTTAATCTTTTACCAGTATATACCAGTTAGATTTTATAAATCTATCTTATTATCAGGTCATGGTTGTAGCTCGGAGCAAAATGTATCTTGTTAATTGTACGTGTATTGTATGTTTATAAGTTAATCAAAGTACCCATCCTTTCATTTTAGCAAATGGTGTTGTGTATCAAACTAAAAAACATCATATTATAAATGAAAAATGGGGTGATTTCATACCTTTGAAATCAAATTATTATTTAAAAACAGATGTCGATATTATTACAGAAATCATTC
Source organism: Persicaria tinctoria (assembly GCA_037127255.1). Taxonomy (NCBI): domain Eukaryota; kingdom Viridiplantae; phylum Streptophyta; class Magnoliopsida; order Caryophyllales; family Polygonaceae; genus Persicaria; species Persicaria tinctoria. The sequence continues at coordinate 59,203,485 of JBANSL010000005.1, read as the reverse complement.
TATTAACCCAAATCAATGTGTAACACACGTTTTTACATTAAAATTCCAACATAAATTGATATATATTAATAGCAATAACATCATTATAAAAATAACAACTGATGTCTATTTTATATTATACATTAATTATATTAAAAAAATTAATGTAAATGTAAAATTTAGGCTTGGTGTGGACATCTTTAAAAGTTTATAAATGAAAAATAATGAGATTTTAACAACAAGTGAACATGTCAAAAGTAAATCCGAGGGGGTGATTTACATCTATATTCAAAATAAAATAGATGTTTTAAATAAGAAAAGACATCATCTTAAAACCGATGTGAAAAAGTTGATCTTTTACTACACGCACAAAGAGATCGGAATTTTTTTTGAAAGACATCTGTTCACAACAGATGTCTAATTGCATTTTTCTAGTAGTGAAGTCTAAGTATGGAGTGATTTGATGTCTCCAAAGTACCCATGTTTTTATGCATATTTTAGTTCCATATTCTTTACATTTTGCATATTTCGGGTTGGGGATATGTCGAATTTATGTAGTATATGCTTATTTGTTAGAAATGGAGATCTACATAAGTTTCTGTTTAATATTGTAGAATATAGAAACATTTCGGGAGAAAACCAAGAAGCAAAGACGGAAGCAGCCAGTTTACTCGATCTCGACTAAGATCTCATCGATGCCGACAAGTGCCAGACCACATTCCCCGAGCCATGTCGAAGAGATGCTGCTAGACAACACCAGGCCAAGCCATGATCTATTCGAGATCGACAAGACCCTTGTCGAGATCGAGGAAGCCCCAGGAGCCTGTGTCCGAGCATGTCGACAAGAGGCCACTCGAGAACACCAAGCTGGCCAAGTCGATGATCCGTTGTCGTCGAGATCGAGGAGCGTCATCGATGTCGACAAGCCCACATCCGAGCATGTCGAGAAGGGTTGCTCGGCAACCTCAGAAGACCAAGTCGAGAACACACCACTCGTCGAGATCGAGGAGCTCTCCTCGAGATCGACTAAGGCCAAGAGTCATGACCGAGCCACATCGAGGACCTGCTAGCCGAGACGCCGAGCCAAGCCCAGTCGACAACTTTCCTACTCGAGATCAAGTACGCCGTACTCGAGATCAACGAAGATTCCCGAAGCCGCGTGACGCGTTGATGCAGTCCTACTCGGAGTTGGAGTCCTTGGAGCCGAGGATAAGCCTAGTCTATCCGAATTATCAACATCTATCACGAAGAAGAGAGTTTTATCCACTTGAGACACTTTAGATATTATTTCCCTTTTAGATTTAATTTCATTGTAGCTTTTATTTATCTTTAAAGTCTTAGATATAGTTTTAGATATAGATATAGATATTCTATCCTTGAGTAGCAAGGAATAGAAGGCTATAAATAAAGCCCATGGGCTGATTTTAGATTCATTCAATTTCAGAGATATAGTTACACAGAGAGATTTAGGAGTTCAAAGGTTTTAAGGTTTTGGCAGTTTACGAAAGTTGATTGCCGGGATTCTAAAGGCTTTGAATTTAGTTAATGCAAGTTATTTCTTTTAATTCAATGTCCGCGATTGCGATGAGGCGCGAGTAGTCCACCTACTTCTGGGGTTGGGGTGAGCCCGACGAGAGCCATGCCGATGGATTAGTGATTGCAAAAGGAGGTATTTTGTCGTTATCTTAGTCTATTCCCTATGTGCTTCATCTTTAATTGAGAAATTGAAGAACTCCTGTTGTGAAACTTGGGTAGTAATTAGGATTTTTATTCGAAAAATTATAAATGCTAATTATGAAAAGGAATAGATGCAATTAGGATTATTGGTCGCGAGATTTATATTCCTACTTGTCGGATTGGGTGAAAGCCTTTTCCTTTATCGATAAAGTCATCGCCTTTTGTGATTTATATTCCGCTTGCATGGTAATCGTTGTCGCAAACCCTAATCTTGGAAGTTCCTTTAATTCGTAAAGTTACAAAACCGAATTTGCATTGTTTTTCACTTTCTGCCCTCGTCGATCTCGACTACTGATTCCCGATCCCAGATCGTCGTAGCTTAATTGTGCAGGAACTCGACGAGCCCAACCCGAAGTCGACGAGGACTGTACTCGATATCGAGTAGCCCTTTGTCGAGATCGAGTAGCCTTTGCCGAGAGCTGTTGCACTGTTCAACTAGCCTGATCTCCTGTCGACTAACCCTAGTCGAGATCTAGCACCTGTTGTCGACTTCTGTCCGTGAGATTCCACCGCTGCCTAGGATCCGCTGACTAGCTCCCTCGAGGATTCGAACCTGACTTTCTCTTACTACATTGGAGGGAGTCTTGAACATTATTTGTTGGGATTTGATCGGTTTGCTTTACTTTATTTGCTTACTATTTTGCATTCTCGATTTCCTCTTACAACACCGCTGATGCCCTCTGATCAGCCCTTGCACTCGTCCACACCCATCCAACAGCCGATTCCTCCTTTCCCAGTCTCCATCCGACACTACCACCAACACACCCGACTCGGTTTCACGTTCTCTAGAGGAGGAGCTTGCTGCTAAAATGTCCCCGGGTCAAGGTATGTCTCCTTCTCCTATTCCTGCTGAGCAACCAGTTGCTCCATCCTATTTTCGCCCTGCTACTGACATCACACATCCCATGCTCACACGAGCATAAACAAACAAATTAAAACCCAAAGCTCACATCAGTACAAATCACCGTCTTCCCTCTGCTCCTGATTTATATAATGAACCCAAAACCTTCCTCTAAATCCCCTGAATGGCAGAATGCTATGCAAGTTGAATTTGATACCCTTATACGTAATGGGACTTGGACTCTTGTGCAGCGCCCTCTGCATGCTAACATTGTTGGTTGTAAGTGAGTTTACAGGATCAAGCGTCGTGCTGATGGATCCATTGAGCGTTATAAGGCTCGCCTTGTTGCCAAGGGCTTTAAACAGGAAGAAGGGGTTGATTACTTGCACACCTTTAGTCCAGTAATCAAACCCACCACCATTCGCATCGTTCTCTCCCTAGCTCTCCATCAGTCTTGGCATCTCCGACAAGTTGACATCAACAACGCCTTTCTGAATGGTGATCTCTCTGAACAGGTGTATATGGCGCAGCCTCCGGTGTTTGTTGATCAGTCACGGCCCCAAGTTGTTTTTCTGCTTCGTAAAGCTCTGTATGGTCTGAAGTAGACTACGCGCGCCTGGTTCACTAAGCTTCGCCAGTTCCTCTTACAACATCGCTTCCGCCCCTTCAAGTCAAACACATCGCTATTTATTCGTCGTCAGGGTTCATCCACTCTCTTGATCTTGGTCTATGTTGATGATCTAATCATTATTGGTTCTGTTCCTGCAGAGATTGATACATTCATTGTACTTCTCAATCAGACATTCTCTTTGCGCGACTTGGGTGATCTTCATTATTTTCTGGGCATTGAAATGACTCGCCAACCACATCAGATCGTCCTTTCTCAACAAAAATATATTCGTGACCTTCTTTTGCGAAGCAAGATGCAGGATGCTCACCCAATTTCATCCCCAGCTGAGTCGGCCTCTCGCTTGATTCGTGACGGCGATCCCCACTCGGATCCGCACCTCTACAGAAGCATTGTTGGTGCACTCCAATATGCTACTATCACTCGACCAGAGATTTTGGTATGCTGTGAACCGGGTATGTCAATGCATGCACTCCCCTACAGAGGTTCACTGGTCCGCTGTTAAACGGATTCTTCGTTACCTGAAAGGCACTCTGTAGTCTGGCCTTATTTTCCGCCCAATAGCTGACAGTCGTCTTGTGGCCTTCTCTGATGTCGGTTGGGTATCTGATGGTGATGATTGTCGTTCTCAACATGGCTTTGCCATCTATTATGGTGGTAATCTCGTCAACTGGGCGTCTAAGAAGCAGAATGTCGTTGCTAAATCCAGCACAGAAGCCGAATACCGGGCAATTGCCTTTGCCGCCACTGAACTCATTTGGATTCAGCAACTGTTATCTGAGTTGCGAGCTCCAACCGTTCGGCCTCCGATCATATTGTGTGATAACTTGAGTGCCACCTACATGTCCGACAATCCAGTTTTCCATCAGCGGTCCAAGCACATCAAGGTTGATTACTACTTTGTTCGTGAGCAAGTTGAGGATGGCTCATTGATTGTTCACCATGTTCGTGGTCAAGATCAAATTGCTGACATCTTCACCAAAGCCGTCGGTACGGCTCGTTTCCTCTCCCTGCGCTCCAAGCTCCATGTTCGTGATCCTCGATGAGCTTGCGGGGATGTATTAGGATATATTTCTAGTTAGGAGATATTTCTATCCTTTGTTATTATGTATATCTTTCCATATCCGTATGTATATCCAATAGGGCCTTGGATCCTAAGCATTGTATCTATATATATTCATTCCAAGATTAATGAAAAATCAAGAATCACAATTACAAAACCCTAGTGACTGTTTACAATATAAGATGGGTTGTATGTGTTTCCGATTTGAAAGTGGAGATGGAGATTTGGGATTGTGAGATGAAAGATGGGGTACATTCATCAGATCGAAGGTGAAGTTCATCAGATCGGAGGTTAGAGGTAAAAAATGGGTGTTAGATTCAGATATGGAAATGGGAGAGAAATTGTAAAGGCTCGAATTTTCAAATCCTAATTTTCCGGAAAAAGAGTATTAAAATTGAAGTAAAATTAAAATTAAAACTCGTTTAGTGGATTCCGACCGGAATACAAAATTTGACGAAGGATTTCCGTCCTTTCACCTCGAAAATTCAAAATAATTATCGGATGGCGATATCATTTTCGATCTTAAAAATCTAATTGATCGAGAAAGCGGGATTCGGGAAAACTAACATTCGAAAACTAATTTCGGGATTCAAGATTCGCGTATTCAGAATTTATTTTTGGGTATTGGTTTAACCAATTTCACACTCCACCCTTACCCCCAGGGAGTAGGTGAGGGAGTGTCATCAGAGCATGTGCATTGGGAGTTCCTTAACCAAAAAATGTAGAAACCTATTATTATTATATTACATTTGTAAAAACTAGTATAAGGAATGATTTGATAGGTTCCTTAGTAATAAACCTTTAAACACCCTAGTTGACGAGGTATGCATAGATAGAGAGCCAATAAACTTGTATGTGTGGGCCCAAAGAAAAGAGAAGGGTAGGGAAAGATAGAGGTTTGATGGGGTTAATTTTATTTTAAATTAATTAATTTGGTAAATTGGGTGTTATGGATGAGAGTATAAATTTGAGTTGAATTTTTAAAGAATGAAATAAAAAAAATGGAGTTAAGGAACCCTGGTGGGTTCAAGGAATGCAGATGCTCTCCTACTCTATCAAATCCATCCCTGTTCTTGATCATTCACAATACCCTTCAATTCAACCCCTTACCCCGTCATTCTTCATTCATCATCATTCACCATCCTCGCACTGCTCCCGTCACCACCATCACGATATCAGCATACCATCGTCACCACCACCCATCTATTTTTCAACCCACCGCCATCAGCCCACAGCCCCAAACCCACCAGCAGCCCTGTTTTCACTCCAAACAGCAACCGCCAGTGAGACCTCGCCAACACCTCCGCCTCCTCTGTTTCCCCGATGACCCCCGGGAGCTTCTGCCTATCACAACTAGCCGCCGACGAGCGCAGTTCTCTTTCCGGTACGCCGCTCTCCTCCGTTTTCAATCGGAATCGACCTCAGCTTCACTATCACACTCACCCTTTCCCGACACAGGTCCAATGAGCCATCGAGACTCCGAACGAGAGCTCCGAAGTCGCGAACCCCTCGGTGAGCTTCCTCCATTTCCTTCCTTCCTCGATGCGATTTCGTGTTTCTTTCGAAGTCTAGATTAGTCAGGAGTGAGCGAGGGCTGAGTGCGGTACGATCGGGTGAACTCGAGAGCTCCGGTGAGCTCGGGGGCGGCGAAGTCGCAACGTCCGGCGTGTGTGCGAGCGGGTGAGAGCGGGAGCGAGCCGTGAGGGTGCGATCGAAGAACCTGAGAGGGAGGGTGCGAGAATGAGCGCGAGGCAAGGCCGGAGAAACCAGACCAGACCGAGCGGGGCGAGCCAAGGAGCCGGAAGCAGCGTCGAGCTCCATCGGCGAAGCTCAGGCGGGAGCGTACCTCCTTTTGAATCGAAGAAGAAGGCTTGTTTGTGGGCCCCCTCCACATTATTTTTATATTAATTGATTATTAGTTGAACCGGTTGGGTTTTTATATGGGTTCGGTTCGGTTCGGATTATTCGTTTATTATTTAAATAATTAGCTGTATTTAAATTATTATATAATATTTGAGGATTTAAAAGATAAAATATTATTTCGGGAGATTTTATAAAGGGGTCGGCCTTATTAAGAAAAAATGGTCGGGATTTTAAGATTTGAAAATATCATGTTATATTATTGGGACTTAAAATATATTATTGCTTTTATAAGAATTTAGAAAATAATTTCAAGGTTGGAAATTGATTTAATAAATGAATTGAAAAAGGAATTTTGCGAGTATTTTCGAGGATCGGAATTCTTAACTGTTTAATTCGGATTTGAAACGGTTTTGAAATTAACCTGAGAATAAGACTTATTCGATGACTAACTAGCATGATAATATGATTGTTTGACTAATGACATGATATGTGTGACTAATGGCACGACTTGTGGTGATTATTATAAGGGGATAAATATTGGTTACTGATGATAATATATATAGGGGATGGTTCAAGTGTAATCAAGGCTTATTGTGTAACATGTGAACACATCTGGGCCGTTGATTGGATGAAATGGATGGTCGAGATTAAAAGACAATTTTAGCCTTTTTTTAAATTAAAAATAAGTCGGACCCGCAATTTTTCATGCCCATTTGCTGAATTGGGGGAGTGTGTGATGCACTCTCTTGAAATTATTCGATGGTATATCTGGATTATTCGATCGCATCGACGGATTATGCGATAGTATCGATGGATTATTCTAGGAGGCTACCACCTTGAAAACGTCCTGAACTTTTAACTAATAATTATTCGATAATATCGCTTGATTATTTGATGATATCGCTTGATTATTCGATGGTATAGCTTAATTATTCTATGGTGTTACAATATTATTCAATTACTTATGTCATTTTAACAAATAACTAAATATTATTCGATGGTATCGCTGGATTATTCGATAGTATCACATGCTTATTCAATAGTATAGATGCATTTTTCCTTTATATGACCGTACATTTAAAAAAAAACTCATCTCCGTAAACACAAAATTGGTTCATACACGTGAATAATTCGGTTCATACCCCTGAATAATTCTGTTTTTCTCCCGAATACCTCTGAGATTGAATAATGAACCGAAAATTTAGGAAATCGCAGGCAACAATGAAATTGAAATTGCAGGCAAGATGCATTTGAATTTGAACATTTTACCTTTAAAAATGAAATTGCAGATCTGGGCATCAAACCGTCGCTGCCACCATGGGCATCGAATAATCCGATCGCCGCTTCCGCCATGGGAGCCCAAAGGAGAGGAACCCAAATCTGAGCAGAGGAACCAGACCATCGCATCGACCACAGATCGCAACGCCATGGCTAGAAGCCATCGCAATCGACCATGGATCGCAACGCAATCCAGACCATCCACGCCTCCGGCATCCACCTTTTCCGGCCACAGTTTGTCACCGCCACCCCCTGCTACCGTCATGGCTAGAGGTTCAGCTTGATGTCGCCGCCTCCTGCTACAATCGATCTCTCCGATCTCTCCTTTAGATCGTCGCCACCGCCCGCAACATCGCCCACTTCTCCGAGTTGCTGGAAATCGCCACCTTCAATCTCTCATTTAGGGCTTAGTGTTTTGCGTGGTGGTTATAGATACGGTCCAGGGTTTCAATGAAGAAAGATTAGAAGAGGTTGATTGCACGCGCATTAATGAGGGAAGGAAGATCCATTTTCTGATTTTTTAATTAAAATATTGAATTATTTTGGAATAATCACAACGCCTCAGATTTGTTCACATTATACACGTTAAGGCTTGATTACATATATATATATATATATAAGGACTTTCTATGAGGACACCCCTTACCATGAAAGGGGGGGGGATTATAGGCCATTGGATCCACCTAAATCAATGGCAATAATTGACCATTTTTTTTTTGGTAAAAAAAAAAAGAAACTGTTTTTTTTTGGGTAAAAAAAAACGGTTCTTATTAATTGGTATTGAAGTCATCACTGTGTTTCTTCGTGGGCTAGAGACAGCAAAATTGGTATTTGGCGACAATTATAAAACTAATCATCTTTGATCGACATTAACAAAAGAAAATTACGATTTATATTAAATATGAATAATAATGAACCTTATTAATTTGCTTACATGCGGTGGATAATTTTGGATTAACCATAAATTATTCATTTTTAGTGATCTATTAATGCAAATCTAGATATGACTTATTCACATATAACCATTTAAATACGAATACTCCGTAACTTAAATATGAATAATTTTATCATTAAATATGAATATTAACAAATTCGGTGAAGAATAGTTGTTGGTTATACCCTTAAGCGTGTGTCAAAGTAAATATTCATATTTTACGTTAAATATGAATATATAGGTGGTTACACATTTAAAGCGTACTTTTTTGGAGTTAATCGAGCCCGTTCATTTTTTTGATCCAAAAGCCTATATTTGTCCCCTCGTTTCATGGTAAGGGGTGTCCTCACTGGAAAGTCCCCCTATATATATATATATATATATATATATATATATATCCTTATGAAAAGTATGAGTATGAAATTGTAATATACGAATTTGGCTAAGTATGATATAGAGGTTATTTTAAGCTGATGAGTTGGCAAGTGGTGATGAATGGTAAGAGATAGCTAGATGGTTGATCGTGATGAACTGAAAGTATGGTTGATGCGAGCTTGTTAATTATCTGCTTGTATGAATGTGTGATACATGTGTTCAGAGTGGCTAGAGACGTATACTCAGTACATTCTCGTTATGTAATTTGGTGATACTCTGTGATCGTGACTACTGTGTGTTGGATTCTTCTTTTGTTGATCTGCTAGCAGTGTAAGTCCTCCGGGGCTTACTCAGTAACCAGGACCTCCAGCATGATGTGTCATATAGTATGTAGGTGTTGCATATGCATAAAAGCAAGTCATGTAGTATCATGCTTAGGACTTGCACTTATGAATGAGCATTCTTATTCTGTATGCGTTTGAATACAGAACGACCGTTATCTGAAAGTCATAGAGTCCTTACTAGGGTCATAGAGCAGCCCAGCTTCATCGGGTTTTGTCCTCCTTTAGTCATTTACATATATCATGAGCTACGAGATGAGCATGAGACACGATATGATGATGAGATGTGATATGTTATAGCATCGAACTGGCCAGTCTCCACCCTATTTGGAAGGGGGTGGTGGTAGAAGAGGTATATACCACTTGGTATTCTTTGTTAAGGTCTTACTTAATATTATGCATATATGAATTAGGAGCATGATAGTGTGTTTACTATTTCAGTACCGCATGCATGAAGGCATCCCTTATTATAGGTATAGGCGTATTATATGTCCTCAGCGCGGTCTTTAGGGCCCATGGGCGAACACTTGGCCTGACTTTGTGTTATAGTTTCAGGTACCCTTTCCACTGCTTGATTTCGTGTTGTTATGATGGGGTCCATTCTTATCGCGGAGAGTGAGTTATTGAACACTGACTTCACCAAATTTATACTTTTGGGATTTCTTCCTACTTATACTCTGTTTTTACACGGCATTGTCGCGACACTAGTTGTATTGTTTTCAGAACTTATGTCATTTACATGATAAAAGGTTTTCCGCGTTGTAGATTTGGGACGTGTACAATGAAATTTACCCCGGGGTATCCAACAGACCTTCCGCAAGAACCCAAGAGGGGTTTCATCCCTCGAAACATAACTCGGGAATTATAATCTCGGGCCGTTACAGAAATGGAGTGTACACTCCATTTCTGAAAAGGTAATTCGGATCCGAAAAGAGAGAGGGGATTTTAATTTGTTTAAGTGTTGGGTTTGATTCTTATTTTTGTAGACAAAAATTAAAAATTCAAATATTTTGGCTAAGTGTTGCAATCAAGCGGCAACTTTACCGCGTTTAGGTATATTGTGTCTTTCAGATATTAAAAAAAAATAGTTTTAACATTGTTCAAAAAATTAAAGCAATGTATATTATTTCAATGACATCAAAATTTAAAAAATTGATGTTATAAATTTATTTAACATCATGAGTATTTCTGCCTGATGTAAATTATGCTGTGATGTCTAATAACAGAATTCTAGTAGTGATTGCACTCAGTCAACGATTAGGATTTGTGTACATGATACACGTTAAGACTTGAGTACATTTTCTCTCTCTCTCTCTCTCTCTCTCTCTATCTATCTATCTATCTATCTATCTATCTATCTATCTATCTATCTATCTATCTATCTATCTATCTATCTATATATATATATATATATATATATATATATATATATATATATATCAAAAATTTAAAAATTGATGTTATAAATTTATTTAACATCATGAGTATTTCTGCCTGATGTAAATTATGCTGTGATGTCTAATAACAGAATTCTAGTAGTGATTGCACTCAATCAACGATTAGGATTTGTGTACATGATACACGTTAAGACTTGAGTACATTTTCTCTCTCTCTCTCTCTTTCTATATATATATATATATATATATATATATATATATATATATATATATATATATATAGGGGTGGCTCCTGTGGGAACACCCCTTAAGGTGGGAACGTAAGAACAGATCTAAACCATAGAATTAAAAGAAATTAAGGGTCTAGATTAAACCTAATTTACTTTTTTTATTTTAAAGGAAAACTAATGGGCCCTACATTCACACATGCTCACGCGCATGATTGAAACCACCCTTTGTGTTGTTTTTAAATTTCAACTGTACCAAATTAGTGAATTACCAATACACTCGTACTTTTTATTTTTTTTTTCTTCATTTTTTCATTTTATTTTTTTATACATTTGTTACCAACAAAATTATGATGAAATCAATTATCTGGTTAACTTATAAATATTATTCATATTTAAGAAATAATTATTCGGTTAAATTTATATAGATTTTTTCATGCATAAGGGAACGATTGTTTACAAACTTATTGTTTTTTTTTTGTTTTGTTTTTACATTTGTTATCGAGATAATTTAGTTCAAATTGAATTATTCGGTAAAATTAGAAAACTTATTCATATTTAAAGATGATTATTTGGTTAAATTTTAGAAATGATTCGGTAAAATTTGAGAGATTATTCATTTAAATTACAGATATTATTTGTATTTAAGAGGAACATTAATTACTTATAAATTTATTATTTTGGGAAGGTTTAAATAATAATCAACATCTTACAAAAAAGAAATTATTCGGTTAAACTTGAGAGATTAGTCGGTTAAATTAGAGAGATTATTCGTATGTAAGAGAACGATTGTTTATGCGTTTATTAGTTTTAAAGAGGTTAAAAGGATAATAACATAATTGTACATTATTCGGTGAGACCTCCAAAATTATTCGGTTACATTTTAGAAATTATTCAGTTAAACTTGAGGGATTAGTCGGTTAAATTAGAGAGATTATTCGTATGTAAGAGAAAGATTGTTTATGCATTTATTATTTTAAAGAGGTTAAAAGGATAATGACATAATTGTACATTATTCGGTGATACCACCAAAATTATTCGTACATAAGAAGACGAAACATAGTATTTATTTTTAAAATTATATTTTAATAACTACGAATAATCACCCACTACAACATATAAATACAAAATATGACATACTATTTAAAAAATCCAAAGCAGGTCATAGATATGAACAGCAATCCAATACTATAATAATTGCAAAAAGAAAAAGAAAGAAGTCATTATGTTAAAATGGCAAAATGAAACAAAAAATTTACCCACTGTGTAGTCGTGTACAGTTAGTGGTGAAGGGAATGCATCTCACGCGCTATCTATTGCAGGTAGATGTACAAATTAAGGAGGTGGGACCCACTTTTTATTAAAAAAAAAATAAAAATCTTAATTAATCTGAACCCATGATCTCTTCCTATTCGATGGCTCAGATTTGTTCCTACGTTCTCACTGTAAAGGTTCAAATGAAAATGGAGCTTAAGGTGAAAATACTCCTTAAAGTGAAAATGGTCAAATTTAAAGATAAATTGGCCTAATTTAAAGGTAAATGAGCCTAATTAAATGAGTAATAGATAAATGAGCCTATTTAATATGTAAATGGGCCTAATTTTATGGGGTAAATGGATAAATGGATAAATGACCCTTAATATGAGATAAATGTCACCACCTCTCCCATACTTTCTATTTCTACCAATATTTTCCTTATTTCAATTATAAAAATTACAGATTTTAGCCCGTAATTTTTATTTGAAATAATATTATAAGGTGCATCTATAAGATTACAAAATGCAACAAAATATGCTACATCACATTTCTTGTCTTTATTTTAAAAAGTGAAAAATATGAGATTACAAAATATAAAGTGAACAAATAGTACAATAAAGATTATTATTAATAAATGTGCATTTTCCTAATGTAAAGTAAGTTTCCTACCAAATATTTTCTTTATGGGTTGCTATTTTTATGGCGGTTTTGTACTTTAATGCGACATGTGTCATTAAAAGCCTATTAGCTCAAAATGGTATAACGATGTGCCCATGCACAAAGGTTCGAGTTAAAAATCCCGCATAGGCTATTTATGATTGTCTTCTTTTTGTTCCCGTTCATGAATAAGATTATAAAGTGCAATAATAAAACGATAATGTGCACAAATAAGATGAAATAATGCGTATATAACATTATGGTGTGCAAATATAACATTATGATGTGCAAATATAACACTATGTTTTGCAAATGTAACATTATGTTGTGCATATCTAATAATATAATGTTACGCTGTGCACATATAATATTATGTTGTGCGAATATAGCATTATATTGTGCAAACATAACTTTAAGTTGTGCAAATATAACACTATGTTTTGCAAATGTAACATTATGTTGTGCATATCTAATAATATAATGTTACGTTGTGTACATATAATATTATGTTGTGCGAATATAACATTATATTGTGCAAATATAACTTTAAGTTGTGCAAATATAACACTATGTTTTGCAAATGTAACATTATGTTGTGCATATCTAATAATATAATGTTACGTTGTGCACATATAATATTATGTTGTGCGAATATAACATTATATTGTGCAAATATAACTTTAAGTTGTGCAAATATAATATTATGTTGTGCAAATAAAATGACAAAGTGCAAGAATAGAATGATAAAGTGCATAAATAAGATGTTAAAGTGCAAGAATAAAATGATGAAGTGCACAATGAAGATTATGAAGTGCATAAATAAAATGATAAAGTGCAAGAATTAAATGATGAATTATTTGAATAATATTATGAAATGCATGAATAAACTGATAAAGTGCAAGAATTAAATGATGAATAAAATGATAAAGTGCATGAATAAGATTATGAAGTGTATAAATAAAATGAAAAAATGCAAGAATAAGATTATGAAGTGCACAATTAAAATTATAAAGTGCACAATTAAGATTATGAATTGCACTTTTATCATAAAATATAACAAACTATTAAAATTAAGCAAATTGGCCTAGGTAGGAGTCGAACCCACGTCTCTGTGCGTAAGCACATTGCTCTACCATTGAGCTAATAGGCTTTTAAAACTTATTAATTACAAGAATAAAGATAAGAATAAAATCATTCTACCATATCATATAAGTGCAAAAATAATACTATATTAGTGCAATTTTAGAAAACAAGAGCTGTCCATAGAAACATGTTCTCAACACATGTTCTCCCATCGTCTTACTCATCTCACTCACTGAGTTGTCCATAGAAACACCATCAGCACACCCTTTTCCTTTAGTTTCCCTTGCTGTCATATTCTCAACAATGCTTTTTCCTGTTGCTGTTGTCCTACTCTCAATTAGCACTAAACACCTTGTGTTGCCGCAAATCATACCATAAAAGTGTCCATTTTAATTATGAAGTAAAAGTTAAACTTGATAAGCTGAAATTGGGATGTTCATTCATAGATTTAATAACCTTAATATATGAAATGACTCAAAGTTCTATCACATGGGTAGACTACATGAAAAACATAATGCACAAGACTAAGATTATGAGTACACTGGAAATTTTACCTTGAGCCTAGCAGCCAAGGGCTCATCTTTGGGAGTATCCTGCACTGGTTTTGTAGTTTGGAAAGTCTGTCTGTCTTTGAAACCATCTTTTATATCAGTGACCTTCATTTTATTCTCACCAAATAATTCTACCAGTTTAAGTTCTTTTCCAGCAGTTTTAGTTCAACAATACCAATGAAACTCGAGAGGCATTGGAGAAAACAAACCTTGATGGAAATCACAAAGTGTCCACCAGCTTTGAGGAAATATGAAGCATTCAGAGCAACAATCCTAGCCTGTCAATTACAAAAAAATGAGAATGATCAACACAACTAACATGTTAAGAGAACAAGTACATCCCCCCTGGTAGAAAGAATGGAAGGGCACCCGCAAGTTTTTCATGCTACAAGCACATAAATAACTACTAGAGGATACAACGATGACTTCATAGACAGCCATATCAGAAATTAATCAGCTTGATTATCATATCTTGAATATTGGTATCAAGAAATAGTGCAAGTTCAAGCTAAAAATGATCAAGCAAGGTATGTGAATACAGAAAATTTGTTACAAGCACAAAAATGGCTTTGGAAAGAGGGGTTTATATAGATAACTTGTACTTAGAAAAAATGCCATAAACAGTATACATTTTATAGGGTTTCTGTAATTGATTAAGGAACTATAATCAAGATAAAGCTCAGCAGAAATGCTAAAGGAATAAAAGATGATTAACAGATTTTGGTAACATAGGAAACAGAAGAGTGAGCATCAGATACTCGGAGTTCACATTACCCTTTAAAATAGAGGAGGAATCCGAGGTCATCTTCATAAGCAAATGAATTGAGCTTGCGACATAAATGAATTTTTAAAACAACATTTCATAAGATTCAAAAACATCAGATGTAGGGGACATGAGAAAATTACATGCAAAAAAATAGAAGTGCTTGTTCTAGGTAAATGGATGAAAGACCTAAGCCCAAAATAATAGATTTGTTCTCATTAAATGGATGAAGGTCAGTTTAACAAACCATAAAGGAGTAAATTTAGCAAGTTAAATCACACTAAAAATCATGCCAATTTAGAAGAGTTCAACGAAGTATGAAATATGCAACTTGAAAATCAGTAAACGAGACAAAATATCATGATTATGTTTCTACTACATTGGTTGTCACACTTTCTAAAGTTCCCAAGCATAATAAACCAGACCTGATCGGGTTGAGCAACATCAGCAAAAATTACATCTACCATGCTAACGAGCATTCAGTATTTTTGCGGATGCCTAGCATCTTCAATGATGGGTATCACATTTGTTCTCTTCTTTGCCATGTTGACAAGATCTCTTCCACTCCTATGGGAGAACTCAACTGCATACACTATACCATCACTACTAGAATTCTGTTATTTAACATCGCCTCATTAACCCCAGTCAGAAAAACCTGCTATGTTAAACAGTTTTTTAACATCGGTTTCTAAATTTGCGAGGTAAATAAAAGCCTAGACATCGTCTCATTTATGTGACCGATGTTAAATATGTGTTTTAAAAAAAATAGAAGGCGCGGAACTGAATTCATTTGAACACTCCTAGAAGGCGTTTTTTTTTTTCATTCTTTCTTCTTCATTCTTCTTTGCTCAGAAAACCGACCCCTCCTGTACTCTCTCTCCCAGGGGAAGTTGCAGACCTTACTCTTCGACTCCGGCGACTCACTCGATCTACCTCCTTCTCGCCGGCGACTAGCTCCACCTCCTCCTCCCGCCACCTCCCTTCGCAAATCCACCCAGAGTGCCTCAGTGCCTCACTTCTCTCTCCAAACTCTTAACCCTAAATCCATCTACTCCTCCCGCCACCTCCCTTCGCAAATTCGCCGGCGACTCGCTCCACCTCCTCCTCCCGACACGAAGAAGGCTCATAAACCTAAATCCCCTTTATCTCTTCTCAGACCGATGGTGATTTGCCTCTCCAGAGTGCCTCAGTGCCTCACCTCTCTCTCCAAACTCTTAAGAGGTATACAACGATTAGGAAGGTTAAGAACCCCCGTTAACAATCAAACTCAGAGGAGAGCTGTCGACTTATACTCCGATCACCCCCTATCTCCACCACGTCTAGGCCGAGAGTCGGTTTCAAAGGTTAGGGTTTCTGATCTTTTGATTGAAAACTTGTAGATTTTAGTTGAATATTTAAAAGTTCAGTGATTTGAAGTATTGTCTTCAATTGAATTGTTTCGTTCAGGATCTACTTAGGTTTTAATCTAGTCCAACTGTTTGTGTGCAATATGAGTTCAATGGGAGTGGGGTTAGCTGATCCAATCTGTTAGCGTTTTCTGGATTGCATTCGTCTTTGTCCTTGCCATTGTATAAAGTGAACGGTTCAAATATGAGTGTACTCGAGTCTTCTAGGTGTTGTTGGACGTGCCTAATGTTTAATATTTTTTGGATTTGTTCTGTTATCTATAGTTGCTCTTTGAATGTGCAGGCTTATTTTGGTGTGAGCTTACATCAACTGCTTTTGTGTAGATGGGCCATCTAATAGTTCCAGAGAGTATCTTAATTTGCTTCTAGCTCTTGTAAACTTAATCATCCAGATTTTGATCGTCCTTAACTTTTCCGCTCAGCAGATCTTGATCAATGCCATGATGTAGGTGACTAGGTGGTCTTGACAGTCCTTGAATATATATGCTAACTGGGAGAGGAATTTGAGGTTTATATTGGTCTTGTAAGGAGATGGACAAGTTCGAATACTTATTATCAAGTTAACGAGGTGAATACCCTCATTTTTGCGTGAGCTTGTTTAAAGTTGAACTTTACATTTCTAGAGCATGTTAAACTCTTGAATTCTAATTACTTCTACTACTTTGGTGCTTATTGATATCTTAATTTGCTTTATTGTTCCCTAGGATGAAGCCACACAGGTGTTCTTTTCTGTCACCAAACTGTTTCAGTCAAAGGATACAGGGTTGAGAAGAATGTTTTACTTGATGATCAAAGAACTTTCACCTTCTGCTGATGAGGTACTTGAAGCAAGCTATTGTTGACAAGAATCATGTGGTTACTAGTGCAGCTTTTGTTAGCGGCATTCATTTGCTTCAGGTATTACTAGAGTTTTGAAAACTTAGTGATCTGCAATCTTGATTACACTCCCAACTTATAAATGTAGAACTCATTAATGCTTCACCAGACAAATCCAGAGATTGTGAAAAGGTGGAGCAATGAGGTCCATAGGTGATTTCATATTTTTTTTATATAAAGTATGTTTGGTATATGATAGTCTCCTTTGAATCTGAATCCCTGAATCTGGTTTGAATTTGTTTAGATTACTGCACAACACTGGAAGGGGATGAGTGCTACAGCTGCTGGAGGGCATACTTCGAACTCAAAGACCTAGAAGTGAGTCAATTCCCAAATTAAAATAAATATAATGTGTATTGGTATTTGCTCAGTGCTCACATCTTGATAATGGTATCCTTGTAGATCTTCTGTTCCCATTTCTTTTATTGAAAGCTCGGTGGATTGTTAAAATTTGTCAGCGGGATAGATTAGATTCTTATGCCTATTAGTAGCACTAGTCATTGAGAAGATTTACTGATTTAGTGCTTCAAATATTTTTAGAGGTTACCTACACCCTTGAACACTTCAATGTGTCTGTTTTATGGTGTGGGTGTGTGACCGTGTGAGGTTTCAATGACTTATGGTGTATTGTTGTACCTTTCCATTTGGAATCTCTTAAGAGTAAGACCGAGTTGTTAACCAGTAACCACCTCTGTTCACTTTCTGCATCCAATATTCTTTTGAATTTTTTTTTGTCATAATATTCTTTTGATTAATTTGTCGTTTCAGAAGCAAGCTTATCTAGAGGTTAGGCACTTAGCATGAATTGAACTCAAAATTGAACTGAAAGCTATCTAGCTTTACTGAGCTGAGTTAACTCTATATTCTACTTTATTCACTGTTTATCTTGGCTTCCCAGTGACGTCTAGACAATCTTGCTCTCAAGTTTCCAATTTATACTAGAAGACTTTCCTGGATGCGAAAAAACTTCCCCATTGTGCGCTAGGAGAAAGTGAGAAGTGGGGATGAAGATAGTTACGTGTAGATCAAAACTCAAGTCTTTTATGTCATCCTTCTCTGATTAAATTTTATACTTCATAAAGTCCTCATATTCTCCATCTGGCATTAAGAATTAAGTCCTTCCAATGCCTAACTAGCCTCAATGTTGGTTGGATTTCAGTTGCGAAGAGTTAACATATCAGAGGTATGAATTTTAAAACGCGAAGAGTTAACATATCAGAGGTATGAATTTTAAAAACATAACTTAGCTGAGTAGATCCTTTGACATTGTTTAGCTCCATGATACTTGTTTGCCTGGTTTGGGGCTCTATGAAGATTTTTGATCCCATATATTAAATTGATTATTTTTTCTTCTTTTTCCAGATTATCAGTTTAAAAATTCAGCTATAAGCACAATGTTCTTCTGTCTTCTTCAACTCCTATGGCAGGTTAGGCTCTTAAACAATTCTGCAGAACATAAATTGCTTGGGGTATGGTTTGATGTCTTGTATTGAATTTGCAGGTGGTGTTTTTGGCCTGGCATATTTACTGTATATGCTCCAATATCAGAACCAAAGAATGGGTAAGTTCTCTCTACTAAATTACTGCTAGTCTTTGATTGTTGAGATTCTTAACTTGCTGAAATACATTGCTGCCTTTAAAAATATTATAGCTGATGTTTTTGTATATTATAGCCGATGTGTCATTATCCGTACTTTTTTCTTGTAGGATCTTGAATTTGCCCAATTCCACCCAACTGGTGTGTATGGTGCAGGATGTGTCATTACCGAAGGTATTTTTTTTTTGTTCAAATGAAAACCTCAATCTTTAAAAAAACCACAGAAAAAGGGAGAAATGTTTATTATCTAACATCATATAGTTCTTACCATAGTATTGGGTATTAATTATAATTGATAGTATGCTACTAAGATAATGTCTTTTTTTTTCAAAATAACATCATCTGTATATCTGTTTGCAATTAGTGTGATTGAAGTGGTGAATTTGTGGTTTTAACGTAATAGCAAAATAGTAAAGTCAAATACATCAAAGCAGAAAGGAATAAGACCTTGATCTTTTTCTTATATTTCTTCATATGTACATTGCACATGTGGGTACTGGTTATGCCGATTTTTTGTGGCAGTAAGGGTTGCTTATAATCATTTATGCTAGTTTTTGCATCTATCATGATTTGGACATAACTAAAATTTTCTAAGCATCTAAGCATTGTTGTCATTTAGCCTATTAGCTCAATTGGTAGAGCGTTGTGCTCAAGCACTAAGATGCGGGTTCAAATCCCACATAGGCTACAATAACGAAAAGAAAAGCAAATGTCATTTAACATCAAGTAATAGCCGATGTCTTTCAAAAACAAAAATCGATGTCTATGTTGGTGATGTAAAAAGTAAAAACTTTTTAATATCGGGTAATAGCCGATGTCTTTGTATGTTATAACATCGGTTATATTTTATAATCGATGTTATAGGATAACAAAGACATCGGATTTAAAAATATAAACGATGTTATAACATACAAAGACATCGGGTTCTGGCCGATGTGAAAAACTTTTGACTTTTTACATCCCCACATAGACATCGATTTTTTTTTTTGAAAGACATCGGCTATTAACCGATGTTAAATAACAAATTTCTAGTAGTGCATCCTGCATATCAAAAAATTGAATCAGACACTATAACAAAGTATTATCAAGAACAATTATTGTTACAACCATGAGTGACAAAAGTACATACATGGCCAACAAGGTCAGAAACATGCGACACATTGGTTCCGGATGCAGCTCCAAGATAAAGCACCCGTGCACCGGGTTTCTGAAAACAAACAATACCATTTCACATACATATGCAACCATACTAACAGACCAACATCAAATTAAATTGCCAAAAACTTGAGTGACATACAATCCAAATATTGTCAACACCATCTTGATGATGGACACTTTTATATTGTGTAATTCCAGCAGCTAAGTTCTTTTCCTCTTGGAGCTATGCATCTTCCGGTTTAAGTTTCCCATTCTCTATCTCCTGGATGATGCATAGCAACAAAATAGATGTTACTACTTACTACAACCGTTTCTTCTTGGTGCACAGACATACAACAGATGAAAGCTTTAAAACATATTATAGATACAAAAAGAGTACTCATAAAGCTATTTAAGGTACTTCAAACGGGGTTATTTCGACGTCTGTGACCGTCAGTAGAAGATTCCCTGAGAACAAGACCTGATCTCTTACTAGAAAAGAAGAGCCCACTAGCGGTTTTTCTACTTAAAAAATCATCCATGTATCAGCAATCAAAATGCTGCACAAGGAAATCCAAATTTAAAATCATGGAACCTGGTAAAGGGATTGATTAGCAGTACGTTATAGATTAACATTTACAAATATTCACCGTTCCGGACAACTGAGAATGCAATGGTTTACAAAGTGTTCAAACTAAACATTTTATAATTCATGCTGTCTATGAAGATATATAATGAGGCAATAAATCCATCTTTGCCTCAAACTAAAACTCAATTTCTTCTAAATTCATTCATATTGAGAGTTTTTTCCCACTTTTTGGTCATACAAAAATGGAATCCCTCCATAGAAATAACATAGACGAAGAACAAAAATGCATTCAAGTTATATCCAAACAACAGAAGTTTGATTTCAATAAAGGCAAAGAACAATTTTAGCAAAAGGAAATTAGAAAATTGATCACCTAATGATGGTATGGGGCAAACAGTGTAACGCAAGCAAGCAAATCAGGCTAATTCTTCAACTACTTCACTACCGGGAAAAGTAAACGCTCAACCAGCACACAATTAAGAACCCTAGATTAGTGATCCCCAATTCAAATCAACCAGCACACAATTAAGTATCCCCACAAAGATGTTCAGAAACATTTAACAATCACCATCTATCTAATTGAAGAGCAAACAAGTTACGACAGAAATAAATCAAATCTATGTAAATTGTAATTCAAAACCTATTGTGATAGAATCGTATTGAAGAAGGAGATCTGGATTATCAAGGTGCTCACCTGGTTTTTAGACGACCGAACCGGAAGAACTCAATAGCTTAGAAGCGCAGATAGCCATGGTCGCGGGTTGTCGCCGGAGAGAAAGAGGAAGCACGTAGAAACAATTGGGGCGCTAGAGAGAAAGAGAGAGACAAGCAGGGGATGGGAAAGGGGCGCCGGATCTGGCCGCTTTGCTTTCAAGTTTCAATTTGGGGACGGAGGGAGGAGATTACTGAGATTTCTTCCAAAGAAATTGAGGTAGAAAGCTTCATGAGATTCCATCGGTTGACCGGAGCGGTAAAGTGGAGAGCCATAGAGAAAAGGAAGTCCTTTGAGACACCGACGACATTGAAGGAGGCGGTGGCGGTGGGGTTGAAGGTGACGACGGTGAGCGACTAGGTGAAGAAGAGGAGGTGGCGGCGATGCAGTGGCTGGGATTCTGGGAATGGGAGAGAGAAGCAATTTGGACGAGCGTTTGATAAGGGATTTACGGGTTAGAGAAGCGGAAGTAGTTAAATGTTTAAAATTAGACCCATTTTCACTTTAAGAGAAATTTTCATCTTAAGCCCCTTTTTCACTTTAACCTCACCCTATATATATATATATATATATATATATATATATATATATATATATATGTATATATATATATATGTATATACACACACGCGCGCGCGCGCGCGCGCACACACACACACATATATATATATATAAGGGTTGGTTAAAGAGTGCACACCCCTTAGGGTGTACCTTGTGCACAACTAATAACCACTGATCTTAGGAAAATCAAGGGGTTACAATGCGCCACATCATACGTTTTTTTTTATAAAAAAACCCAATATTCAACACAATCTTGGAAAGTGGAGCGCGTGCAAGTGGGAGATTAAAACCCTATTGAGTGATTGTCTTCTTCTTTACACCTTTGTTCCCTCCTCCAAAGCTTTGGCGATCGCGACCATCCCCACAAATTGTGTTCTTCACCGGAGGCGAGAGTGATTCTTAGTGGCGAAACCAACGGCGACTCGAATCGAAGAGCAAGGCGATTCGGTGGCTCAAATATTTGAAACGATTTCGCCGGCGAATCGAAGAGGAAGGCGAATCGGCGGCTCAAATATTTCGCGGGTGCCCGGAAGTTATACTGCTCCTTTCTGGCTTGGTGGCTTTCCCGTTTCCGATACTGGCATCGCCTAGGGTCGGTGGCGGCACCAGTTTCATTCGCCCTTCTCTAGTTCTCTCCACCTTCTTGAACCGAATCCCACACGCTGGGCCGATTGGATTCATCGGGTTGGTTGAATGTAGAACAACTGAACTATGGGTAAACCCCAATTTTTTTTTTTTAATAATTGCGACCGATTTGGAGTTTTTTTAGTAGTGATTAAGTTGTGATTGGTGTGTTTAAACGAAATTATTCAACGATTTCAGTTTTTTCGGGTGATTGGTTGCTTAATGTGTGATTTTTATAGAAAAGGACTATATTAGTGGGTAAAAATCAAGCTTTGTGAAGAATTGGGGGATATTTGGTGATTTTTTTTCTATTGTAACACTATTATTCGGTATTTTGAGTGTTTTTTTATTTTATTTTTGTTTATCTCATAAAAAAAAAAGAACTTGAATGAATAATATCTCAGTTATCGTTCAGTGTATGCGTTAAATCGACCGATTCAACCGAATAATTCTAAAAATTTACTTATTCAAAATGGTCATGCAATTAGTCATCATTTCGGTGTACCTCGTAAAAATAAGAATTCTGCTGAATAATATCCAATTATCATTCAATATACACGTTAAAGAGACTGATTCAACCTAATAATTCTAAAAATCTACTTATCTGCAACGGCTATGCAATTATTCGTTGCTTCTGTGTAACTCGTAAAAATAAGAATTTCACTGAATAATCTATGTACGCGTTAAATCGACTGATTCAACTGTATAATCTAAAATTTTACTTAAATACGAAATTGACATTTAGAGAATTCCACACAATTATTTCTTAAATTTGCTACATTTGGAGAAGTTCATAATAAGTAATTACCAAATTGACAAATTCTACAAAATAACGTTATAGAATTAAATGAACAAAAAATAAAAGAAGAAAAATGGGGGTCATATTGACCCCTTTAATCACTTTATAGTTTATACAATAAAAAAAATAGAAGGTACGAGTTTACAAAAAAAAATATAAGGTAGGCTTATTAATTTTCGGCGAGCCCCATCACACCCTTTTGAGTTTTGAGGCTTTGGTCACTTACAGTACACGCGCTTCCAAGGAAGGTAGGCTGGTTTTCAACCGACCCCACCATTTTATAATTAAAAAAATTAAAACAAATCCCTATTAATCTACACCATCCAATTCACATCAATCAAGGGTCCACAATTGTACACAAAGTACACCCTAGAGGGTGTGCACAATTGATCCTACATATATATATATATATATATATATATATATATATATGGAAGCTTTAAAATGTAAAAACTCCTTAACGTGTAAAATCCGCTTAACGTTTAAAAAATTTTAAAACCGGATCCGTGCCTTCTTTTTTAAATAAAAACCGAACCGGGTTGTTAAAAAAAAACTGAACCGCTTCTTCTCTCCCATGCCAGTGCGCTCAAAAACTCTGGAAATGGCAGGACGCTGAAGGCGAGGCGGTGGCATCGAGCATGGCAGGAGGTGGGGAATCGAGCATCGGACTAGCACAACATCTCAATCGCCGGAATCCTCGTCTTCACAATCGCCGGAATATTTGCAATCAGCGGAATCCTTGCAATTGTCGGAAGCCTCGCAATCGCCGGAATCGAGCATCGTGCATTGGTCAATTCGTCAAGGCAGATGTGGATCCGACTTCTCCTCCTCACAATAGCCGGAATCCCCATCGGAATCATCGGAATCGCCAACCCACTCCACCTTGCCCAGCAACACCGGAGCGCGGATTCGCCGCCTTCGACTGCCACCTTCCCACCACCGAAGCCACCAGCGATTGCCACCAACGGATTCGCCATCCCACCACGGTCCCGTATCTCCCTCCCCCTTGCTCCGCCGTGCCCTAAGCTGCCACCGGGAGCTTGCCGAAGTCCACTGCGCTACCGTCGTTTCTACAAAGAGGGTTACTGGTCGATGCGAGGAAGATGATGATGAAATTACAATTTTGACCCATATTTTCCCTTTCTTCCCAAATATGCCCTTATCTAAATTTAATAAATTACAAAATTATTCCATAGTTTATAAACACACAACATAATATTATATTTGCACAATTTAAAATTATATTTGCACAAAATAGTGTTTAAATGATTTAGATTGAGATTTAAAACCTAGGGTTTGATTTAGGAGTGGAATTTGAGCCTTTTTCCAAAAGCCAAATTGATTGAAATTGATGATATGGTTGTATTGTTGGGTTGTTTTGGAGCTAATTTCATGTTCATATCATTGTCAAATTGTTTATGGATCATGAGCTAATTGAATTTTAGAATTTTAGATTGCGATATGTTTTAGAATTTGGGGTTTTTTGCCAAAAGCCAAATTGATTGAAATTGATGATATGGTTGTGTTGTTGGGTTGATTTTGAGCTAATTTCATGTTCATATTTTTGTTAAATTGTTTATCGATCATGAGCTAATTGAATTTCAGAATTTTATATTGCGATATATTTTAGAATTTGGGGCTTTTTGTCAAAAGCCAAATTGACTGAAATTGATGATATGGTTGTGTTGTTGGGTTGATTTGGAGCTAATTTCATGTTCATAGCATTGTCAAATTGTTTGTGAATCATTAGCTAACTGGATTTTAGAATTTTATTGCGATATGCTTTAGGTTGATTAAGTTCTTCTATTTTAGCATGAAAATCATAATCTAGCCTATTAGCTCAATTGGTAGAGCAATGTGCATTTGCACAAAGATGTGGGTTCAAATCTCACATAGGTTACATAATAGACAAGAGCGCAACAATTGCAAATTGTTAATCATGCACATTATAATCTTAGTTATGCACAATTGTATCCTACTTTTGCACAATTCTATCTTACTTTTGCACAATTGTAGTTTAAATTTGCACAATTGTATTCTAAATGTGTGCACATTACAATTTTATTTTCACACTTTATGTTCTTATATTTGCACTTGAAAGTTGCACAAAAGCACTTTAAAATTGCATAAATGCACTTCAAAGTTGCACAAATGCACTTCACAGTTGCACAAATGCACTTGACAATTCCACAAATGCACTACACAGTTTCACTTTATGTTATTATATTTGCACATTACGATTTTATTTTTGCACTTTATACTCTTATTCATGAAGAGAAACATCGAACTTCTAAGCGATAAACATATATAGTTGCACAAATGCACTTCACAGTTGCACAAATGTACTTCACAGTTGCACAAATGCACTTTACAGTTGCGCAAATGCACTTCACAGTTGCACAAATGCACTTCACAGTTGCACTTTATGTTCTTATATTTGCACATTACGATTTTATTTTTGCACTTTATACTCTTATTCATGAAGAGAAACATCGTACTTATAAGCGATAAACATATATATATATATATATATATATATATATATATATATATATATATATATATATATATATATATATATATATATATATATATATATATATATATATAGCCTATGCAGGGTTTGAACCCGCATCTTTGTCCGTAGGCACAATGCTCTACCATTTTGAGCTAATAGGCTTTAGTGCAAAAACCACTAAGGGCATGTTTGGCATGCATATTTTTTTAATCTAGCGTAAGATTATAATCTAGATAAAAAATTTAATCTAGTTCAAGATTATAATATAGCTTAAAATTGAACATCTTGTTTGACACGACTATTTATTATCCAAGCTTTTTGGAGATTAAATTGTCAAATTACCAAAATTGATCTATTTTATTTGATGCATGACTTTAGAGTCCGGTCATATTTGGCTCGGGCTATAAAGTTTCTTTATAAAAGAGAAAAAATACATGACATTATAGCCTACAACAAGCACGGGCTATATATGAAGCTAAAATCATAAAACGGTAATCAAAGCATCCACATTCATAAGCTGAGGCAAAACTAGATAGATCAATTACAGTGTTTAGCTTCACAACCCGTAAGAAAGGGATGTTCTCAGTTTAATATCTTCCCATATATAAATATCATGATATCTAAACTAGATAGATCAATTACAGTGCTGCTAGGACAAGAATGCACCAGCTGCTATTGAGGCCTATGATCTCTTTGTAGTGGAACACTGGAAGGGCATCTACGAGTGCCTGATCAAGGCTTGAATCATGGAGTTCAAACAGTTGTTGCAGCTGTCTCTGGAAGGTGTCAGTCCCTGGCATTTCTGGGTACTGGTTTTCTGAGTGGGAAGCTAAGAAGGAAGGTCTGTTTTTCATGATGAATCTGACTAGCAAATGGAGTGCAGTGCAGCAGTTGACATTGCTGCACAAATTTGAATGCTTTGAAGACCTCCTTGGTGTTGCGAGCTCCACCTCTACCATCTTTTCGGCTTCGCACACCACAAACAACTCACCTCATTGAGACAGAGAAAGTGAGTGAGTTCATACATCATACATGGCACAAACAATACAAGGACTATGCTCTTCTTATTTCCATACTAGGAATAGGAAGTACCTCTTTCTCTTTGTAATATATAAATATGAATATATAAGATGGATGATTGACCAGTAGCTTCTGTACGACCATGATTCAACCTTCAAATCAAATGCAATCAAGGATTCATAGTATAAAACGAGACAATGACAAGCTGAGACTATGTGAAATGAAACTGTATGTAATCAGTAAGACTCGAAATTTAAACAAAATCAAAACATGAACTGTACAGTAAGGGGAAGAAACTGAGATTGATTGAATAACAAATTATAGATGCAAAACACTGAAATTGATCTGTTGGCTTTAGAAAGTATGGTGTAGTTGAAAAGAACACATCAAATGAAATAAATATTAGATTCAATAAAATGCAGCATGGAATGTAACAATTACACTCAAAGATGATATATATATATATATATATATATATATATATATATATATATATATATATATATATATATGAATTGAAGAGAACCATATAAGCATGACTCAAACTGACAGATATATAGTCACTTACCATCGTGAATAAACTCCTCAAACAACGGCATTAAATCACTCTCAAGATGAGCAAGTTCAACAGTGGCAACCAACTTCCCCAGATTTGTCGCAGCATATCTCCTCACTATAGGGAGTTCATCTCGACAAAACTGACAGTATAAACGTAAATACTACAAATTAAGTAGCACTGCTTGCCATGTATATTTATTTTTGGTCGGCAGCTTGCCATGTATATTTATTGATCTTAAATAAGTGTAATCATGTACAACTGAACTATATGGGTTGATTGTATTGTCTGCACATATTCTTTAATGTTCTAAACACTTACAATAATATTTAAAATGAAGGATCTTACCTCAAGGCATGACTCTAGAACCACCAGCTATACCTGCAACTGTATGCACAACAAGACATCCATAGAGGTTTGGCTTGACCTACAAATAAACCTCAAGAGCATCAGTAGAGCCCTCTTTAAATACTTCAAAGAGATATACTAGCAAATAGTTTAGCCATAGGAAAACATCATATGGTATATAATGTGGATGATAAGAAGGTTTAACTGGAAGACAAGAATAACTAAAAACAAAGTATTGCAGTTTTTTTTCATCAACTGTAATTCCCTTTGAATTCTTGCTGCACACCCCCTTGTCCTTTGTCTCTTTTTCTTGTGCAACAGAACAGCTCACGTCCTTACCACACAACTTAATATCCGACTCCAGTAGCTGGAGCAGATCCGCAATTAGCTCTGCCATGTACACCAATTTCTGTTGCAGCCAAACCTTCATCTTGTGCACTCAAACCACCAACTGGTACGTCATTCTTTGTCCTTTAAATCTGATCAATAACAGCGTCAATATAGAGAGATTTTTTTGCTATCTAATATTGCACTTAAATAGCAGTATAACACAACAAGTCCTAATGAAATATCACCAAGTCCTAATGAAATAACATAGTTCGATCTAAAAGTATACCTTGTTTAGCTACATCAAGGATCCCAAAATATGACGAACCTCGGCATTTCAAGCTTTCTTCCCCAATAATAATAAACAAAATAAGGAATTAACTCCTCAAAAGATGATTACTCAAAAGTAGTTATTTTATTCTTTGACAAAATCAATAGCGAGTTAATTTACACGAGCACGACTACTAGCACATAACAATATAACACAACAAGGTCATTTGTGGAAATTCTTAAGATTATAAGCTCAAGAAATTTGATCTTTCATCATAAAGAAACTGCAGGGCATTTAAGATATAACAGGGCAACAAAAAATTCATCCAATAACATAAAGAAGAAAAGGTAAGAAGAAGCTCCAAAACCTACCCGGAGTTATCATTTCTAACCGTCCTTGCATTGCCAAATGCCTCCAAATGTGGATTTGACTATACCATGCATGTATTTATGTAAGGGAAAAAAGAGTAAGTTAAAAATTGACTCTAAACATCAAGGATAAAATCTCCAAAGTAACAAGGATTAAACAAGTCACATAATAAGGTTTGCTAACAACCTTCTCTCTTACCCATCACTATCAAAGAAACAATTGAATCCCAAATGGGCAAATATAAAAATACCAAAGCAAGACAAGAACAAGGATCATTGAATTACATACCTCTAGCACTTGTTGTTCCACTGTTCTGTCATCACCAGATGCACGTCCACCAACATAGGTAAGATACTGCATAATTAGTTTCGTTGTCTCCGTTTTACCAGCGCCAGTCTACCCATTGGCTAGAATAGACTGGATATGACCCTCATGTATCATTGCTCTGCGCTGGAGAGCACAAACAACAACTTGAGGAGTACAAAGAATGATATGATCTTACAACAGACTAAAAAGCAAACCAGAACTTCCACATTCTATGCTTTTAAGGAAAAATAAGACACGGTTGATCAATATTTCCAAGTAAAACACCAAAATCAGCCACAAAAAACATAGATTAAGTTTAGTATCAATGTTTGATCGATCAATTAATTCATATGTCCTTAATTGTAAGGGGATTGCCTATCAGGAAGAAGGTTATTAATTCAGCATCAAAACTGCATCCGTTTTGCTATCTCTTAAGTATGCAATATTATCTCTTAAGTTAGCACATTTGCTATCTAATATTGCACTTAAATATCACCAAGTCCTAATGAAATAGATACCCGGAGTTAAATAGAAGCCAATAACTATTGATGCAATCTTACTACCACACAAGGCTGAATCTTTGTAATCATATCAGTTTAATTACAAGCCCCATCAAAACAACAATCCGTATTTGTATTAAGAATTCAAACCCTACTTTGAAATTTAAAGCATATGTAGTGCAATTATAGGAACGTATAATTATTAGCCTACCCTCATAATGCCAAAACACCATCAACAAGAGAAGAAATCACAATACAAGATCTGTAAAAAAATCAACATAATCATAGGAGAAAGATGCACTTGAATTAAAGAGTAACAAGCAAAAAAGGAACAACACTGCAAAAAATGACAGAAAAAGGAATAGCAGCAGCAAAAATGACCGAAAATACAACAACAAACAACACTGTAGTTCAGCTACAAATCAAGGTCATCAAACAGCAAAATCAATTTCAATTTTGTGTATATACTAAAGAAGGGATATTCAAGTGATTCAACTGTCGAATTAACAATGCAGGTGAACTCGAACATCAAATTAGATTCCGAAATACAAATCAAAATCAAAAGCCGAAAAGATAAATTAAAATCAGAAAGAAATTTCGCCCGGTGAATAGATGGCCAAATCACCATATCCGAAAATCAATAATTGACGGCCAAATTACCATCACAATGGAAAGACATGGCCAAATCACTCAATAAATTATGTAACGAGCAAACATCAAAATCAAAATTTCGCCCCAAATTTAAAACCCTAACCCTAGAGTAGCCATTGGAGCACCAATAGAAGGTAGGGCGGAGAGGAAGAAGGGATAGGATGAACCTGGGGTCAGCAGAGGATCGAAGGAGTCATTGCTGCCTTTGTGAAATCTCCGCAGTCGCTGCTCTTCTCTGGCGAAAGAGGAGAGAAGCAAAGAAAGAGGAGAGAAGAGACGAGAAGGAAAGAAGTTCTGAGCGTACCTGTAATGGAGAGAGCGAGGCGGCGGAGGAGCGACCAGAAGAAAGCAACCAGGAGAGAGCGAAGAGATATGCCTTTACGCTCTTCTCCGAGCCCTCTTGCTGGCGGATGGACGAGGAAGACGACAGATGTGGGCCGCGGCCTAATTAAGGGAATTTTACACGATAAGCACTTTTTACACGTTAATGAGTTTTTTCATTTGAAGTAAACCTATATATATATATATATATATATATATATATATATATATGATTGTTTTATTCATTATTGAAAAATGGAGAGTAACAATTCAAGTTGTTCTTCTTCTCTCAAATCACCCCCTAGTAATGAGTTGCCCGACTATAAATGTGTTTTAGTTGATTGGATCAAAGTTGTATTTGAACATATGGATTTGTTAGATGAATTGCTCTACCCTGGATATCACATATTTTATCTTGATTTGGATGCTGATACAAATGTTGATGCGACCCGAGAGAGGCTATCTATTGAGGCATCTGTACATGAGATGCACTTTACAATGACTTTACGAGAGAAGGCAAACATTGAAAGGAGGCGGGGAAATGCTCTTCAAATTGGGAATACTAATGAAGTCATCCAGGTAAATTGAAAAAATAGGTAATTAGTTGTTCTTATATTTGTTTATTTTGAAATGTGGACTATTTTTTTTTTATTTGTGTATTTCGGTTGACTAATGAAAAGGCAAGAATATAAGTCAGAATTAAAGAGTTCAAAGTAATACACTTGAACTTCAATAAAGAAGTGGTTCGTACAGAAAATGATAGACGGACAAAAATTAATGATTATTTAAATTTATAAGTTGTAATTATATATATTTATCATGTATTGATATCATAAAATTTATAACTTGTATTTAATAAGTTAATAAATTCTATTTTTATATATTTAGTATGTATGGATATTATAAAATTTAAATATTTATATAAGTTATTATTCTGGAATATTATAAATACTAAATTTATACTAGATTGTTTAACAAAACTTATATGTCTGTTTTTAAGGCGTTGAGAAAAATCATTTTATCATAATTGATCCAAGTCTCTATGCAAGAGAAAGTGATTAAAACAGCGGGGTTTAAGAGATCAAGAACAATTGGTTCAACGTATATAAGATATAATAGTTCTGTAGATAATTATGATAGGTTGACTTTAGGTTTACAACATAGTTTATCTATTTGGCTCAACATAACATACTTGTGTGGTTGACGGAAGGGAAACGTAGTTAGATTTCACCTCGCCAAAGAAATAACCCAAACAAATAAATTAACTAGCAACCTAGTATAGCGGATAAATAAGGGGTCGAACCCACAGAGAAACAAGTACTTCAATGCAATATGTATTTGCCAATTATGACACTAAAGATGGAATGGTAATACAAATGAAGGAATACAATGCAAATAAACTAAGATAATGATATGAATGGGAACAAAGAGAAGACAAACGATAAGAGTGTGGTTTTCCTACAATTCGCAACATTGGTTGACTTACTTGATCCTTGTGTTGATATTAATATTATTCCTAAGCCTATGTCGACTTGACTAAAAGTTGAAGGATCCGCACAAATACAATAACCTTATTCAATATCACTAAAGAATAGCATTAAGAACTCAAGTGCTTAGACCAATTGCCATATCAATTCAATGCAATTAGGAAACAAAGGAACAACTCATTCGACCCTAATAACATCTACTCGACATAGATCAATTGTTATCACCCACTAAAAAGGCACAGAAATATCACTACTTCAATACCTTCGTTTGCTATCAAGAACACAACAACGAATTCATAGCAAAGATGCAATTCATAACTAGATGGCCAGTCATGGAAAGGAACATAAATATAATATGAAGAACAAGATGATAAATAAACTCATGAATAATATAGAAATCAAGTCTCAAAATCAATCAACCAAGTCTTAAATCATAGCAAAACCACAAGAATTCTAGGCAAGCATAACGAACCTTGAATCCCTAAACTTAAATGCTCCCATCTCTCTCAATTGAATATGAAACTAGGTCTATGAATTGTATTCTTTTTTATGAAAGCTGCTGAAATATGTCTAATATAGGCCTCTTTTCATTGGCCAAAACCCCTAGGAAATATAGATGAGAGTTCCCATAAAGATAGACTTGGGCCAAGTATTGCAAATCCGGATTTGACAAGGACGGCGGGTGCCGTGGATTTGGCGGCGGGCGCCACTTATGCAGTAGACAGCTTCGGCTTCTCAGAACCTTAAAGATGGGATTTCTCCATGTTATCCACTTCCTCTATTGTTCCTTAGCTCTTCTTTGTCCATTTGCTCTATTATTTCTCCACCTTTCGAGGCCGGATCTTATAACCTACAAATAAACACTAGAAACTGTAGATTCCTCACTTCAAATACCAAATGACCAAGAATAAGAATAAGCTTATTAAACATGCAATATGAATGTCCACTGCACCTAAGAACTACCCATGATGCTTATATAAAATATGTATTATCAAACTCCCCCACACTTAAGCTTTGCTAATTTTCTAGCGAACTAGATTATAGCATAAAGATGGAGACTTCTTCATGTCTAAACAAAAAAATTTATATTTCATAACAAGTGCAAATTAAACATGAAATAAGCAAACAAATTGTTATAACTCCAACTGCCACACACTTAAGCATTTGCTTGTCCTCAAGCAATGAAAAACATGGCAATAATCAAACATCCCACAAACATATTCATCATGTATTCGCCTCATCAAAAGCAACATCAAATTTAAATGAACACATGATCAAGTGAATAAACATCATAGCATGTATATAGCAATTAAAACGTAGAGTAGACATCATCCAACCTCACTAGGAATATGTGTTTCACTCATGCTCTCATGTGTTTAGGATTTTAAGTTCAACTCTCAACTCAATCGAAAATGCAACTAAGCTCGTAGAAATTGATAACAATATCACCAAATCTCCCCAAAATGCCATTACTTGCGGAAAAACAGTAAAAATAAGAAATTATGTTCTAGATTTCCCTATTTTCTTTCTTTTCTCTCTTTTTCTTTTTTTTTTCTTTTTGGCTTTTTTTTTTTTTTTTTCCCTTCCTTGCTTTGGTTTCTTTCGGCCTTGGTGTATTCCTTACGCGAGTCGCAAATATGGGTGTCATGAATGGCCCTCGTCTATCAACACCTCAACTTACTTGAATAAAGTCCACTTGAACATCATTTGACGCGAGTTGCAAAAATGTGTCATGAATGAACCCGGTTACTCAATAATCAAGCTTCCTTCCTTTGTGGGTAGGTTTTGACATCGTTTTACGCAAATCATACCCATGGGTGTCATGCGTAGATTCGGTTACTAAGTGTCTCAACCATTTCCAATTTATTTCACACACAACACTCAATAAGCAGCTAATTAAAGTCAAATATAAACATAAAAGCATAATATTCCGCAAGCAACAAACATATGAGTCGCTATTGACAATAGATAATGAGGTCAATATCAAGAGGTAGAAACATAAGGAGAGTAAATCACACATAAAGCAAAAGGAATTATATGATTCAATTAAGGCTAAAAAACAATCTCACAATGGTCATATTGTGTAGGATTTCAATGATACTCTAGCTCAATCATACATGCTCAATTACATCACCAAATCATGTTTCAAAAGAAAAACATTTTATGGCGATAAGGCTAAACAATCCAAACATGCTATGGAATTTATATGATTATGCCAAAATACATAATAGGGGACAAACATTGCAAGATGGGTAGTTGAATAACACATATTTATGCAATGCATGATATTTTTGGGTTTTTGACATTTTTAAATTTTTTTCAAATGCAATAAAAAAATGGAAAATTAAACATGAAACTGAATTTAAACATGACCTAATGCACTATATGCCCTAACTCACTATCCTCTCCCCCACATTTAAAATTTTCATCATCCTTAAATGAAAATCAAATAAAGACAACAAAATTTAAAATAAAATCACAAGTGAGGGAAAAGGAAACCTACTTGATCATGGTAATGGTGGTTAATATCGTCGGACAAATGAGCTTCAGAGCACTGAGGTGGCGGCGGGCCCTGGGAATGGGGCGGCGGGCGCCGTGTGTGCAGAACCATGAATTCGAGTTGCAACGTCGATGTTCCGTCATCCAAACTCCTTCCAAATTGCTCTTTGATGATCAGGACTTGGTTTCAAAGTCTTTCTTTTGGTGATAGGAATGGTGATGGTGTGAAAAGAATTGAATTTTATAATTGAAGGGTAGTGATGAATGTGGATGTTGGATAAGAAAAGAAAGGCTTTTGATTTAAACTCAAGGCTTAGGTTTGGAATTTAAATTCAAGTGGAGAAATTAGGGTTCTTTCATTTATTTGGACATAAAGGCTTGAATGATCAAATTTGGGAATTGGGATATATGGTTAAGTGGAAAGGGAAATGATCATCTATCAAAAAGAAAAAGAAATATTAAAATAGATAGAAATAATAAAATAAAATAAAATAAATAAAAAGATAAAATCTAGTCCTAAGATAAATAAAAACTAATCCTAAAATAGAACAATCTAACCTAAGATAGATAGAATAGATAGAAGATACATACAACTAACCTGAAATAAAAAGAAATCTAATCCTAAAGATAGATAAAATCAAATCTATTCCTAAAATAAATAGATGGAAATATATCTAATCCTAAATAAGATAGAAAATATGAACTAACCTAAAAATAAAAAATAATAAAGGATAGAAATACTCCCTTCCAATGTTACCAAAATCCGAAAGTGTGTCACTAACAACCACGGCGGGCGCCGTGTGAAAGGCGGCGGGCGCCGTGTCATGCAGAACGCCAACTCCGTCATTTAATCAAGCAAATCACATGGTTTACTCAAGACTCATCCAAAAACACATATATAATTGGAACTCTATCATTTTATTGAATTTGAAAGACTAAATACCTAACTAGAATTGAAAAACTTGCAAACTAGAAAACATATCTTGGGTTGCCTCCCAAGAAGCGTCATTGGTTAACGTCATAGACTCGACGTTTTATTTTGTCCTCCTCTTAAGACTTATTCAGACATTGTTAACGCCCTTAAAAGCAAATTGAATTCGTGTGCCCAACCAAAATTTGAATGAAAACTAGATATGAAAAACTTGGCAATTAAGGATACCTTGTATAAAAGCTTTGACACTTTCCTACTTACCTGAGGTTTATCTTTTCCATAGGGAATGTAAGACCACCCACACAGTTCTGCTGATGTCTTGAAGAAGTAATGCTCCCAGGGATCCAAATATTCACCATAATCCACAAAAGTGTTAGAAATTTCATTACCTTGCTCAAGAGCCACAGAAATCGGCTCTGGAATTGGTTATGTGATTGGCGCGATCGAGATGATCTCAGAAGGTATGATAGATGATGGAGAAGAAGGCACAATGGGTGATGGGGAGGAAAACATAATGGATGGTGAAGGAGAGGGCATAAAAGATAATGGACAAGAAGGCATAATAGAAGAAATCTCACGTGTCGATTCATGAGACTCCATTCTTCCTCCAATCCTTCATCAGCCATGTCGTGGAAAAGATCCCACATTCCCGACAATCCAGGGTTGCACAAACCATCATCACCCTTGTCATCGATAAGTTCTCGCATTTCAGGACTTATGCCTTCATAAACGCAAAGAACCATATCTCGCTCACTATCATAGATATCCCGTGTTTGACATTCACTCACTAATTCTTGCATTCTTTTGAAGTTATGATGAAAAGATTCTCCCTGATTTTGATATAACCACAACATTTTTTTTTATTTTTCGAAAGAAACAAAACAAAACAAAAGAAACAAAAATCAATAAACACATAAAACAAAGAAATAAACCTGCTTCCCCAGCAACGACACCACTTTTGACGGAAGGGAAACGTCATTAGATTTCACCTCGCCAAAGAAATAACCCAAAATAATAAACTAACTAGCAACCTAGTATATCAGATAAGTAAGGGGTCGAACCCACAGAGAAACAAGTAATTCAATGCAATGTGTATTTACCAATTATGACACTAAACATGGAATGAGAATACGAATGAAGGAAGACAATGCAAATAAACTAAGATAAAGATACGAATGGGAACAAAGAGAAGACAAAAGATAAGAGTGTAGTTTGCCTACAATTCGCAAGATTGGTTGACTTACTTGATCACTGAGTTGATATCAATATTATTCCTAAGCCTATGTCGAATTGACTAAAGTTGAAGGATTCGCAGGGATACAATCACCATATTCAATATCACTAAAGAATAGCATCAAGAACTCAAGTTCTTACTAATTTTCATATTAATTCAATGCAATTAGGAAACAAATGAACAACTCATTCGGCCTTAATAACATCTACTCGACATAGATCAATTGTTATCACACACTACAAAGGCATAGAAATATTACTACTTCAATACTTTCGTTTGCTATCAAGAACACAACAGTGGAATCATAGCAAAGATGCAATTTCTAACTAGATGGCCAGTCATGGAAAAGAGCACAAATATAATATGAAGAACAAGATGATAAATAAACTAGTGAATAATACATAAATCAAATCTCACAATCAATCAACCAAGTCTTGAATCATAACAAAACCACAAGAAATCTAGGCAAGCATAACAAACCTTGAATCCCTAAACTTAAGTCCTCTCATCTCTCTCAATTTAATATGAAACTAGCTAGGTCCCGAATTGTATTATTTTTTACGAAAGATGCTGAAATATGTCTAACATAAGCCTCCTTTCGTCGGCCAAAAACCCTAAGAAAGATAGATAAGAGTCCCCATAAAGATTAACTTGGGCCGCATATCATAAATCCGGATCTGACAAGGACGGTGGGCGCCGTAGATTTGGCGGCGGGCGCCGCTTATGCAGTAGACAGCTTTGGCAGACTGAACTTGTAATGCACTTTCTAGAGTCATCCTTTGTCCGATTGATGCATATGAATATGCGTTGGAACGCTCTTGCCAAGCACTATAATTCTCATGAAGACTTCAGAAGCTAATTCCAGCTTTACAGAACCTTAAAGATGAGATTTCTTAATTGTTATCCATTTCCGCTCTTGTTCCTTAGCTCTTCTTTGTCCATTTGCTATATTCTTTCTCCACCTTTCTAGGCCGGGTCTTATAACCTATAAATAAATACTAGAAACCGTAGATTCCGCAATTTGAATACCAAATGACCAAGAATATGAATAAGCTTATTAAACATGCAATATGAATGCCTACTGCACCTAAGACCTACCTATAAGGCCGGGTCTTATAACCTATATATAAAATATGCATTATCAGTGGTTCATGATAGTAGTTTGACTGTTTGGTTAATTATACTATGACTGTTTGGTTCATGATATTATTTCTGGTTGGTTCATGGTAGCATTCTTCTGTACTAGTTCTTGGTATTATGCTTGGGTGGTTCATCATAGCAGGCCTGTTTGGTTCAACATATGATATAGATATGTGTTTAATGTGTAGGTAATGATGAGTTGGGTCATGGAAATAAGTGATTAAAATAGTGGGGTTCAAGAGATCAAGAACAATTGGTTGAACATATATAAGATATAATAGTTGGGTTTAAGAGATCAAGAACAATTGGTTGAATGTATATAAGAACATTGGGTTGAACGTATATAAGTGATTAAAATAATGATGATAGTCTGCCTTTAGGTTTAAAATATAGTTTACCTGTTTGGTTCATCATAGTATGACTATTTTGTTTAACATAACATACCTATGTGAGTCATGATGGTAGTTTGACTGTTTGGTTAATTATACTGTGATTGTTTGGTTCATGATAGCATGCCTATTTGGTTCAACATATATTATAGATATGTGTTCAATGTGTAGGTAATGATGATTTGGGTCATTGAAATATTCCTGTTTGGTTCGTGGTAGTATGCTTGAGTGGTTCATGTAAGCATGCATGCTTTGTTAATGCTAGACTGACATTAGTTTTACAACAATGTTTACCTATTTGGTTCATCATGTTATTACTGTTTGGTTCAACATAACATATATGTGTGGTTTGTGATATTATGCATGGTTGGGGCATGATAGTATGCCTATTTTATTCAGGGTTGCAATTATTTTTGGTTCATCATAGTATGGCTCTTTGGTTTATCATAACATACCTTGTTGGTTCATGGCAGCATTCCAATTTGGGTCATGATAGTAGTTTGACTGTTTGGTTAATCATACTATCACTGTTTGGTTCATGATGTTATGTCTGGTTGGTTCATGGTAGCATTCCTGCTTTGGTTGGTTCATGGTAGCATTCCTTTTTGGTTCATGATATTATGCCTAGGTGGTTAATTATAGCATACCTGGTTCATGATAGCATGTCTGCTTGGTTCAACATATATTATAAAAATAACCATGAATTCAAATATAATGTTCTAAATAAAAACAACTATAACTGTAGTATGTTATAACAATGTAATTGAATGTATAAGATATAAGGTTCTCAATAAAGATAACTAAAAATGTAGTATGTAATAATATGTATCAAATATCAGCAGGCTTATTCATCTCTTCCATCTTTTTGTTCTCTTCTTGAATATTTTTGAAATTTCTGTTTTCATGAAACGCAAAATTGTTTCATTCCTTACATAACCTTTTGTCTTCTTCTTCTTCTTCTTATTCTCTTTTGCTCTTTCTTTACAACCTTTTATTCTCTTATCACTTCCTTTGTTGCTTGCCTTTACTGGGTCCTGGACAACAACCTGATCTGGTACCTTAACAACCACAAAATCCTTCCATCAATTTCTGGATCAACTTTCCCCATAACTTCTTTCAGTGAATCAATATATGCATTTAACCAATCATCAAACTTCTTCAAGTTCTCTTCATCTTGATCAATAAGTGCCAAACATCTATGCACTTTTGTAAGAATATCACTTCGTATTGCTTTCCTTGCATCCATCTTGGAACATTGCTGAACAACTACTTCATCAATATTAAAAATTGGAGAAAGAGCTGCTTCTTTAGTCCACCTATGCAAAATTAAATTCTT
Organism: Persicaria tinctoria; assembly: GCA_037127255.1. Classification (NCBI taxonomy): domain Eukaryota; kingdom Viridiplantae; phylum Streptophyta; class Magnoliopsida; order Caryophyllales; family Polygonaceae; genus Persicaria; species Persicaria tinctoria. The sequence continues at coordinate 59,164,007 of JBANSL010000005.1, read as the reverse complement.
ATGTAGTTTGGATATTTCCTAATCCTTTAATACTAGAAAAAACATGTCAACAAGGTAATCTTTCTCTAATAAATAAAACACAATTACATTTTGTGAAATGTGTTGAAGGATGATATTCAACCTTGAAACGATTTGCACCCGAATTATCCACATCTCTCAAGGTAAACAAATGCTTCCCCTCTATTTCTGTAACATTAAGCACACGACACTTTGCTTTCAATTGCAGTTCTATTCTCCGAAAAGCATGCAATGTGAATATGGAAGAACAGTTTTTTTCTACAGCCATATATGTCAACAAATCTATTGTTTTTGTCCAATCAGCAATGTTTATGAGGGTTCGTTTGTGCCTTTGACTATCAATAGCAGTATCATAGTGCATCATTAACATAACCAAGCTGAAGAATCTGTCTGTATACATCTTAAAGAACTTGTTTTGAGATTATGTAACAGATGTTATTCTGCCAATACGACTTAGTGGTATATGTTTACTATAAGCTGGGATCCAAGGCTCTCTGATTTTGAACATATTACTAAACTAACACTAATGGTTCAACATAAATAAATCTCACTTGAGTGGGAAAGCATATAGATAGACATTAGTTTAGCTAACACAACCTATATGGTTCAACAAACAAAAAGGTATTGGTTCAACATAAACAAGAGAGCACTTTACTGAGCAGGGATATAGATAAACATTGGTTAAGCATATTCAATAATATATGGTTCAACAACCAAAAAGATATTGGTTAATATAAAATTAAAATCACATGCAAAATGTTTCAAGGTTCAACATATATACAGGTTTGGGTTCAGAATAAAGAATAGTATATGGTGCAACATAAATAAAAGTTCACTTGTGTGGGCAAACATGTAGATAGATATTGTTTCAGCTAACAAAGGGTAATTGGTTCAACTAAGATTACTGGTTAATAAAATACATATATCAATATGGTGGTAATGGAGTTAAAAATTCACTGGTTCATTACAATAAGAGTAACTGGTGTAGATAACTTACCTATTTGTTCTGTAGGTAGAATCAAATATCACAACATCTCCATATATTGAGAAGTTTTTCCTGGATATTAGGTCTACCCAAAATATCATTTTCAATCGGTCGTCTTTACCAACATCATAGTCAAAGTGAAAGGCATTGCATATCTCTTTCTTTGCAATTAATCTGTTTATCAACATTTGGGCATCAAAATCTTTCATGTAAACCATCAAATCTCTCTTGAAGTTCTTGAATTGCACAACAGGTGAAAGAGCCTCTGACGTTCCACCCATCATTGTTTCATATAGCTTATAAGCTTTAACAACACCAAGTTTTGATTGAGCACAGTCCAAAACAAACTTTCGATGAATCATTTCCAACTAGAAGTTTGATTGTGCAAACTTTCCTGCAAACTTATCCCTAAGTTCATGTGTGTGACGTTCTTCGAAGGCCCTCACCTTATATTTGCCATCAATTGTCTTTGTGAAGATAATTCTAGCTTTACAACCGCACCTATTTGACACTGTATTCCTTCTTGCAGTTGAGTTTGAAACATTTTTCACCCCCTCTCTGTTGCAGACAATATACTTCAGTTTGAGAAGACCTTCTGGTCTTAAAAGAGTGTTGTTGCGTATGTCAAACCCACACATTGAAGCATATCTCTCATACATCTATGTACCTTCTTCAATTCTTTAAAAAAACCATCCCAACAATAGGCTTCAAGTCTTCATTACATATCGGGATCCAATACTTCGTGTTTCCTGGTGATATTTCCAACATAAACCTCTTCTCTGATGGTGAACCGATTTTTGATGTGGGGACAACATTTGGACATGTATCGTTTTTAATATTCAAACAAGAAATGAATTAAGAGACAAAGAGCTAGAAGTGGTTCAGCATATATAATTATCAGTGGTTCAATTGTATAACAAAACATAGAACAATTAGAACACCAATTTATACCTTTCTCCAATGATAAAGTTGCAATTTCTGATGGTGAATCAATTCCTGATATAGGGATGACAGCTGGAGTCAGGGGCGGCCACAGGGTGGGGCGGGCGTACGCGGCCGCCCCACCCTTCGACCCACATGTCCCGGGGTTTGGAAAAAAAAATTTTAAAAAAATTATATATATATAGAAGTGTTGTAATAAGTAAAACTAGGATGAATATAGAATCAATTAGTCTACTTAGCTTAGTTGGTTGGTGTGAAGGAAGGAATCTAACATTAAACCAAAGGTTGGGGGTTCAAGTCCCAATAGCCTCATTTTTTAAAACAAATTTCACCTCCCTAAAAATAACTTTTTTATTATTTGTTCAACTTACATCCCACTTTCGTTGTTTCTACCCCTTATTTAATTATATTCCCACTTCCCGACTTTCCTATTATATACAAATTATCTAGCTATAACTAATTAAACCCCATAAATTTGGTGAAATTAGCCTCTTTTTTTTTTTAAAAAAATTTCGCCTCCCTCAAAAAAGTTTTTTTAATTCTTTGTTCAACTTGCACCTACTCTCTATGTTTCTACCCCTTATTTAATTATGTTCCCACTTCTCGACCTCCCTACTATATACAAATTATCTAGCTATAAACTAATTAAACCCCATAAAATTGGTGAAATTATAATTTGATTATGAAAATAAATTTTGTGAAATTTTCATTAGAGTTTTGATTTTGAGAATAAATTTTGTGTTTTAATTACTGTGTATGTGATTTTGAGAATGAAATTTATGAATTGAATTTGTGAAGCTTTATGCAATATTTGTATTTTCGTAACCTACATATTCAAATCACATTTTCTATCATGTCTTTGGGAACGAAAAGATATTATAAAGTTGGTGAGTTTACAATCCCATCTAATATGCAAAAGATTTGAATTTAACATGATTGAATTTCGATAAGTTTACACTCTTAAATATGACAAATGCCTGAATTTTCAATGAATGACGAGAAACAACTATCATAGCAACAAAGCAAATGTAAGCAAATGTAAGCCTACTTTTCTATAATCCAATGCTAAGTTGAAAATCATAGCTTAGGTAAAGAATTTTATTTAAGGCCAATGTCTTAGTCCACACTAGAAAATTTCGCCCCACCTTTCGTAGGATTCTGCGACCGCCACTGGCTGGAGTTATAATACAAAATGTATCTTTTTTAAGAGTCACACAAAAAAGGGATTAAGAGATAAAAGGAAGAAGTTGTTCAACATATATATCAAACAATGGTTCAACATATAAAACAAAATCACACAAAAAATGGATTAAGAGATAGAGAGAAAGTAGAGGTTCAACATACAAATCAAATAATGGTTCAACATATCAAACAATAGTTCAACTCATATGATAGCAATGGCACAACAATCATAATTCTTAGAAATATGATAAACTAGAGACAAAAATCTGTAAGAAATTGATGAACCAATGTCTCTAAACGATGATGAACAATGTCTTAAAAATATGATTAACTAGAGACAAAAATCTGTTTAGATATGAGTTAAACTCATATGACAGCAATGCTTCAACAATCATAATTCTTAGTGGTTCAAATAATATTTCTATGAGTTTAGGCTTCACATACATAACTCAAAGTAGTGGTTCAGCCTATATAACTCGAAGTGGTTCAGCATATATAAGAAGTGATTGTTAAGGGAATATGTATAATAACATTGGTTCAGCATACACAACTCGAAGTGGTTCAACGTATATAAGAGGTAGTTGTTAAATGAATATGCAAAATAGTAGGGAATTCAAGGATTGGAAATAACTAGGGAATTCGTTCATGAAATTCGTTCATGAAATAAAAATAATCCGTTCAAGAAATTCATTCATAAAATAACTAAGAGATACGTGTTTTGAAATATAACCTAATAAATAAGTAATAAAATTAAAAATTAGCAGAACATAGAATAATTATTAGGGTTTTACCTTTCTCCGTTTTTAAAGTTGGAGCAAATAGCCAGGATTTAGATTATTTGGTTTTTGAAACCGAGAAGATGAGCAAATTTTTGTGCTTTGATTGCCTAAAATCTACCAGATCTGGTGTTTTTGGATGCTTCGATTGTCTTCGACAATTTTGAAGAAGAGATTTGGATAGAGGATTTGGCAAATTCGTAGATTCGGAGAATAGGAGAAAAAGGGAAAGATATTTATTAAAGGTGCGTGTGGCAACTCGCTAAATGTGAGTGGGTGGAAAAAGGAAGCACGTGGAGGGTGACGTTTTCAGCCAATCACATCCCTTTTTTTCCTTCTCACCGGTTCGAGCCTTCGAGCCTTCGCACCTGAACCCGACCCTATATATATATATAACGGCCCAGAATTATGATTTCCGGGTTATGTTTCAATGGATGAAACCCCTTGTTCGGATCTTGCAATCCATGTACGGGTCGATGTTTCAAATTCAATTTTAAGGTCAATAATAAAGAGGGATTTCAAACCCTAAAAGCATCATAGGGTCGTTGGGTACCCTTAACCTGTCCTAGGGACTAACTCGTGAAATTCATTTCAACGGAAGCAAGGCGAAAGTAAAATTAAAATATAAGGCGCCACGACAAAGCCGGGTGATTAGAGAATTAGCCAGGTTCTTCGATTCACCAAAGGATTCCCCGTCATAGAAGCAAGGAGGAAACAAGGAGCGGTACCTAACACAATCCACGAAGTCAGGCCCGGTAATCGCCCGCGGGTCCTCTGACCGCGCTGAGGCCATATAACATGCCTATACCTAAATAAAGGATGACTAATGCAGTACGAGATTTAAATCACATAAGCATGCTTGACAAATATAATAATATGCATAAAATTATAAAGGGCCCAAGACAATGCCAAATGGTATATCCCTCTCCTACTCCGCCCCCTTTTTCATGAGCGGACCTGGCCAGTACGGTACCCATTGCCTCGTGGTGGTGCACGGAATAATAGCATGCTCAACAACACAACCAAGCACAACATCATACACCACTTGCCCGATGGTGCTGGGCTATAGTAACAAGCTCATATTACCTCAATTGACTTAAGGCACCCGATGAGGCTTGGCTACCCTATGACCCTAGCAAAGACTCTAGGACTATCACAGATAACGACCGTTCTGTTTCAAACACACATTGTAACCACATGCTCAGTTCAACGCAATCCTAGCATGATACTACATGGCATGCTTTAATATGCAAAAAAAACTACACATCACATGACACATCAGGCAGGAAGTCCAGGTTACTGAGTAAGTCTCGTAGGATACTTACCTGAAGATGCAGAACAACAAGATAACACAAGCAAGGGCCCATATGCAAGTCCAAAGCAATCCAAAAGCAATACACACCTATCATCAAACCATTGCCATAAGCTACCGGACCAACATTCATATGCACGAAACCCAAGTTCTCAACATACTCAAAACCAACCGATAGTAAAACCGTTTTCCAAAACCTTTCCGATATGATCAACATCAACCAAAATCATTCTTCCAATTTCCTTCTCAAAACCAACATCATCAAGCCAAGACAAAATCCCAACGTTTGAAATGAAACTTTTAACATAACTTCAAGCTCAAGATCAAATAGTTCAAGTTCCGTTAAATCTCTTCTTTAATATTGAATATTAAAATAATATTTCAAAACTCATTTTCCAAAGTTTTTCAAACTCTTAAATCTCAAGTTAAGTCAACTCGTATTAAAAACAATTTCTCAATCATACTTGGTCAAATCCCGACATTAATCATTTAAATCCTTAACCAAACTCCCAAAATCATATTATTCAAATGATCCTGACATTTTAGTTTTCCAAACACAAATCCGTAAAGACATTTCTGAAAACCTGAAAGTCTCTTTTTTTAAATAATTTCCCAAACAATAGTTAGTTAAATAAGATATCAAAATTAAATCTTCTTTACAAATCCGAATAATAAATCCAAATCAATAATTCATTTTACAAATTCCTAAATTCACATATTTAAAAATATCTCACAACACATATTCAAATAATATCACTTTCCAAAATAACTTTATAATATATAAAATTCCGGAAAAAATATTTCCCAAAACAAGCAACAGAAAATACATTTAACATAATATAAAACCATATCACATATAATAACATAACAATAATAACCTCTTAAAATAAAATAACCATAGCAACAACTTAACAATTTAAACTCACATAAAAGGCCCGAGCAAACAGCCCAACTCAAGCCCATGTTTGATGACCCAGACCCGCCCAAAAGAAAGGAAAGAAGAAGAGACCCGGATCCCCTGAAGCCCAACCCGGATCCAACATTCCCCAAATCTAAAGAGACTCGGACCAAAGGTAAAGAAAAGGAAAGACCCGGAAGCCCATACACAATCTGATAAAAGGAGACCCGAATTGAAAGTGATATAACCCGAAGAACTTGGATCCGGTCCGACCCACTCTCAACAGAAAGGGAGATGGAATAAAATAGAATGATGGGGCCCACGCTTATCTCCTTCCAAAACTTAGAACAGAGCTCTGGGATTCACCACGGAACGATGAAGAGGAAGAGGTGAGCCCAGATTCCGGCGGCGACTCCTCTCGGCCTGAGATTCTAACTCTCCAACTGAGCCCCGATTCCGACCACACCCATACTCAGGCACGGAACTAGGATTAAAATCTTGGGTAGACTGGATTTGCATATAATTTTAGAAAAATTCCCTATTTATCACTAAATTTATTGAGTGAAAAATTAAAACTAATTATTTATCTATATTTAAATTAAATTAGAAATAAAAAAAATTAAGAGTAAAATGATAGACAAAAAAAGGAAAAAATTAGGAGTAAGAAAAGAGACCAAAAAAACAGAGAATGATGGCACTCGAAGAAAGACAAAAGACAAAAAAAGAAAGATAAGTCGTACTCTGTAACTGTTAGAAAGAAAGAAAAAAAAGGAGAAAAGAACTATATGTGCAGGCGAGATTCGAACCCGGGTCTCCATTCCCCTTTCCAAGGCTCCTTACCAATTGTGCTAATCAACCAATCTGATTAGTTAGAGCTGGCAAGTCGGTCGTTCGGGTCGGGTTCGGGTCAGGCTTGCTCGGGTCGGGTCGATTTGGGTAAAATTAATGGTCGGGTATGTAAGACCCGGGGTCTCAAGAGGCGCCAGCCCATGCCACCTAGCCCTCTCAGGTCCATTGTCCTCACTTGGAGCCTGAAAAGGAAGAGCTCTTATGACATGGGTAGGGCTTGAATCACTTATAAATCACTCCCAACATCCTTATGATATCTGATGTGGGACGGGGGTGTTACAGGGTATTGGTCGGGTCGGACATTGGTCGGGTCGGGTTCGGTCATAATGAATTTTAGATTGGTCGGGTTTCGGGTTAAGTAGGGTCATGCCCATTCGGGTTCGGGTCAAAGCGGGTCGGTCTCGTTCGGGTTTCGGGTCAAGAGGCGGGTCGGTCTCATTTGAGTTTCGAATCAAAGTGGGTATATCGGTATAGTTGGTTTGAGTTTTCGGTCAAATCATATTCGACGCGTTTGAAATTTGGATAATTATGTTGATTTTGACTCGGTTGAATACTTAAATATGTAATTTACTTAAAATAAATGATTTTAACTCGGTTGAATACTTAAATATGTAATTTACTTAAAATATGATTTTGAGTCGGTTGAATACTTGAATATGTAATTTCAACTCGGTTGAATAAACTCATTGTTATTGACTCATCGGTTGTCGATCGATTTTTCAAAAAGTCATAATCGGAAATTCGATATTCGGCAACATCGTCCTTTTTTAAACATTTAAACCAATTGATCGGTGTTATAATTAAATCAAATTAATTGTACATTTAGGTTTTAACCTTATTTTAACTAGCAAGTTGCAAATTGACTTATTTGTGGTTTGACTATATCATTGGCCCATATCATTTTCAATGCCCATTTCATTTTTAGCTTTTGGCACGTTAGTTTTTTTTCATTATTATTATAAGTTTTTTTAACAAATCTAGATATAAATAATTAATTCTATCAAAATATAATAATATACATAAAAATAAAATAACAACTACAAAATTATTGATTTGGATATAAATAATTCTTTCCGCTTATCTATGGTGGTTGACTTACTTGGCTTATTGACTTATCTGCTTATCTATTAATTTTACTTGGGTTCTTATTCATATGATAACAATTAACAAAAAAATTGTTGTTTTATATGTTAAAGTATAATCATAAACTTGTGTTAAAAAAAATAAATTAACATTCAAGTATTAAAATATTGATGTTAAATAACCATTTCAATTCGGGTCGGGTCAGGTTGAGAGTCGGGTCGGGTTCAAAGTCAGGTCGGGTTCAGAGTCGGGTCGGGTTTAGGTCGGGTCGGGTTTATCTGTGTTCGGGTCTGTTTCGAGTCGGATCAGGTTTGAGTCGGGTTCGGTCTTGGGTTCGGGTTATGAATGACTCTAGATTTTCGGGTCCCGGTCGGGTTCGGGTGAGTCGGGTCGGGTTTTCGGGTCGGGTCAGATTTTGCCAGCTCTATGATTAGTAGTTCTTCTATATTACCTATATTAATTTTGAAACGGGATGGCCTGTAGCATATACCAGCCCACCCTTGGGTCCTTCCCTACCCATACAAATATAACGATAACGCGGCAAGGGAGGAGGGAGAGAGAGAAGGATTACCGAGAATCCTAGGTGCTCGTCGGGAACATTCGCCAGAGTCGAATCGATCTTCGTTGGGGGCGGTGTGACGTCGGAATGCACTAGGACAGAAAGGGAAGTTCATTGAGGCACACGTTTATAGAGAATTCAAGTTGGAAACGGTGTATTCGGGGCTCACCTAACCGGAAACGGAAATGGAAACGCAGGGAATGTGGGGGTCTCGCGGCTCTAGAAGCGACTTCTCCGGCGAATCCTGGTTGTTGCAGACGCTACTGGGTCCGTCTCGGCGTCGGAGGATCAGCGGTACTCGGATGGAGGTGGGCTCGGTTCTTCGTCGGGGAAGCCGGAGTGGTGCTGCTGCTCAGCTCCGAAAGCAGGGAAAACAAGGCGTCGATGATACTTGGGTGGTGCTCGACGAAACAGAAAGCCATGGGGGTTTTGCGACTGAATGTGTGAAGGAAAGGTTCTGTATGTGGTTGAATTGACCTCGGGGAAAAGGGGCTCAAAACGGAACGGAAATTGGGGAGGAGGAAGAGAGGATGAAGGTGGGTTTCTCCTAATGGTTTCCTGTAGAGGACAAAAATGAGAGAGGGGAAGGTGCTTTGTGGGTTTGGGTTTAATATGGTGAGGGCTACTATGGGTCTATCTTCAATTTAAAGAGGGAGAGGGGACCAATTCAACATATGGGTGAACATAAGGGTGAGCTAGAATTGCAATTGGATGGCAGTAAGGTAGAGAATCTCTCCCCAACGGACTCTGAGAGAGAGAGAGAACAGAAAAGAGAAAATAAAAACGGAATTAAAGTAGTCCAAGGAGATATTTTGAATATCCGAACATATATCTCGAAACCCGCTCTTTGACCTTATCCGACCGAACTCAAAAGATTTTCAAATTTCCAATTCCGAACTTAATAAAGAACTCCAAATATTATTTTGAATTTTTGCATATGAAAGCGGGATAAATCATATTTTAAATTTTCAACTAAATCATGTCGGAACTCGTTTCGAAGGATTTAGAGTAAACCAATAGCTCGAGGACGGAAATTCCAAACCTCCCCAATCTTAGAAATCGAGATAATTATAAATCATTATTTTAATTATTTAATATTATAAAATTTCCCGATCTTTACATTCATCCACCTCTAACAACAAGTCTCGTCCCCGAGACTAAAATCATTCTAAAACAAGGGGATGAAGTTTGAAATTAGTGAGTCCAAGGATCATGTCATTGGCCCCGTAAGTACCTCATAAGGGCCCATATGAGGTCCTCACAGTACTCTCGACGTGATCATAATATTCTCAATTGGTCGTAGCAACTAGCAAGTATGCGATATGGGCCCTTACTACACCCTTACCTTGACTTTTTGGTTATATCATAACTCGAAAGCAACTATAGCGCCCCTACTAGGTCTTAGCAAGCATTCTATATGCGCCCCTATAAAATGTTTGTATCCACTTCGTGAGACGTTATAATATAAGCCCGGTTTGAAAAGTTTCAAAAGGGATTCCGCAATTGAAAAAGATTAGCCTCAAAATCGTTAAAATTCTCAGTAACGTTTATTCCTTACAAATCTAAGCTAATCCTTTTCGAAACCATTCAAATCTTCAAATCCAACATTTAATCAAGCAACTTTACACCAAAATAAGTCAAATCCTTTCAAATCAAGATTTCGTCAAAATCTTCCAACAACCAAATCAGTTTCTCGCATAACCATCAACCAAATTCAGAGGCCAGAAGGTGGAATCATCCACCTCTAAGGGCTAATCCCATATTCTCTTCCTAGTTTCCAGAATCATTCCATCATCATTCTCAACTCAACATGAACAAAAGTAAACCAACCCATCAAATCATAACATCATCAGCCACCTCTCATATGGCAATCCTCAACATCAATCATGATAATCTCAACCAATCGGCATCGTATCCGCATAACATGTTTACCCATAACATAAATCATACCATTATTTCAAAACACGTCAAAAACAACAACAAAATCTCAGTCTCATGTCACGAGTCATAAAGTATATCTACATCATATTGAAGGCATCACAAGTGAATAGTCGAATTCTCATACCTTAACACGCAAGCACACATGTCAAGAGATCAATGGGTTAGGTGTCATGGAGTTAGTACATCAGTACACATCAAATCTTACGATCACATATCAATATCGCAATACAAGTAGAACCAGTCACAATAGGGGTTTTTCATGAACACATAATTCACATAATCATAATATCCAAATTTTATTCAGCATTGTCATAAAAGATTTATCACGACAAACATTAGCATGTGTTGTTGCAGGAGGATGGTCAAGTATGAAATAAATATAAATATAAAATCAAACTGACTCCCTATCTCAGCAAATAGATACAAGACTTCCTCCCGTTGTAGTAGAAGGCAGTCAGGATCGATCCACGAAGAAACGTGTCAGCGCCTGCCTTTTCAGTTCCATATTTCAGCAGAAAATCAACCAGACAAATAGAAAACAAAGAGAAAAGCATAAACAAAATGAAAGCAGCAATTTTTGGTCGATATCGACCACTAGGGCTCGATATCGAGTGAAAATACCAACTGGTGTAACTCGAAATCGACTTAACAGAAACTTAAAATCCGAAATTCTTTGAAATAAACTCAATAAAATAAAAGTCTTCCAAGATCAGGGTTTCAACACTACAACGATAACCATGTAAAATAACACAGAAAGGCATAAAAGATCATGCTTTTCATCAAATAACTTTCGTTATTGACAAATAGGAAGATAGAGGCTTTCGCATAAACCCTAATTGTTACTAACCATTTTCACATAATTAATCCAAGTTGTATTAAGATCACTTTTGCTTCAATAACACAAGCAAGGATCGCCTTCAACTTTCGCAAAAGAATCATGCTCATAGGGATAGAAGATAAATTGCATCAAAAGCTTGTACATATACCACATCACCTCACATGGCTACCGTCGGGCTCACCCCGACCCTAGAAGTTGGGTGACTACTCGCTCTTCATCATCAATAAAGACATCAATAATAAAAGGGAATAACTTTGCATTAAATAAACTAAAAGAAAGCTTACAACCAATCAAAGCCAAATCCCGCTCTCGCCTTCTCCAACTTCTCTCCCCACAAGCTCTCTCTCTCTCTCTCTCTCTCTCTCTCTCTCTCTCTCTCTCTCTCTCTCTTTCTCTTTCTCTATGTAACTAATTGTCTCTGAAATTGAATGAATAAAACTCAGCCCCTAAGGCTCTATTTATAGGCTTCATTCCCTAGATAATTAAGAAAGAAACTCTATCTATATCTATATCTATATCTATATCTATATCTATATCTATATCTATATCTATATCTATATCTATATCTATATCTATATCTATATCTATATCTATCTATCTACTTACTTAAAGATTAAATAATGGATTAAAAGAAATAAATCAACAAGGACTATATCTAAAGTAGATAAATATCTCCTCCAACTTGATAGATGTTGATAGAATTTGATCTTGTGGATATCTCCATTGGACTCGGGATAGAACCTTAACAAGAACTCGAACTAGCTCGAAATCGGCTACTGAGCACCACTCGATATCGACCTCGGCAAGTCGATATCGACCTGCGTCTTTCAGCTTCTTCTTCCTTTACTCGATTTCGGCTCCAGGGGTGAATGTCGACCACTTTCAACTCGATATCGAGTAGGCTAACTCGATATCGACCTTCATCTTCTTCTTCAGATTTCTTGGGTCGATTCCTGGTCTTCACTCGATATGGGCCAACTCGATATCGACTACCTTAAGTCGATATCAACCTGATCTATTCTTCCTCAGTCGATTTTGGGCTTTCTAGTGAATATCGACTAGCCACTCGATATTGACATAGGGTACTCCATATCGACCAGTCTGTATCGACTCGGTTTTCTTGCTTCCTACTCGATTTGTCATGGTTCCACTACTCCTTGACCTCGGACTTTCTGTAGTTGACTTCGAGCTTTTCCTCCTTTCTCTGAACTTCTGTAAATTGCCTTGATTTCTCCGAAATTAAAAAAAAAACTGGTGTAGATTCCATAATTGTAAAATAAACATAAACTACATAGATTATGTACTATTCTAGCCCAAATGTAAGAAATGCATGCAGAAAATGATATAAAAGTAAGTATAAAACATGACGAATTAGGCTCACACCAGCATGGTAAAGGTGGCCATAACGAAATTTAATCATAAGGACAACGAACTAAACTAATTGACAACACATTAACACAACAAGGTCATGCTATCAAGATTCAGAAAAGAAAGATCAAGTAGTATATAAATTATCAAAATGTCAACATGTTCCAAAAGACATCACCTTAGCTCATCACAATACCATATAACGTTTAGAACGGATTCAAGTAAGAAACGGTGTATTCGGGGCTTACCCAACCGGAAACAGAAACGCAGGGAATGTGGGGGTCTCGCGACTCCAGAAGCGACTTCTCCGGCGGATCCTGGTTGTTGCAGTCGCTACTGGGTCTGTCTCGGCGTGGGAGGATCAGTGGTGCTCGGATGGAGGTGGGCTTGGTTCTTCGTCGGGGAAGCCGGAGTGGTGCTGCTGCTCAGCTCCGAAAACAGGGAAAGCAAGGCGTCGATGATACTTGGGTGGTGCTCGACGAAACAGAAAGCCATAGGGGTTTTGTGACTGAATGTGTGAAGGAAAGGTTCTGTATGTGGTTGAATCGACCTCGGGGAAAAGGGGCTCAAAACCGAACGGAAACCGGGGAGGAGGAAGAGAGGATGAAGGTGGGGTTCTCCTAATGGTTTTGTGTAGAGGACAGAAATGAGAGAGGGGAAGGTGCTTTGTGGGTTTGGGTCTGATTAGGTGAGGGCTATTGTGGGTCTATCTTCAATTTAAAGAGGGAGAGGGGACCAATTCAACATATGGGTGAACATAAGGGTGAGCTGGAATTGCAATTGGGAGGCAGTAAGGCAGGCAGTAAGGTAGGGAATCTCTCCCCAACGGACTCTGAGAAACGAGAGAGAGAGAGAGAGAGAGAGAGAGAGAGAGAGAGAGAGAGAGAGAGAGAGAGAGAGAGAGAATAAAAATGGAATTAAAGTGGTCCAAGGAGATATTTTCAATATCTGAACAAATATATCGAAACCCGCTCTCTGACCTTATCTGACCCAACTCAAAAGATTTTTAAATTTCCAATTCCGAACTTAATAAAGAACTCCAAATATTATTTTAAATTTTCGCATATGGAAGCGGGATAAAGCATATTTTAAATTTTCAACTAAATCATGTCAGAACTTGTTTCGAAAGATTTATAGTAAATCAATAGCTCGAGGACAGAAATTCCAAACCTCCCGAATCTTAGAAATCGAGATGATTATAAATCATTATTTTAATTATTTAATTATTTAATATTATAAAATTTACCGGTGTTATTCCTTTTTCTTTTGCACTATTTTTTATTCCTACCAAAATTTTCTACTATAAATGTTATATTTAAATAAAATTTTATATTTTTCTTTTAATATTTTCATAAGATAATTCATTTGGTTACACATATATTTTTAAAATCCTATTAATTTTTTAGTCATATGAATTTTTTTTTACTATTAATGTCATATTTAAACAACAATTTATGAGGTTTTTTGTCATACTTTTCAAATCCTATTAATTTTCTTTTCATTTACCAATGAAAATTCTTTAAAAATATTATAATTTTCTTTCAACATATAAAAAAATCTTAATCAAGTACACATATATAAATTATTAAATTATTGTATAAATTTTTGTTATAAAATATCACATTTATATACCATAATTTATGGTTTTATTTCAATATACCATATTTATGGTTTTCTTTCAATATATTTAAAAAAAAGTATTTATTATGTATACCGAGAAAAAAATTCCTAACGAAAAATTCCGCCCACCCCCTCCTACAATTCATCCGGCCGCCAATGAGTTTCAGTGATCTCCGAAGATCCCTCATCCAGGTGAAGAGAATATCGTTTGATCCACACTTCCCCAGGAGACGTCCATTGCCCATCGTGGATTTCTGCTTTCCGTCTCTCCGGTGGCGAGACATCGTATCAACATCAGTTTTCCCATTTACTCACTATCCATATTATCTCACCGAATTTTCAATCATTGATAACTCGATCTTCTTATAGGTTCATAGTTTTTTAGGGTTATTTTCCTCATATTGCTTTGGTTGATTGGTTCATTGTTTGTGGGTTATTATATGGGGCATTTCGTGGAATATCCATAAAAATGGGCTAAATTAGAGGAGTATCTATGTATTTGAAAATTTTGCAAAAGTGTCCATCCCCTTTGCCCCCCTACCCCGCCCCCCCCCCCCCCCCACCACCCACCTCAGTGCCCCCCAGGCCCCCCTCGCGTGTCCAGTTTTGTTTGTTTTTTTTTAAAAAAAATATTTACATGCAAGCACTTTTTGTTATGCAACTATAACCCGTTGTTGTGCAAATATAATATTATGATATGCAAATATAATATTATGTTATGCAAGCTTAAACAACTTTATGGAAAGAATATGCACATGCATTTGTATTTTGAGATTGCATTAATATATCTTATTTGCACATAAGCACATCACTCTAACATTGATTAACCTAAGAGGCTTTTAAAATTGCATAAATGTCAACGTCGATGTTGCAGACACCGACATTTCTGACACCGGTGACACTGACATTGTTGACATTGCTGGCATGGCTGACACTGTCACCACTAACATTGCGAACACCACAAACATTTTTCGTATCAACGTTGACGCCGATGTTGGCTGACGCCGACATCGTAGATGCTGACGCTCATGTTGGCTGACGATGATGTCGGCTAACGCCGACATCAGAGATGCTAACGCGGATGTCAGCTGACGTCGACGTCGAAGATGCTTTTTTCCGTGTTAGAACCACTGACGTTGACATTGTTGATACCGACATCAGAGATGCTGACACTTACGTTGCCGACATCAACATAGGAGATGCTGACGCTGACATCAGAGATGTCGGTTGGCGCCTACATCGATGATGCCGAAGCTGCTAACGCCGACGTTAGGGATGTTTTTTTCCGTGTCAACGCTTCTTTTTTCGTGTTATCACTAACGCTGGCATTGTCGACGCCGACATTCGACATGCTGATGTTGCTGACGCTGACATCGGAGATGTCGGCGTCGGCCGACATCGGAGATGTTGTTAACACCGACATTCCTGACACCGTTGACACTAACATCGTAGATGCTGACGCCGATTTCAAAGATGCTTTTTTCCGTGTCAACAACACTGACGTTGACATTGCTGATGCTAACATCAAAGATGCTGACATTGATGCTAACGTTGCTGATGTGAGCATTGAAGATGCTGACATTGCTAACGTTGACATCGGAGATGCTGACACTAATGTTGATGGTGCTGACGTCAACATCAGAGATATTGACGCTGCTGACGCTGACATCGGAGATGTCGGCTGACGCAGACATCGATGTTGCGAACTGTTTTGAGCTAAATCTGCCATGTTTTACAGTAACTTTTATATCGTTTTCTGCATACATTTCATGCATTTGGGCTAGTATAATACAGAATCTATGTAGTTTATGTTTATTTGCCAAATTATGGAATCTACACCAGTTTCTGTTTAATTTCGCAAAATTCGAGGCAAATTACAGCAGTTCTGAGAAAGGTCGGAAAAGCTCGGAAATCAACTACAGAAGTCCAAGGTCAAGATGCAGCGGAACCAGTCGAATCAAGCTTGGAGCCTGAGTTTACTCGATCTAGAGTAAAGCCTACTCGACCTCGACGAGAGTGTCCGAGCACAGGCCTTGTCGACAGAGCACTGGTCGAGAAACTGAGCCAGAGCAACCTGACTCCCGGAACCTTACTCGATCTCGAGTACCACTTGTCAAGATCGACTACACCTCAACGCCATGTCCGGAGTCGACAAGCTATTCCATGTCGAGAAGCCGAAGACGAAGAAGCCGAGCAAAACCCTACTCGATCTCGAGGAGCTTTGTCAAGATCGAGGACCACCATGGCGCCTGTCCGAGCTTGTCGAGGAGGAGTTCCTCGACCACACCAGTTAGCCATCCTCGACGACTTCCCAACTCGATCTCGAGTTGCTTAGTCGAGATCAAGGAGCCAAGATCCGAGCTTGTCGAGCAGAGCTATCCGACCAAGCCCAGCCAACAATGTCGACGACCACCGTACTCGATCTCGAGGAGCCCTAGTCGAGATCAAGGAGCGCCGTGTCCGAAGCACGTTACGTGGTTTGACTAACCTACTCGGTTTGGGTGTTCTTGGGGCCGAAGGAAGGCGAGTCTATCCGAAAATCCATCAAGTTCTATCTATGGAAGACAAGATCTATCAACATGAGAAGACTTACCTATTTAGATTTAATTTCCCCTCTTTAGATTTAATTTCTTTATGGAATTTATTTATCTTTTAAGCTTTTTAGATATAGATAGATATCTTCTATCCTTGATTAGCAAGGAATAGAAGGCTATAAATAAAGCCTTAAGGGCTAGTTTTTCATTCATTTATTCACACACACAATTCCATTCAAGTAAGTAGGAGTAGAGAAAGAGAGTTTGTGGCAAGCAAGGTGGAAAGGCGAAAGCAGATTTGTCTTGTTGGTTGTAAGCTTTCTTTATTTAATTCAATGCAAGTTAGTTTATTTTGTTATTTGATGTCTTTCTTGATAATGAAGAGCGAGTAGTCCACCCACTTCTGGGGCTGGGGTGGGCCCGACGGTGGCCATGTGAGGTGATGCGGTAAAGGTCAGATCTTTTTATGCAATTCGTCTTCTATCCCTATGAGCATGATTCTTTTGCGAGAGTTGAAGGTGATCCTTGTTTGTATTATTGAAGCGAAAGTGATCTTAATGCAACTTGGGTTAATTATGTGAAAAGGGTTAGTAACAATTACGGTTTATGCGAAAGCCTCTATATGCCTATTTGTTAGTAACGAAAGTTATTTTGATGGAAAGCATCATCTTTTATGCCTTTATGTGTTACTTTGCATGATTATCGTTGTGGCGTTGATACCCTGGCTTTGGAAGTTCTTCATATATTTAATTTATTTCCGTCGAAAATCTGAGTTCTGTGTTCGAATTTGCAATTTATATTTTCTGAGTTCTTAGTCGATCTAGAGTAGAACCTTGTCGATCTCCAGTAGAGTCTGGTCTAGGTCGAGTTTCTGTTTTCGATTCCGAAGTTTCTGTTTTTACTATTTTTTGTCGATCTCGAGTTGTGCTTGTCGAGATCGAGTACTGAGTTGCTTCTGTTGTCGTCGATTCTGAAGTTTCTGTGTCTCTGTTGCTGTTTGTCGATCTCGAGTAACAGCTTGTCGAGATCGAGTTAGTTTCTGTCTTTGCTTTTATTTCTTGCTTTCGTTTGTTATTTCTTGCTTTCCTTCTTTGTTTCGGTCTTTCTGTCGCTTTTCTGTGAGATATACAGCTGCCTAGGTTCCGCTGACATGCTTCCTCGTGGATTCGATCCTGACTTTCTCTTACTGCATTGGAGGAGTCTTGTAATTATTTGCCTGGGCCTAAATCTGGTTTGATCTATTTTGTTATATTTCAAACTTGATTTCCTCCTCACAACAAATTAGCGTCGTTGCCGGGGAAGCTATTATTCGCGCCTTAGGTAGTCAGTTCTCACTTTTTCTTTGAGTTACTTTACAGGTGTATGCGCCGTTCTGGTCAACCACCTGAGTTTGACGGCTTAGACGAACCAGAGCGCCTTCTACACATCAGAGCTAAACTACAAAGAGCCATGGCAGCTGCAGAGACACAGGAACAGCTGATCGAGAGGCTCACAAGGGATCTAGTCGCCAGGGATGCTGCTCTCGCCACTAAGAGAGCAGGAAGGGAACAAGAAGTTGAACGTGCGAGGCAGCTGGCAGCTAAGCTTGCCCAATACCCAACCACGGCGGAGGATTATATCCACCCAACCCTCGTCTTGACTGAATCGGCGATTCTTATCCCTGAAATCTCTTTTGAAATTCACACTCAATTTCTTATAGAGCTTAAAAATAATAACTTTTTTGGTAGATTTAATGAGTGTCCTCTTGAACATATTACCAATTTTTCTAACATGTGTCGTACTCTTGCTGAAGGTACAACTTTGGAATATGTCAAGATGAAGGCTTTTCGCTGGTCTCTCGCTGGACCTGCACTGAAGTGGCTTGAAGGGCTGAAACCAAGATCACTCACAACATAGGCCCAAGTAGAGCAAGAGTTTCTGAACAAAATCTTCCCTCTTGCAAAGACAGCACTCCTCCGCCAGAAAATCACTGCCTTAAAACAGAAGCCTGGGGAACCGCTGGCAAAGGCATGGGAACGCTGCAAGGAACTACTGCGATCTTGCCCTACTCATGGACAACCACCCTACGTCATTCAGGAGATCTTCTTCAACTCTCTTGACCAAGTCACTAAGGACAGGATCAACGAGTATACTCGCTATGAGTATCTGACGATGCCACCAATTGACGCATGGGGAGTGCTCGACAAGCTCACTAACTATGACAACAAGTATGGGTCTACTGTAAAATATGAAGAGAACCCATACGCCAGGCCAGCACCATCCATTCCCCTCTATGAACCTCATAAAGAGAATGATCCTGATGTAAGGGAGCAATACCACTACTGAGTGCCCACACACAGAGCAAGTCAGGCTGGCAGAACACCATGAAGATGTAGCTTATGCAGGGGGTCCCAATCGGTACATGGGGGACCAAAGGTTTCAGCAACCACAATGGAACCAAGGTGCCCATAGGAACCCCCCGCCCTACAGAGCTCCAGGACATCCGGAAAGAGAACATAAAAGGGATGATATACAGACAGTCCTGGAGGAAATACGGAGGAATCACTCATAAACCAAACAGTCATTCAACTCCGTCTACACTCAGATGCAAGGTGTCAACTCTAGGGTTGGGGAATTTGATATATGGTGGAAATCAGTCGATACACAGATTGGTCAGCTAGCAGCAGGAATCCCCAAACAGTCAGGTTCGCTCCCTGGATCTTCAGAACCAAATCCAAAGGGAAAGACTGGACACATCGCTGCTGTAAAACTTAGAAGCGGCCATCAACTGCAAGAGCCAGAAGCCGGGAAGCAACAGAACGAAGAGCAGCAAGTCGACATCGACAACACCCTAGTCGATCTCGAGGAAGGCCTGCTCGATCTCGAGGACACCCAACCCGATGTCGAGAAAACTGCAGCACCTCCGACATCTATTCTGGCTCCGACTCAGAAAAAGAAGCTGCCTTTCCCCACAAAAACTCCAAAGGACCCGGCAGAAAAGAAATTTCAGCTCTTCATCAAGATGCTTCAGAAACTCAACGTCACCATCCCCTTCACAGAAGCTCTCAATGAAATGCCATCCTATGTCAAGTTCCTGAAGGAGATTCTGAGCAAAAAGCGATCAATGGCTGAGATTACAGAGGAATGCATCCATTTGGATATACTGGACAAGAGGCCAGATCCAGGTATGTTTGCTATAACCATTGGATTTGGTCCATATAAAATTAATGCCTTATGTGATCTTGGAGCTAGTGTGAGCATAATGCCTTTAACAATTTGGTCCAAGATTAAGATAGGTGCCCTAGAACCTGTGGATGCTAGACTTTACATGGCCAACAACACAGTGGTCATTCCAACAGGCATGGTGGACAATGTGCCAGTACAAGTAGGTAAATTCTTTGTCCCTGCTGATTTCCTAGTTGTTGATATGCAAGAAGATCCTGCTTGTCCAATTATTCTAGGAAGACCCTTCTTGGCGACGGTGGATGCCAACATAAGCGTAAGGAAAGGAATGCTCACCTTCAACATCAGCGATGAGGTAATTGAGTATTCCTTTAATAAAACTGAAAGGCATACAGGTCCAATGGAAGAGGTAAAATCTATCTCAGCTGGCTACATCACATGCGGGGAACCCAAGGTAAGAAATACGACCCCTGAGGAGCTGGAAAAGAGGGAGATGGAAGCCGAGGTGGAGGAGATCATGGCAATCCTAAAGGAGGACACAGAGAATCCAATCGACACAAACCAAGGTACGTCGTTATGGACTAACTACTTTTCGGATGCCTTGACAGGAACCAAGTATGGGGTCAAGATCGACCAAGACTCCTCGACATCGAGGACCCTAGTCGACCTCGACCAAAAACAAAAACCTCCACCAGCACCAGCGTCGTCGAGCAGCCAGACTGAAGCCGAGCCCTCCTCGAGATCGAGTACACTACTCGAGATCGACCATGAACCTACTGCCTCGACTTCACCTTCCTCGACGCTGACTCCACCAAACGGCCAGGACTACTCGAGATCGACCATGCTTGTCGATGTCGACCATACTTCACCAGCTCCTTCTTCCTCGACGCTGAAGCCACCAGAAGCAGAACCCTCCTCGAGATCGAGTAGCCCACTCGAGATCGACCAAAGTCTAGCTTCCCCAACTTCTGCATCCTCGAGCAGCTCACCACCAGAATTTGAAAACTCGTCGAGATCGAGTACTCCTACTCGAGATCGACCAAACATCGTGGTCCTCGATTCCGTCTCTGCGAAGGTAAGCCAAGGTATGGATCTTTCTTCTCCCATTTCCATTAAAGATTTATCTATACATGGAAGAGGTTTGCTTGGTATGTGAGCTTATGTAGCATATCCAATGATGAGCCCAAGGAGTATGAAGTTGGAGACAAGCTCTATGTCTCTAAATCAAAAGATCATTGGTTCCCTAATAAATTCAATAAGAAGCGGATGGGGCCTTTTGTGGTAAACAAGATCCATTCTGCAGGATTACAGCTGATGGACAAGAATGGAGTTCTATTTGAAGCCCATGCTACATGGGCCCTGCAAATGCCACCTTTAGTTCAATAGAGAAGTCGGCCTAGCGACTATAAAATCTAGAGCGTGTACATAGACATTTATTTTTGGACTTTTGAGACTTTGTTGCTTTTGTTTTTGTTTTGAACACTTTTAGTTTTTCTATTATGGGTATATGTCTTCTGCACTTTTCAGGACCATGGATGAGCCATATTCATACTCGGCCCAGGAGATTCCTTCATTCGAAATTATGAAGCCCTGCACACATGTCTAGTGAGTCTATTTCTTTACCCTTGTTTTTATACAGTGAGGACACTGTAATGTTTAAGTATGGGGTGAGGGAAGGGCTTACTTGGTGCATATTTTCCATATTTGACATTATTTATGCATTTTTTATGCATTATTTCTTGAATTGCTTATGCATGGCTATTTTGGAATTCAGTATTGATTTATGGGTTTATATGCATGTTTTCCAAAAATTTGAAGAAAAATGACCCCCATTGAAATTTTTTGAATAAATGTCATGGAAGTTTATATTGAACTCGACGATGCAAAATTGGATTCATTAGAGATATAGCATGAAATTGCCTAGTAAAGGGAAGTCACAATGAAGTGCATTATTTCTTGAAAACCATGAAAGGATGTAAAATTTGATATTGCTTTTGACATGTTGCATGATAAGAGGATGGAGGACTCTATATTTCCATATAATGCTCATATCATTATAATCCTAGCCTTACCTATTCTTATGCATCACAAAAAGCCATAATATGCCTTATTTTAAATATTGCTCCACATGATCTAAATATTGCCCATTCTTTACCTTATTTCCTATCTGGGGAATATGTTGAGAATGATGTTACATTATGGAGATGTTATATGGTTGTTGTGTTGTTGTTATCATTATTTGGATCGAGTTTGGCAGGAACATGTTTGAAATATATGGAAAATTTAATGAGTGAAAGAAAATCCAATCACCTCAGGAGATAAAGGTAGATTGACCCTGCTCTATAAGATAATAGTTTGGAGAGATGGGACACATTGTGAGGAGTCCAAAGCACTAAGTATCCGGGGCCATTCATGACACCCATGTTTGCGACTCGCGAGAAGACAGTGCTGAGGTCAGAGAGGTAAAAGCATTATTATTGATAAAAGCAATATGAAAGGTGATAAATTTTATGGAGAAGTAATGTGAAAATTTAGTTTGGAAATACTCCATTTCCCCGGATCAAAAGCACCACATTGCCAAACAATGCCCACCTTTATCCTTTTACCAATCTACTCCTTATTGAGCTTAAATTGAAGTCCTCTTGATTATTAATGCTTTGTCACTTATGAATGTTTTTGCATAACCCTCCTTTTGTGAGTAGCTGTTGGTTTTGTATATTTGCACATGCACAGATTTGGGACACTAGTACCTTTTCGAGGATGGTAATTGATTGCAGGGACATATGAGAATGAATCTAAGATGTTGAGAGTTTTGATTTCTTCCCCTGAATGACAAGTAAAAGTATTGCTTGAGGACAAGCAAGCTTAAGTATGGGGTGTTTGTTGTGAGCTGAATCTGCCATGTTTTACAGTAACTTTTATATAGTTTTCTAGATACATTTCATGCATTTGGGCTAGTATAATACATAATCTATGTAGTTTATGTTTATTTTCAAAATTATGGAATCTGCACCAGTTTCTGTTTAATTTCGCAGAATTCGAGGCAAATTACAACCGTTTTGAGAAAGGTCGGAAAAGCTCGGAAATCAACTACAGAAGTCCAAGGTACAGATTGCAGCGGAACCAATCGAATCATGCTTGGACCCCGAGTTTACTCGATCTAGAGTAAAGCCTACTCGACCTCGACGAGAGTGTCCGAGCACAGGCCTTGTCGACTGAGCACTGGTCGAGAAACTGAGCCAGAGCAACCTGACTCCCGGAACCTTACTCGATCTCGAGTACCACTTGTCAAGATCGACTACACCTCAACGCCATGTCTGGAGTCGACAAGCTGTGCCATGTCGAGAAGCCGAAGACGGAGAAGCCGAGCAAAACCCTACTCAATCTCGAGGAGCTTTGTCGAGATCGAGGACCACCATGGCGCCTGTCCGAGCCTGTCGAGGAGGAGTTCCTCGACCACACCAGTTAGCCATCCTCGACGACTTCCCAACTCGATCTCGAGTTGCTTAGTCGAGATCGAGGAGCCAAGGAGCCAAGATCCGAGCTTGTCGAGCAGAGCTACCCGACCAAGCCCAGCCAGCAATGTCGACGACCACCGTACTCGATCTCGAGGAGCCCTAGTCGAGATCAAGGAGCGCCGTGTCCGAAGCACGTTACGTGGTTTGACTAACCTACTCGGTTTGGGACTCCTTGGGGCCGAAGGAAGGCGAGTCTATCCGAAAATCCATCAAGTTCTATCTATGGAAGATAAGATCTATCAACATGAGAAGACTTACCTATTTAGATTTAATTTCCCCTCTTTAGATTTAATTTCTTTATGGAATTTATTTATCTTTTAAGCTTTTTAGATATAGATAGATATCTTCTATCCTTGATTAGCAAGGAATAGAAGGCTATAAATAAAGCCTTAGGGGCTAGTTTTTCATTCATTCATTCACACACACAATTCCATTCAAGTAAGTAGGAGTAGAGAAAGAGAGTTTGTGGCAAGCAAGGTGGAAAGGCGAAAGCAGATTTGTCTTGTTGGTTGTAAGCTTTCTTTATTTAATTCAATGCAAGTTAGTTTCTTTTGTTATTTGTGTTTATCTATGCTTATATATCCTATAACAGTATGGAAATATAGTTGAACAGAATGATAACAGCTACTGAATGCATCAAAATCCGTGCATTTTGCGAAATTTTGATTCATTTTTTATGCATCAAGTGATTAAGGTTATGGAGTGACACATACAGTAGAATCAAATGAATAATGTTATAGAATGCATCAAAATTTGCGCCGTTGGCGCAAATTTTGAATGATTTTTTAAGCATGAATTAGTGTTTATGAGCATTTTTTTCTATATATGTGTAATCTTCAAGTTTCAAATCGAATCTGTGTATGTTAATATTTTACATTGCTCAAGTCATCACTATGATTGCTTATGATGTGATTTCACTATGATTGTTTCAACTAATCAGTAGACCTTAATCATAGAAGTTTTCCACCACAAGTGCAAGTTTTATATAATTCTTCTAACACCAGGTGTATTGTATTCATTTTGTTGATTAAAACATATACATTCCAAACTGTCACATCAAATTTTGTTTTCATGTAATCCAATATTGTGTTCTTGACATCACTATTAGACTTTAATTGCTCATGTCATCACTACACCTGAATCTGCACTCTATATTGAAGTATTGATTCCTTATTAGACTTTGATTGCTAATGTCATCACTACACTTCCTTATTGAACATTGATTGAGCCATATCACCAGTGCAATTGAGTCATAATAAAATTGCACAGGGGGTGGCTGTTAAGAGTATTTTTCAGAACAGGTGTAGTCTATTCACTTTTGGATGCTCTTGTAAGAATTGAAAGAATTTTTCATAACAGGTGTATTGTACTCACTTTGGTTGCTCGTGTCATCGTTTTTGAACATTGATTGAGCCATGTAAGCACTATAAGTGAGTCATAGAAAAATTGCACAAGGGGTGCAAATCTATTGTTGCATTTGACAATAGAATGATATATAGATTTCTTATTACACTTTGAATGTTTTAATATCACCACTGTATTTGACTCATAAAAAATTTGCACCGTAGGTGCAAATTTTTTAAGAATTTTTTTCATAACATGTGTATTCTCCTCACTTTGTTTGCCCGTGTCATCGTTTTTGAACATTGATTGAGCCATGTCAGCACTATAAGTGATTCATAGAAAAATTGCACAAGGGGTGCAAATATATTATTGCATTTGATAATACAATGATCTATAGATTCCTTATTACACTTTGAAAGTTTTAACTTCACCACTTTATTTTACTCATAAAAAATTTGCACCGTAGGTGCAAATTTTGCGAGAATTTTTTCATAATAGGTGTATTCTTCTCACTTTGGTTGCTCGTGTCATCGTTTTTAATTAGATTGTGTTTGTTATTACTTAAATGTATTTACCCTCTTAAATTCATACTCTGCAGATTACAATGGCAACCCACATTATTACAGTTGTATGTGGTGGGAAATGGTTGTTGGATGATTCATGCCCAAACTTTGTTGGAGACACAACTTCAATGGTGTTTATGATTGATGAGTCAATATCATTACAGGGTTTAACCGAAAAACTGCACAACAGATTCAATATAGATAGTGCATTAAAATTGAAATTCAATCATTTACACCATTTCAAAATATTGAGAGCTCCGCTTATTGTTGAATGTGATGTTGATTTGAAAGAGTTTTTAAGGTTGTCCAACCTACATGATGTTAAATTTGCTATGGAGTTGTGTGTCAGCATTACATCAGATAGTGAACTAGTTGAAGATCAACAGCCATTCCCATCTGACAGTTTACAGTTGGTGACATGCAATCCAACGATTACCAACACTGTTACAGGGGAAAATAACATGACATTGATCAGTGACACCAGGATGAAAGGTGTATTGTTGGAAGATACTGGAGATGACATGAATTCTCTAAACAGTGACACTACAAGTGATGAAGATTCTGCAGATGAAATATGGAGAGCATTCTATTATACAGCACACAGGAGAGAAACTACACTAGAAGATTGGGATGCTGATAGCTCTACTGTGCCTAGTGTGAATCTCAATTCACAAACCTTGATTTGCGTAGGCAAAACTTTGCATCAAGGAAAGAGGTTAAGCATGCTTTGGGGATCTTGTCAATAACCGAGATATTTGGTTTTCGTGTGGCAAACTCAGATACAAAGTATTATAGGGTGCATTGTGTAGATCCTGACTGCAAATGGAAAGTGCATGTCAAAACTTTTGGTCCAACTTGGCATGAGGCCATAGTATATGTGGACATGCACACCTGCACATGGGATTTCAGGACAAAACACTGCAAACAGCCTTCATCTTCTGTGATTGCAAGCATGATCGAATCAAGGTGAGAACTTTTTTTAAGAAATAGTATTTATATTTAATCTTGCATTCTAATATATGATTTATTCTAATTTGAATATAATTACACAGTGTTGACGCTGGATACAGACCAGCACGGATAATGGATAAGATGAGAACAGAAAAAAAGATGCAAATTACCTACTGGAGAGCATGGAAGTCATAAAAAATAGCTCACGAAATGGTTAAGGGGACACCAGAATCAAATTATGCAGATTTACCATCATTTTGCCATATGCTCATGGAGAGAAATAATGGGACTATATCTTTAATTTCAAAGGACAAAGAAGATAGGTTTCAGTACTCCTTTCTCTCCTTTGGACAGTGCATCAGAGCATTCCCCCTCTTAAAGAAGGTATGTCTTAAACAGTGTCAGCACAAATTTTGTTGTCATCGATTTCCTTAACTTCGAAAACATAAGTAATTTTTTTTCTTTATATACCAGGTTATTGTTGTTGATGGAACATTCTTAACTGGAAAATACAGAGGAACGTTGCTTGGAGCAGTTGCACAAGATGTCAATAGACAAATTTTTCCACTTGCCTTTGGTGTTGTTGACTCCGAAAACAACAACTCTTGGGAATGGTTTATGTATCAGCTGCTGCAGGTTGTGCCTCCATCAAATGACTTAGTGTTTGTCTCTGATAGACATGCTAGCATCTCAAGGGTTGTATCTTTAGTTTACCCAACAACTACACACTGCATATGTATGTGTCACTTGAAACAAAACATCAAAGCGACGTTCAGGAAAAAAGAGCTGGGGAAAAATGTTCAAAAAAGCAGCAGAGAGTTACACTATCCAAGAGTTCAACAACCACCTTGCACAAATCGAAGCAACATGTCCAAAACTATCAGAATATCTGGTGTCAGCAGGTTTTGATAAATGGGCTAGGGCACATTCAAAGTGTGATAGATACAACATGATGACATCCAACAATGCTGAGAGCTTGAACTCCGTTTTCAAAGGCAAAAAGGATTATCCCATTGTGGCACTTGTGGAGTTTGCTAGAGAAAAGCTCACATCATGGTTCCTGGACAGAAGAGAAAAAGCACTGGCAAATCAAGACAGAATAACTCCTGAGATCCTTAAGTTGATAAGAGAATCACAAGCGCAAGTTGGGGTATGCAGAGTAGAAAGGATGAATGAATCACAATTTGAGATCAATGGTCAAGGAGCTGTAGCTATATTTGATCTATCAGCGAGGACATGTACGTGCAGAGTATTTGATGTTGAGAAAATACCTTGTGTACATGCTCTAGCAGCCATTACACACATAAAAGCAAATGTGTCTGATTTTGTTGCAAAATTTTACAGCAATGGCGCTTGGCGTATGGCATATGCAGAAATAATATATCCAGTGTTGGATGAAGATGAAGGAAACATCCCTGATGTGATAAAATCTATCAACTGTTACCCCCCAATAGTAAGAAAGAGAGCAGGAAGACCACCTACAAATAGAAAGCTTTCATTGGGAGAGTACAAGAGGAGGATGAAGCATTCAAAATAAGGCTGTCAGCACAATTTCTGTCATCAGTATTATATAAGAATAATGTTAGTAGATAATACAGTTTATAAATTTATAAATGACATTTATTTTTGAAAATAAACATTAATTCAATACTATAGAATAAAATTTGAAATTTTACCATGTAATAATACAAATTTGTATACTCTTTTCCATCTATGTCATAAATAGATAAAAATAAGATCTTGTTGCAAACGAAGTGTTGTTTTATGCAATATATAAACAATCGTTGAGCAAAAATAAGGTGATGTTGACCAAGTTCTCCCCAAACATAATATGTTGTGCAATTTTATCCTATTGATGAGCAAAAATAAGACCATGTTGAGCAATAACCTATTAAGAAACTATGAAAACATAATTAGATAAAACTAAGATCTTGTTGCAAACAAAGTGTCGTTGTGTGCAATATATGTACTATCGTTGAGCAAAAATAAAGTGATGTTGAGCAAGTTTTCCCCATTCGTAATATGTTGTGCAGCTTTATTCTATTGATGAGCAAAAATAAGACCATGTTGAGCAATAATCTATTAAGCAACTATGAAAACATAATTAGATAAAACTAAGATCTGGTTGCAAACAAAGGGTTGTTGTGCAATATATGTACTATCGTTGAGCAAAAATAAAGTGATGTTGAGCAAGTTTTCCCCATTCGTAATATGTTGTGCAGTTTTATTCTATTGATGAGCAAAAATAAGACTATGTTGAGCAATAATATATTAAACAACTGTGAAAACATAATTTGATAAAACTAAGATCTGGTTGCAAATAAAGGGT
Source organism: Persicaria tinctoria (assembly GCA_037127255.1). Lineage (NCBI taxonomy): Eukaryota > Viridiplantae > Streptophyta > Magnoliopsida > Caryophyllales > Polygonaceae > Persicaria > Persicaria tinctoria. The sequence goes on along the minus strand of JBANSL010000005.1, from coordinate 59,135,235 downwards.
TGTTGTGCAATATATGTACGATCGTTGAGCAAAAATAAAGTGATCTTGAGCAAGTTTTCCCCATTCGTAATATGTTGTGCAATTTTATTCTATTGATGAGCAAAAATAAGACCATGTTGAGAAATAATCTATTAAGCAAATATGAGAGCATAAATAGATAAAAATAAGATCTTGTTGCAAACAAAGTGTCGTTGTGTGCAATATATAAACTATCGGTGAGCAAAAATAAGGTGATTTTGAGGTTCTCCCCAATCATAATATGTTGTGCAATTTTATTCTATTGATGAGCAAAAATAAGACCATGTTGAGCAATAACCTATTAAGCAACTATGAAAACATAATTAGATAAAACTAAGATCTTGTTGCAAACAAAGTGTCGTTGTGTGCAATATATGTACCATCGTTGAGCAAAAATAAGGTGATGTTGAGCAAGTTTTCCCCATTCGTAATATGTCGTGCAATTTTATTCTATTGATGAGCAAAAATTTATTAAGCAACTATCAAACCATATATAAAGAAGGTAAGAACATGGTTCTAACAAATTCACAAGGGTCAAGCGTTGTGCAAATATAAACTATTGTTGAGCAAGAATAATACGATGTTGAGAAAATTTAAGGTATGAAATTATATGTAAAATAATAAGAAATAAATAAAGTCTAAAAAAATTCCCGATTATTGGGAAACAAAAAAAAAAAGAAAAGGAAAACGTTTTTTCTAAAAAAATATAAAAAGCAAACAATGTAAATGCGTAAAACGCTGTTCACGTTCGAGAAATTCTCCATCACCTTCGTTTAGTTTCATTCTCCAGCTAAATCTACTCTCTCCATTTCTCTGCGATATTTCTTAACGCTTGATTTTAGGCTTGCAAGGAGGAGATCTATCATATACATCAACATGTCTTCAGATCCGAAAGGTTTGATTTCGTGTTTTCTATGTATTAAAGTTTAAATTAGAACGAGTCCTGTTTAGGGCTTAGTTTTTCACGAAAATTAGAAAAATCGCACTTATTCAATCGAATTTAATATTTATAATCAAGCAGTTATTCAGCCTTACAAGAGCTACCATTGGTATTTCAATTACTTTTGCATAATAAATTGAAGTTAATGTGATTAATCTGGAGGCTGAATTTGGGAATTAGAGAATTTGGGAATTTGGGAATTTGTTCGGCATAAACTACGGTCTCTTACAATGTCATTTCTTCAATTATATTTGTATAAATTGATTGTAAGTGTTCATTCTATAGGTAAACGTCCACAGAGTGTAAGTGATTCACCTGTTCTGCACAGTCCAAATAGAAATTTGAAGAGATCAAAACGATCTGGAGTTAAACCTCCAGTAGTTGATTTATCTAGAGATTCACCTCCCTTGAAGGATGAACTGTCTCTTGATACTGAGCCTGGTAATTCCTTCGAAGTAGGGGAGGGTTGTAGATCACTTGAATCCAAAGATTCGCAACCACTTGTAAGGAAAAACAGTAAGAGAGAAGTGCAGCCTGCGATTGATCTTCCTGTTAGCATTGTTGCTGTGGAGACCATTGAAATTGCAAGGTTGGAAAACCATTCACCTAATGAGACGGTTGTTCAACATGTAAACCCAACTGTGCATATCATAACATCTGATGAGCAAACAGATACCACAAACATACAACCTATCGCAGAAAAGAGGCAGTTGATTGTGAGGAATGAGAGAAACACTAGACAAAAAAAATCTCCCATCATTGAAATCACGGTCAAGCCCACGCTTGCTAGTGTCATCACTGAAAAAAATGAATGCCAAGCAAAAGAAATTGATTGAGGATATTGGCTTTGGATTTTTGTTCAACTTGGAAATTGTTACCCTACCACTACTTCTTTCATATTGGTTAGTGGATCAGTTTGACCCTAACAAGTGTTGCTTGGTGTTGGCTGATGGAGGCGAACTTGAAATTGCAGAAATAGACGTGCATATCACAATGGGATTCCCAATGGGGAAAGTTTTAGTGGGAAGAAAATCAGGTAAAGAGAATTTCAGTCTTGTGCAAGAGTGGAAAACCACATTTGATGTCCAAGACAATATAACAACAGCTATGGTTATGGAAAAATTGATAGCTGACACTGATTGTGGTGATCAATTCCTTCTGAACTTTATTGTTATACTGGACTCTATCTTGGTTGATACACTAGGAAATGGGCATGCCAACCATAGTTTAATAAGAGTAGTTCCTGAATTGGGTGACCTGAAAGACCTAAATTGGTGTGCTCTTGTGTTGGAAAGTTTGGTCGATGCAAAAAGAAGCTGGGAAAAGAACAAGAATGGCCATTTCAGAGGGCCTCTATTATTCTTGGTTGTAAGTATTTTTTTCAAACTTTTGCTCTGATGTTAACTTAGTTTCTTTACCATGTCTAGGTAGTACAAATGTGAACCCCCCTACTTTTATCTACATGTCTACAGTATTCTTTATGTCAGCATTCCATGCTCCATCGTTATACTGATATATGTTTATCCCCTTGGTGTGTCAGTTGTTTTACATGGATAGGGTGAAATTATTCACAAGCACAGCGCTGAGAAGAATGACTCGTTCTTTCCCAGTTTTCGTTGGCATAAATTACAAAATCTTGCGCAAACGAGAAACTGATGATATAAGTACTGGAGGCTTTGGATGTGGCTTAGTCCAGGATCGCCAAGTTGTTCCTCAACATCAAGACGTACCATCTACAGCTTGTCCACACACTACTGCAGAAAACGATGAAGGCACCAGTCACCCTGCGGCTCCAGAAAAACAGCCGCCCCCAGTTGAGGTCTATATGAATTATTTAAACCAATTCAATGTAATATTAGAACAGTATAGCAATGTTCTAATATTTACTGATGACTTTTTATTCTTATTTTTTATGTGATGTTGTCTTCTAGAGTTGGATAAAGTTGTTTGCTCCAAAGACTTCTGCACTTGCATCTTCTATTTCGGATTTTGCTGAGTGGTCTACGAAAGTCCCGATTGAACTACAACATGATGACAAGGTGAAAATACTTCTACATGGAGCAAACCAGCTTTTAGGGATGGAAAATATCAATTCTGAGGCTCCTACGGCTACGGATGTTGCTGACATGTCAAATATGAATGACCCTATAAGCCCATATTTTACCGAATCCCAAGAGAAATTCTGGGCAGACCCTGTTTTATTAGATTGCATTACTCAGATCGAAATGGCATATCAGAACAAGCAAAAAATGAAATCAAATATCAAAGTGGACGGGGAATTTTCCTTTGATATATTTCTATATGATCCTGTTTTTAAGAAAGATGAAGGGACATCATTCAACAAATCGGTTAAAATGAAGAATGCTAATGAAGCAACCCAGGCTCCCCCAGACAGCCATGGCCAGTCTCCAATACAACAGGGTATTGAAGCTACTCCTAATCCCCTACCCACTCAATTTAAAGCTGATACTCCACCAGTGAACCCTTTGGGAGATACAATAAAATGTATTCCCCCTTCTGCCTTGCCACCAAGGAGGTCGCCACGGATCAACATAGTTGATGGAAATGCTGCAGAACAACTTAATAACATGAAGAGAGAAGAAGCTACAAGGAGAGCACATAAACCTTCTGCATCTTTGAGAAGCCCATATTACTCGCGTGTTGTTGACATTACAAATCCTATCTCTGAAATTGAGCGCACTGTTTCAGCCTATTTAGCAATGAAAACACCTCACAGCATGTAAGTTCATTTTAAACTTAATTTTCTTAATGTATGTTCAGTTACAAGCAAAAGATTATTTTCATATAATCCATCTTCAAAATGATTGACATTGCAGGGAAATTTTGTTTAAGCACAAGTCTGTTGAAATTGTTAGAACATACATGGCTACGCTTGAGGATGAAACCCACTTGTCTAGTGTCATTATTGATGCATGGACAGCTATCCTCAACCACAAGGAACAGTATAAAAGTGCTCAATCACCAGCAAGACTATTTGTCAATATCAACAAAACTGTAATATTTTTACAATTTTATCTTTCAATTACACTCCATTGTTAGTCGTTATTACAATTCGTCTGTTTTTTTACTAATTTCTATTCTTAATCCAGTTTAATGTAGAGAGTGTATCATTAGGAGCTTGTGATGAACAGTTCTAGAGGTTTAACCTCCACATTGATATTGTATTGTCATTGTCACCATACCTTTCTTTGAAGGATATAGACATGGTACTCCCTTGCAATTAAATAAATAAACTTCACAAGACCAATCACTAATGTTTATTTGTTTTTTATTATGTTGATTAGATTGTATTTGGGGTTGAACGAATAGCAGACTATGTCATGGTTGTCTTCAACTTCAAAAACAAAGTGGTCCAAATTGTTGATGTCACACCATCTTGCGCTGATCCAATTAGCCCATTCCCATCACCCTTTGAATGTTTGGTAAGTTTTACTAATGATATCTAATATTTCTTTTCTTGTCTTAATTTCATTTAAATATCAACTCATTTTATAATTAAAATTACATGAATTATAATTCAATCCATGCAGGGAGATATGCTGATTGCTTATCTAACAGATAAGGGACTCCGAGCAAAGGCAGAAATAGTGTCAGTTGCACCATCATCAAAAGTCCCCATCACATGGGCTGGAGAGGAGAAAATTCAACATTCTGGGGTATGCCTCATGCGCCACATGGAGACCTTCTTTGGGACAGAGAGAGGGTACAAGTGTGGATTGGAAAAGGGCAATTTCAAGAATATTTCAAAGTTAGGGGTAAAGTATCTGACAGATATAGTATGTTCAGAGTTGAATGAAGTGAACGCAGATGTTGTGAAGGCAGCAAAATCCCATGCAAGAATGACTTCAAAAGGAATTCAGGGACAGAAACTAAATCTTGGTTGAAGAACCACAACGCAATTTCTTGTTTTATTTGCAAACTTTGGAATGTATTTTGGTGTAGACAGTTATGTACTCTGCGTCTGAACAGTTTTCTCGTACCAATTAAGACATTTGTTGTCCCTATGGTCAGCTTTCTCATACCCGTTAAGACATTTGTTGTCCCTGTGCTTTTTTGATAGATAGTATTTGTCAAGATGCATACAACTATAACTGCTTCTAAACAGTTGTGTTTGTTCTTCAATGTGTCAACACAATTCTCTGCCCCGGTAATCGAGTGGTCTATGTTATTCAAGTAGGTGATTTAGTAATATCCATTCGTTTGTTGTGCAATTATAAACTATTGTTTAGCAAAACTAAGATGATGTTGAGCAAATTTCCAGTAACATAAAAACTTAGTTAAACAGTGTCAGCACTACTTTTACCAAAACAATCCACAAACTAATCAAATGTGTCCGCGGTATCACAAGAGATAGACGTAAAACTTCAGTAACAATTTATAATCTGAAATATGAGGAAAGATATTACAAAATAATTATATGATTATTATGATATTAATATGTTGCATCATGTCATTAGGATGGAACACATATAAACTAAAATAACAAAAAAAAATACATTCAACATATAAATAAGTACCAATGTTATCACTTATTAATATAGTAGAACTACAGTCCTAATAAGTCATCAATCTTCTTCCTCCTTTTCTTTTCTGCATCTAAAACCTCTTTAACACACCCCATTAGATTGTCCTTTGCGTCTTCAAACAACTGTCTTTGATTACCCAGTTCTCTTTCCATCTGTATAAAAGATAAAATACAAGACTCAATCACAGTATGGAAAAAAATCTATGGATATAACTTCAAATATCACCTTTGATAATGCTTCACCGTCTTCATCTTTGGGCGCAATCCGAATGTGATGTTCAGTTGCTATTATTGATCTTTGGGATTCCTCATATAATGTGTAATGAATCCCGACGACTTCCAACAACTCGGCCCTGCGAGCCTCTTTGTTAGTCTCGCATGCTTCATCAACTAGATTCATGTGATAACCACGGTAAACAACACCATCCAACACGTCCATCAGTTGATGGAAACTCGTGCAAAACCCGACAGTGTTACCATAGTTCATCTTTTTAGAGAGGGATGTGTTAGCAGTGTGGTTAAAGGGTCTAGTATACTGATTTCTGTTAAAACCAGTTTTCAGACACAAATGGATAACAAAGAATGATAAATGGATATATATAGGCAACAATCACTAGTAGAAAAAGGACCTTTGGCGACAGGGCAATTACCACGGTTCTGTGTTTCTGCGAAGTAAATTTGCAAACTTGGTAATTTACCTCGGTTCTGAAGGGAACCGTGGTAATTCAGCAGTTAAAAATTACCACACGCCGTAGTAAATATGTAAGTTGGACCTATTTACCACGGTTGTCTTATGAACCGTGGTAATTTATGAAACAAAATTACTTTATACCCGTAGTAAATCTACAAGTTTACACAATTACCACACGTCTTCCAATTACGAGGTAAATTTACCAAATTTCACAATTCCGTCAAAATAATTCCCACTCGTTCTATCTATAGATTTTAAATATTGAATTGGAGTTTTATAATTAAAAAATTTCTAATTATTAAACCCTAACCTTCGATCGTAACTCCCTTGAAACAGCAGATTGAGCCTGGAATCAAATAACTACCGGAGACGACTGTGTTGAGCTTGAATTCATCACTCTCGTTCATCATCGGAGACGATTGTTGCCGAAATTCCTTGAATTCAACCAGCAATTTCATTGGAGAGAGACGACTCCTTGTTCTTCACTTTCGTTCAGCAGTTGTACGCGGGTCGCCGGAATGAGTTCGCACTGTCGTTCTCGGGTATGGTTCTAAATTGAAGTTCGTTATGGTTCACAAAGTTTCAATCTCCGATCCCGGCCCTAATTCTGTGTAAATTCAGGGAAATCCAGAGAGTCCGATTAAAGTTCGTTGCTAGTGCCGATGCTCACAACGTCTGATTCGGTTTGTGATTGAAGTTCGTTCCCGGTGTCAGTGTTCACCTGCTTATCCCAGTATGGTGCTTTGTTATGGTTCACAAAGCTTTCAATCTCTACCCTAATTTCTCATATAGTTCCTCTGCTGTCTTGTTAATCTGCCCCCAATTTGTTTAAATTCAAGTAAATCAGTTCAATTTCGCTCTAAATTAGGCAAGCAAGTGTCCTTGATAGTAATTGATAGAGGATGGGGAAGAATTAAGGAATAAGAACTGTCTGACAAATCAGAGTATTTTTACTTGCACAGGGATGATACTGAGTATCTTTACTTGCACAGATCTGTCTGACAAATCAGATCATAGTGGTTTTTTAGACACTGAATATTTTTTTAGGTACTGAATAGTTTTTATAGATGTATTAGCACAGAATAGACCATAATCCATTCTTAAGGAGCACTTTACGGGTATAGGTTAAAAGGGAAGATATATACTGAGCACTTATGATTTAAGGAGCACTTATGTATTGGCACAAAATAGACCATAATCCGTTACTTTTACAGAATCAGTTCAAGAGGAAGATATTGAGTATTTTTTTGGGTGGGGGGAGGTGTTGGGGGTTCATAAAATTCTTAAGGAGCACTTATGATTTACGGGTATAGGTTCTAAATATCAACCGGAGACAACCAATAGACCATAATCAATGCTACCAATGGGAACCTGCTGAAATTGTTTCCCCCAATTTTTTTAACCTTTATTATTGTATTTTAAGTATCCCATTTGCCTAAAAAAAACAATCATCTTCGACCAATATTTTAAATATTTCCTGAAAATCCAGCAATCTTTTTATCTGTTGATCACAGTTGTAGGTGGTGGAAGTGACTGCTTTCGATCATTTCATAAAAATTGGGCAATTCTAGCTAGCTAGATACATGTATAGCTTAACCTCTTTGTCTTTCTCATATTTGGTTACCATTGACTTTTATTTATGTGTATTCTCCCCTCCCCCAAGGCCAAAATATAAGGCACTCCATGAAAGGATTACAAGTTGAAACAAATATGAAGCTAGTAATATCTGAATTTACCTCACTATTTGAGTGAAAAAAAGAAAAAGAATGATTGTCTTCTACCTTTTACCTCCTATTTAGGCTAAAATGAGTAAATATTATCAACTTTACCAACTGCACTTGAATTCGGCTGAAGGATAATCCATTTAGAAGTTCAAAAACTTATGTTATTAAAGATGTATTGGCACATGCAAATAAAACAGTTTGAGCTTTAAGTTCATGTGAGAGCCATTTCAAAATTTTGATACATATAGCACTCAGCCCACTATACTGTCCATAAAATCAGAGTATGTTACTACTAATATAAGTAATCAAAATTAAGCACATACTTCCATTTGAATTCTATTTTTTCAGTTTCTTCTCTATCAAGCCATTCCCTTTTAGAACATTTGTGATGTTATAAATACGCCTCTTTTGTACCTGGATTTAGTCTACAATACTACACCTCTAATTCAACTAGGGCTTTGAAAATTTGGATTGCTCAATCGAAGCTAAACAAACCCAACTCGGCAACCAAGTGGCATGTGTTAAACGTAAGTTAGTGTTCGGGTTTGAGTAGTAAGAGTACGCTTTAAGTTTTCTTACTTTATCAACCATCATCAATTCATACATATGTGGTTTCTTTTATTACTCCTTTTTTATTTTGTAGTTTACTTCTCAAACAAATGGAATTGATTGTGGATATTATGTTATTCGATTCATGTGGGAGATCATCACTAAGGACTATCTTCCAGGAAAGGTAAATATTATATTACCTTCGTATTTCATCCATGTCACTTTTTGTTTGAGTTTTAAATGATCATCCATGTAATTGGATTTGGTATAGCATGTATCTAGTGGGTTCAAACCTGATACCATTGTTGTGGGGCATCTTATTACTTGACCTATAACAATCTAACAATTAAAAAAGAGAATTGTTTAAATTAAGCACCTTGACTTTTGATATAAACACAAGTCAGCTTTGTCAGTTTGAAAATTGCACTTAACTCCATTAACACGTGAAATTGTTTAAGCTTCATTCCATAATACTTGATTCATAATACATGAAATTGTTAGTTTGATATAATACTTGATCCATCTATTAATGGAGCATGACAAAAACTTAAAATGATACAAAATTCAAATATCATGGCTGTGTGACATTTTTCAAATGACAACTATTTGCCTAAAATTATGTCAAACTGTAAATTGCCTGATAGCAACTGTTCTGTTGAAAAATGTGAGACCCAATTTTAAGATTATTGATAATAGTTTCAATATTGAAAAGTATCCACATAAGTAGTATTTTTTAAAATTAATTCCACCTTTAAAATCTAGAGAGCTACTAAAGTGATTGGTATATCACTATATCGTATAAAAACAAGTTACAATCTATACCAGGACACATGTCAGGGCACAACCCAATGATAACTCTAGGTGGTTAGGGACCTTCAATATCAACATCACAAGGGAAATTTTCTGCTGATTCCCTATAATTGCCAATAACCCTTTTGTTTCTTGAATTTCTTCCCATGTCATAAGAATGTAACTAAACTTTTATGTTTATCAATTCATGTCCTGTTGGGCTACCTGAAAGCCTGGAATTGTGGTTTGTTGGAATGAGATTGACTCCAAAACTTCGGTTGATGGGTGAGTAGAATTTTGTGTAGCCAATTGCATGTTACTGAAGTTGTTGTCATTCTAATTTGTGAGAATTTCTGAGATATGTTTACTGTATAATCAGATCATGCTGTCATGCTAGCAGCCAAATGTAGTAGTATGATCATAATTTGTGAGAATTTGTGAGAACTTTTTGTCATGCTAGCATCCAAATGCAGTTATAGGTGGAAGAATTTGTGAGATATGTATATGTTTACTGTATAAATTTGATTCTAATTTAGCTTATTTATTTACTTTGCAGATTTCTCAGCCAAGAGTTGAGTCGGTAACACGTTATAATCAGATCATGTTAGATGAGCTTCGAGATCAATGGGCAACTTTTGTGCAACAATTCATGTAGCATGCATGTCTGGACAAATGATAGGGTAGGGTAATGCAGATTGTGTTTTATTAATCAAATATTATCGTTGATACTATTTTCATTTCCATTACGAGTTAATATATGTTAAAAGAGAGTAATTTTTTGTGCGGATCTATATGTATATATAGCTCTTTACCTATTTATTTATTTATTTATTTATTTATTTATTTATTTATATAAGACTATGTCGGCTTACAAATTTACGACGGATATTAATGATACTACGATTCGATTTTACTTCAGTTGTACAATTTACCACGGTTCAAAAAAAATCACCGCAATACATATTTACTTCGGTTCAAAACACAATTACCACGGTTCAAAATATTTACCACGCGATCTATTTACCACGGTTTTCAGATTTACCACGGTTTCAAAAGCCTAGTACTACGAACAGATTTACCACGGGTGTGCTGTTTTACCACGGTTCAAAATATTTACCACGTGACCTATTTACCACGGTTCTCATATTTACCACGGTTCCAAAAGCCCACCACTCCGAACAGATTTACCACGGGTGTGCTGTTTTACCACGGTTATGTTCACGTGGTAAACAGATTTACTATAGCAACTTTTACCTCGGTTCAGAACCGTGGTAAAGCTTGCACACGGAACCGAGGTAAAACCGGCTTTCTGTACTAGTGAATTAGACAATTTTCATCTTGTAGCAGTTATTTGTGACAGTTCATTACAGAGTAACTATAAAAAAAAACTGTCAAAACTGTAAAACTATAAACTGAAAACGGATTACAGTTATTTGAGTTACAATTATCGTTGGTGGACATTAACTAACTCGTGTCAGCACTACTTTTGGCCTTATCCACCTAGTGTCATCACAAAAACTTCAAAAACAGAAAACAACCAAAATTATAAGAATGGTGTCACCAATAGATCCAATTACTCTAACCAACAATGTAAACAATGTAATAAAAGACTTTGAACACTTGCCAATTCGTGCAACCTCATACACTTGAAAATCACAAAAAGAATACAAGCCCATGGTCTCAAAGTAAATGTACCTAATATCAGTGTCACTGCTACTTTGAGACTTACCCAACTAGTGTCACTCACATAAGTTTCAATATCAGAAAATGTCAAGCCATAAACTTCAATAGCAGAAACCACCAATATGATCAACTAGTGTCACACCAAATGTCCTACTTAAATATCAAAGATTACTATAATTTGAATAGAAATCAGAAAGAAATGTGATCAAGGACAAATTTCATTCATAAAATGTATTTTAGGTTACATCAGTACCATACAAAATTACATACTGCACTTATATCATATACAACTAGAGTTCTGCTCGGCAAAGAGGACATTTGTTTTGAACTAAAAGCCAAGATCGTAAACAATTTGGATGAAAGTGATGTTGGCATGGCGTTTGAAGAACAGGATCTGACTCCAACATTGGAAGCAGGCATATTGTACATTCTTCATCATCAAGATCAAGGTGATATATCTCCCTTAATCCGTCAACATCCATAGGCTCTGGAGGTGCTGGATGATCTGCTTGGTCAACCTCCATATGAATGTCATCGTTTATGTCGGACTCATAGCTTGAATCAGACGAAGAGTCATCATAAAAATGTACATTGATGGTGATGTTGGGACAAAGACCATACTCAACAAGATCAGCATCGGCGTCAAACCAACTTCTAGTGTAATCCATTAGAAGCAGATTGGCTACCTGGTTTCTAACCTCAACAGTTACTCCTGTATCATGTAGCACTTCGTTGCAGCGGGCTAGACTCATAGGCATACCATTTCAAGTAGACGTATGATAGAATGTTAAGGGAATGCTGTCAGAGTGGATGGACACAACAAGTAGACTCGGTCCATACCAGTATGACTCAGATGCTGATACTTCAACTTCATAAGTACCAACAATGTAGTCGTAATCTAGTTCAGTATAGGTTGGGAATGCCATTGAAAGAGAGAAAACCTACACAGACAAAATCAAAATATACTCATATATTAGACATTCACTTAAAAATAAAACATTACATTGATATTAATAAGAAATAAACATTTCAGAAAGACAAAAGAGAAAAAATGTCTGAAAAAACTGGAAAAATCCTAACTGATGACTTTTAATGACAGTAAGAATCACACAACACCCACAGAGTATAATGCAATACGAAATAATCAAGACAAACACCAATATATGAATATTAATAGACTAAAAACCAAGGGTAAGTTCAACGAAAATCGGAGAATACAACAATAAGAAATTTGCTGAAACAGTACATCAAAATAACCGATAACGTTTTTTTTAAAGGAAGAAAACGGAAAGGAGTACATACCACAACCGGAATCTCACCTTGAGAAGAAGAAATCTTAATGAGAACGAGAGAGGATGAAGATGAACAAGAAGAAGGATATGAAACGACTTGCAGACAATCTGAACAACGTTTAAGCACCGTATAAATAAGCGGGAAATGGGTCGGGCATCTCTAAACTAAGCCCAACAGCTATGTTGAAGGCAATATAAAAAATTTAAAGATTTGTGCAAAATTAATCTGTTGATAAGCAAAAATAAGATCATGTTTAGCAAATTTTCACCAGTAGCCGGTGTTGTGAAATTTTAATCTAATGATGAGCAAAAATAATAACATGATGCAAAAACAATATTATTGGAAAATTATAAAATTATATTGACAAAAAATATAATCATTATGAGAATATTTCAAAAGGATCGATTGTTGTGCAACTATAAACTACTATTGAGCAAAAATAAGGTGATGTTGAGCAAAATTACACCAATCACCCCACACATTGTGCAACTTTATTCTATCATTGAGAAAATTAAGACCACGTTGTGTAACACTCTATTAAGAAACTATAAAATTATATTGACAAATAAAATTGAATCATAATGGACAAAATTTCACAAGTCTCAAGTGCGATGCAAAAATAATCTATTGTTGAGCAAATATAAATTACACAACATACACTCCCAAAATCATAGAGTACAAGACTGGTATCACCCCTAGTTGTAACTAATACAAGTTTGGTGTAATACTATGTGCATTAAACACCTCTGGCAACCACATACACATCAAAATCAAAATATACAAGTGTAGGGTTACCCCTATTTGTAACTAGTATCAGTGTCAGCACTACTTTGGGTCTAAAACACCTAGTGTCACCACGTGAAATTCAATATCAAAAACAATCAAACTGGTGACACCACAAATTCAAACTAATATAACCCACAATGTCAACAATAATATGGGCATTAAAATCCTCTTTCAACCCATACACTTAAAAAAAATATATACAACACTCGTGTCATCACTACTTGAAATATAATATGAGTGACACCAATACTTTGCATCTCAACCACATAGTGCCTACCACATACACTATAAAAAGAAAAAAAATACAAATACATACACTTCAAAAATCATAGAATACAAGACTTCAATATCAGAGGGGGGAAACCAGTGTCACCACTAATTGTAACTGATATCACTGTCAGCACTACTTGGGACACCAAACACCTAGTGTCACCAGACACAATGCAAAATGAAAGAATACAAGTATGGTGTCGCCATTACTTTAAACTAATCGGACAAGAAATGTCAACAATACTTTGGGCATTAAAAACCTCTTCACAAAATATACACTTCAACAACAAAAAAACTAGGCCACTGTCACCACACATAATATATAAGCATATTCATCAAAGTTCAGGTGGTCTTTCTTCCTCAAATAAAACACAGTATCATACACAAACAAATATTATACATTTACAAACACCAGTTATGTCAAATAGTTACAAAATACATTGGTATGATTGGAATGGAAATCAGATACAAAAAGGGGGCCAGACACCAACTTCCATTCATACCATACATTCCATTATATTAACTACCGCAAAATAGGTGCAACTACAATGTCTTTTCCAAGCACATATACATTACAAATATGCCTAAAAGGGTGATCGACATTGTGGACAAATGGGTTGATACGACGCCCACTCTAGAAGACACCCTGTGTGGAAGGTATGATCACACAGTGTCCGGATGACAGGAATTGATGGCAGCATCTGATCAAGACATATTGAGCACTGGTCCCAATCCTGTTCTGGTTGAGGTGCCTCTTGTAAATAGCCATTTTGGTCTGCATTTTCTGGAGAAGCTGGGGGATCCACATCCTCTTCAGAGTCGATGCTCATCTCAAATTGAGAGCTTGAATCAGAGCTCATGTCATTTTTAGAGTCTTCAATGTAATGTACATCGATAATGAGATCTGGGCAGAGACCATATTCAACGAACTCAGCATCGCCTGAAAACCACCTGTGAGTATAATCCATTAACATCAGATTGGCTACTTGAGTTCGAACCACAGCAGTGACCCCTGCTTCATGTACCACCTGATCACATTGTTCATAAGTCATCAGCAACCCATTCCACTCAGTGAAATGGTCCAGGAACAGCTCAGGGATTCTTTCAGAATTAATAGCCACGTGCAATGTGCTAGGTCCATACACAGGCGTCTGCCTTGGTGTGATTACCACTTCAAAAGAGCCGACAGTGTAATGACCAATTTGAGTTGTAGTTGGAAGTGCCATCTAGGGATACAAAACATACACAAATAAAATAAATATACACTCATATAACTTGCTGAAATCAAAACCCTAACCGATTGTATAAAGTTTACAGGAGAACGAAAGGGAGAGAACTACATAAGAAAGGGGGCACCTTGTGAAGAAAACTCCAGAAAGAGGAAGAGCGTGTGGAGGACGACAAAAAGACTTGGAGAGACGGTAATGCGGAAGAGAGTGGAAAGGGTTGAAATGACGTTGGACTCTTGAAGAAACAATGAAGAATACCGCCTTAAATAAAGTAACTGAATTTGGCCAACTTCTTTGATCAGGAAATGGGCCACGGTCTCCTGTCTTGAGGTTTCAAATAACCCAACCACCAATTTCGTCCTAATCCTATTGTTGTGCAAAATTTAACCTATTGTTCAGCAAAAATAAGATCATGTTGAGCAAATTTCCACAAATCGACCATGGTGTGCAATTTAATTCTAATTATGGAAAAATAAAGACAACATCATGAAAAGAAATATATTTAAAAATTCAAAAATTATATTAAGGAAAAATAATATCATATTGGGCACAAATTCACAAAGATCAATTGTTGTGCAAAATTTAACCTATTGTTCAACAAAAATATGATCATGTTGAGCAAATTTTCACCAATCGACCATGGTATGCAATTTAATTCTAACGATGACCAAAAAAAAGGCAGCATTGTAAAAAAATATATATTTAAAGATTCAAAAATTATATTAAGGAAAAATAAGATCATATTGAGCGCAAATTCACAAAGATCAATTGTTTTGCAAAATTTAACCTATTGTTCAGCAAAAATATGATCATGTTGAGCAAATTTCGCCAATCAACCATGGTATGAAATTTAATTCGTACAATGACCAAAAATAAGACAGCAGCGTAAGAAAATATATATTTAAAAATTCAAAAATTATTTTAAGGAAAAATATGTTCATAATGGGAAAAAATTCACAAAGATCAATTTCTGTGCAAAATTTAACCTATTGTTCAGCAAAATACAACAACAGTCTCAACACTGCTTGAAACTAACATCAGTATCACCGCTATTTTCGTACTTAACCACCCGGTGTCAGCCCATAATGTTCACTTGTCTATTTTGAGCACTTAATATGTCAGATTACATCCAAACTTCCCCATTTACACAACAACAACCTATCTAACTACTGGTTTTAAAATTTAAAACTCCAAGTTTCTTTGATTAGATCTGTACACATGAGTTCTCTGAAACGAAAGATCTTTTCGTTGTTGAAATTTTTAACATCTCCCCCAAATACAGAAGCTTCAATCGCTTTTAATGTAAACACACCACATGAAGCCCTGTAGACAAAAAAAGAAACAATGTAATGTAAGAACATAAATAACAAGTATATAAACATAACCAAAGAACAAAACAAGATAACAAATAGATACCCAGTAGAATCATGCATTAAATCAGGAACCATGTATAGCTGGAAAGGAGAGGAATCGAAGTTTTTGAATAGCCCAGCCTTTGCCAAATGAATTGGGAGCCAAAAAGAAAACGGTTGCAATTGTTCTTCAAGAACACCTTCCCTAACGGCAGGGACATTGCAATCGAACACACTGATTACCCTATCCTCAATTTTAATCTCCAACGCCACCCAGTGCTTTTTTATCACGTTGAAAATTGTGTAGATTTTCTTTACAGATGCCCATGGCTTCCCATAATCAGCAAGGCACGTACCGACAAAATACTCCTCGGTGTTGGATTCAAGAGCTATGTCTTCCCGATAACTTGAAGCATAGTCAGGAAGGTACTTTAGATAAAATAGCCAATCAAGAACAAGAACATCTCGATACTTGACAGGGTCCTCATGAATGTGCTTCCTAATGTGAATCAAACCTGCTTCTAGATGCTAAACAAAGTAATAAAAAAGTGAATTCAACAATCAACTAATACAATAAAATCTAATCCACACATATATATATATATATATATATATATATATATATATATATATATATATATATATATATATATATATATATATATATATATATATATATATATATATATATATATATATATATAATGCAGAAATACAACAAGTTATTACCTGACAATCAAACCACATATTCTTCAATCAAATCCGCTGGAAAAATTCCTGCCAAAGATTACACAAAGCAAAAATATATATATATATATATATATATATATATATATATATATATATATATATATATATATATATATATATATATATATAGAATGAGATGTTGTAACTAATACAATAAAAACATCATTTCATACAAAATACTAAACATTAAAATAAACCATACCTTTGTTTCTTTACGAGTCCATAAATAAATTCATGATCTTCCGAGCTGATCAGTGATTTCTTAGGGGCATGCTTTGGCATCCTCACTTTCTTCACTTCCTCAACTGGACCATACAAGAATGTATTGTTTGATGAGATAAGATTGGAAGCCTTTAGTTGGTCAACTTCACGAAAAGCGGGAGATGATTTCAACATTAACTCCTCGTCAGGGAAAGACTGCTGAAGATCAGACACAACATCATTCAAAATTTTGTTCACATCTTCAACAACAGCCTTCACAGGTGTGGCCTGGGGTTCACTACCACTGACACGTTCATCATCACCACTCGCAGGAGTGTCGTCAGGCTTGCCAGGAACGTGCTTATCATCAGCCTTCACAGGTGTGTCCTGTGGCTTACCACACCTGACATGTTCACCATCAACTATCGCAGGAGAGCTCACAGACTTACCAGCAATGTGCTTATCATCAGCCTTCACATGTGTGCCCTAGCACTTACCACCACTGGCACTTTCATCCACAACTACCGCAGGAGAGCTCGCAGACTTACCAACAATGTGCTTATCATCAGCCTTCATAGGTGTGTCCTAACACTTAGCACCACTAAAACTTTCATCATCAACTTTTGCAAAAGTGTCCTTACCATCAGGCTTGACAGGGTTTGACTGAAACCTCTCAAACAAAGCCTCATAATTAGAAACCCTAACCTCAAGCTCATCATACCAATTCGACATCTCACCAAACACTTGAAGGCTCCCATTCAACTCAACAATCTTTGTTTCAATTGCATCAACCCTCGCAGACAACAGATACATAATTTTAGGGACCTCTTCAAGCTTCTCAATCCTCCTATAAATCTCCTTCACCCAGTCAGGATGAGATGGGAGAGAAGAAGCAAAAGCATCACCATGCGTTTTTGGAGGCAACTCACAAGTTGAATCATCGTTAGCATCCATTTGAGGAGAAACATCTTCAATATCTTCCACTTTCTCTGATGACACTGCTATTTTGTCAGCTTCATCGCTTGAAATGCAAACATCTTCATTTTCACAAGTAGCAGATGTTTGCCCAAGCACAGACCGCCCATCAATAAAATCATGTGCTTCAACACTCCCCCGGGGTGACCTCAGCACAGAAGGGGTCGGTACATCACCCTGTCCATCATTGTCACCAGAAGGTGTCTCGACTCCTTCAACGATGTCACCACAATCAATGACATCTGCAAGCTCGGCCAAAACATATAGCCTCGCAGTTTGACCACCATCCAATTTATCGGATTTAGGGGAATGGGTGTCAGCGGCCAAAACATCAACCTTGTCGTCGCAAACAGGAACTTCACCACAAGATTTGGAAGAATGGGTATCGGTAGTAAAATCTTCACCCTTGTCATCACCAACACTGACTTGACAATCAGATGTAGAGACTGCACCATGAATATCTACGGGCTCCACTCCATGGGAACCCTCAGTATCAGCAACAGGAACTGAAGGAATAACAAAAGACTTGTCAACAGTACTATCATATACTGGCCTACCACTACCCACACCACCATTCTTCTTCACCTTATACCTTCGCTGATAGACAATATTTAGCGGGACATCATCTTCTAATAGATCACATGAATCACTACCCAACCGACATCTCTTGAAAGGTGAAGCAACCACATCAACCTCCTTATGCAAATCTGTGTCAGCAGTAACTCTCTTCGCGTCCTTAGAAGGAATAACTCTACCACCTGTCCTCACTACTAAAGCCTTCTGTCGAGGCGTCTTTACATCACTCTTGACAGATTTTTTTAGGGTGTAAAGCAATGTATGGATTGAATAGAACACGACTTGCAGAACGATCCCTCCTTAGGAAAATCTATTCCTCAGAGGTATCGCTGGACTCCACCTTCTGTTTCTTTTTACCACCCATCCCTCCAATGGAAGATTTCCTCTTCTTTGAGGTCCCTACATCTTCTTTATCCCCCTCAGGGAAAACTTCAAAAGCAGTTTCAAAGAACTTACCATCATGTTTCTTTCTAGCAGCCTTGCCTCTGTTTACAGGTGTCTTCTTCTTTGAGGTCTCGCCTTCATCATGTTTCTGCAAGACATTAGCATCTTCATCCTCAACCTGGCGAACCCTGTTTGAAAATTTAGCTTCATATGCCTTTCTACGAACACGACGACTCTCATACAAAGTCACATCAACAGGTCCAGAAACTATTTCTTCAACTGATGCATCAACTACTACATCAACTACAACATCATCTTTTTCACCAGCAAACGCCATTCTTTCGGTGTGTGCAAACTCCCCATAAATAGGGAACAACGGAGTCTGGACAAAACGCATGTATCAGAATAAAAACCCAAAAGATGCATCAAATAAAAATGTTATTTCAGAGAGAAAATATAAAAATATTACCAAATCGCCATGAAAGAACTTCTCAGCTTTAGCGTATACTTGGCTATAATCACATTCCCAGTGCAACAAGTATGGATCTCTATCAGACATCTTAAAATTACAGTCAAAATTAACGGAGATAGCTGGGAAAGCTTCTAATATCCAAGCCTGTTACAAAAGAAAACTCGTTATGACACTACAAAACAATATTTAAAAAATGCTCACATAAGCATTAAAGTTGTGCTGATACAGACAAAAAAATGATGACATAAGACATGCAATAACTAAATCACAATACCTGGAATGCAAGGCAATACACATACATTTGATAAGAACCCCTAACCCCATTCCGATCTGCAACAGAAGAACTCTTCAATGACTTCAACAAACGGGTGTATGACTCTCTACCCCAAGGATATAGTTCAAACTCCTTCTCATTGCACGCAAGAGATAAGAATTGTGCACTTACAACTTCTGAGCTCCTACAAACAATTAACCTCTCAATCAGCAACAACTTTTCCATAATCAACTTCTTCTTATACATCTTTTTCTCAGATATGAAACGATCAAGTAACTCATTATGAGTCATTTTCTTCTGCCCAAAAAATTCAAATATTGACACTTTCTTTGGGATATTACAAACAAGTCTTCACAAGGAAGGCCTGTAATAACATGAAACTCAGCAATTGAAAAACGTGCAAGATGTCCACCAACTCTAAACCACAACTCATTCTCTTTTTCTGTTTGTACTTGACGGAGCACCATTTGATGCATAAGCTGAAAATTCGTAACCATTTTGGTGCCTTGCGTCAGCACCCATCCAACACAACTTTTTTGTAGAGTATTGTAGTGAGAAGGACACAAATGCTCCTTGATCAGATCACAGACAGAAGGATATAAATATATGTTGGATCTACAACAAAATCGCTTAGAAACAGGAATGCAATATTCCAAACCCTGATCAATAACAGGCAATTAAGCACAAAAACAACCATCAGATGAAGAAAAAACTACAACTTGCTCATCAAACTAAAAAATAACTTACATCAGAACCAGGATAAGAGGTGGATGAATCAGAAGATTGAGTTCCTACAAGATACAACATACAGAACAATGTAAATATACAGTAACAGAATCTGTGATGACACAAACAACCATAAACAATAACAATAAAATGTTACAAAGACATAGTAAAATAACATAACCATCACAAAACACAACACAAAATACCAAATCCAAACACAGACATTGTTGGAACTACAATAAACTAACACAAAAACAGGCAGTGTCAGCCCCATACACATGAACATAGCAGTATATAAGTACACTATCATCAACACAAACAATCGAAAGAATGGAAAACAGATTCACATACACGAAGAACACTAAAAAGGCACTTACAAAGTGCCACACCGCAAAATTGACGAAAAGAAATAGTTCAAATCAACGAATTTACATATACAACTTCCATAAACTACGGAAACTACTAAAAAACGCACATAAGTATGTGATAGCATGCATTTAGGTAGGCATAATAGGTTGCATTTAGCTTAGTTAAGATGCATTTCATGGATGGATTAAGTACAATTTGCATATTTGCTCTCTATGTTAGTGGAGTCGGAATCTACACACTTTTATTGATTATTTCAGGTAACTGTGGATCCAAGGATGAGGCATGGGTTGATGACGCATTATAAGAGAATGTCTAGTTGATCGGAGAAGCTTACATGAAGATCTCAAGAGGTCTAAAGAAGAAGAAGCAAACCTAAACGAAGAACAAGTCTGCAGAAGTTGTCGCCAGACATGCTGAACTTGTTTTGCACTTTCTGGAGGACTCGGTTGTCCGATTGACTATTATGACCATGCGTTGGAAAGCTCTTTCAGAGAACTACAACTTTCCTGTTGACAAGAAGAGCGAATTCATGATAGATTTCCGTGAAAAGCCCTGGCTGCGGCCGAAGCAACCTTGCGGCGCCCGCGGCCAATCAATTTGCAAAGGGTTGGAGGAAACAGTGTGCGGCGGGCGCAGCACCGATGCTGCGCCCGCAACATTGGTCGTCAGCGCTTATCCGCAGCGTTTTAAATAATTAAAACCCCTAGATCTTCTTTATTTGTTTTATGGTCGACTTGGGTGTTATAAGGCCGACTTTTAGTGATTTTTCCAGCACTTAACTTCTATTCTATTTCATTCATTAGACGCTTTAGAGATTTTGAGCGATGTCTTCCATGAGAAACTAAACTCATCTGTTCTGCCTGCAATTTGAAGCTTTATTCGGATTGATTGTGAGTTTCTAATTCTCATTCCTTGTTTCCTATATTTGAATGTTTCAACTTCTTTGTGCTTGATTGTTTATTGTTTTGTTCTATCTTGTCTGGCCAACTTGTTAGATCAATTCAATCGCTAAGGTTTTGTAGATTCCTGGTTGTGAACCTTAACCTGAGTGGCAAAGTTGTTCCTTTAGGGCTGGTTGAACTAATTGAATAAGTAGGAAGTTGAATGTGTTGTTAAATCCCTCTTTAGGGACTGCAAATACCTTGGCTAATCTCTGAATTTAAAGCTATCAATTGGGTTAAATCCTTCTTTAGGGACTGTTCGATTGATAAGGGTTGCTAGGACTGGTTGGACTAGTAACTATATTAGGTCGGGACAAGGGCATTCATAGGAAACTTAATAGGACGAGAAAAAGTTACAAGGATCGCTTCAATCCAATAAAGTGGAAAATTGTAGGTAGAATTGCTTCTCCTAAATTGTCTAAAAACCAAATTCCTTTGCTTTGCTCTCTTTACTTTGCTTTGATAAAAAAGCGAAACTTTCACACATAAAAACCCCCCAATTTGGTTACTTGATTGGCACTTGAATCACACTTGAATAATAATTTCTCTGTGGGATCGACCTCTTACTTATTGATATACTAGTTATAGGTTTGAGTTTACTTTGGCGGATCAACGACAGGTTTCCCCTCCTTCAGTATGCATATAAAGAATCGATTTAACCATAGATTGTCAATATAATAATGAACAAACAATAAAATCAACACAACAAAACTTAATCCAAAACCCTAGCACGACAAATTTCGCAAAAATCCCCCAAATTTATACCTGAGCTGCTGGATGACGACATTGAAGTAAACGATGCAAACTCCGAACTTTAACGAAGCAAGGAAGAACAATCGAGCGAATCAAGCCGGAAAACGAACAACGAACCATGCCAAGGAACGCAAGATGGAAAACTTCGAGCAAAGAGAGAGTTGGAAAAAGGAGGAAATCGATTTTCTCGGAAATAGGAAAAACTTTTCGTACAAAGCGAAATTAGGTATATAATTTTGCAAAATTGTCCAAATACGCGACCTTTTTGCAAAAACATCCAAATAACGTGCCTATTTTGCAAATTTTTTCTAGTTTTTATCCATATCTTTAAAAGTAAAATTTTTACTTAATTACCTAGACTATATTCCAAATTATATTTAATCAATAATTGATTATTTTCGTTATTTTAATATTACTAAAAACATACAAAGTATGTCGTTGTGGTTGTATCAAAATATAGCACATATATTTATGTCATACATATATATTTGCATAAATGTAAACTTTATTTATTAAAAACAACTAATTAAGATGCATATATTAAAAAAAAAATCAAGTGTTGTATAATACATATGATATAATAAATATGAAGGAGAGTGAGGTGAAACTATATATTCTATAATATATATTTAATGAGATTTTATATAGTTCAACAATTATAAACTTTTAAAAAGAAAGAAAAACTACTTGATTGGTAAAAGAAAATAGGTTAAATTTGGTGAATATCCATTTTTCATGTTAAAATTAAGTAAATGTCCATTTTTTTCCAAAAATACCCCTCCTTCCCCATCTCTAACCCTTCCTCCTTCCCCTTTAACCATTTTTAATTTTAATATTGACTAGTCAACATTGACCATTCCGGTCAACGCCTGCATTTGATGACAAATTTTTGGTGACAGTTGAGTATATTTTTCTGGTGACAATTAATTGTGACAATTATTTTGGTGACAATTGATTTTTTGTGACATTTTATTTTTTTCGGTGACAGTTAGGGGAAAATCTTTTCTATTGACAATTGATTTTCTTTTCTTCTTGTGATAATTGTTGGTGACAAAAAAATTTGGGTGATATTTGATTTTCTTCCGATGACAGTTGCCAGTAACACATTTCCTCGGTGACAAATGAGGTTTTTCTGCTAATAGATGTTTTCCTTATGACAATTGTTGGTGACAACTATTAATGCTATGGTTGATGACAATATATTGTCACCATGATATTGTAACCTTAAAAGAATTATCACCATAACATTATACATCACCAAGACATTGTCACCGACTACAGAACACTGTTTTCATATTGTTTAATCAATTGTATTGTCACCAACTTATAAAAAACATTGTCACCAACCTCTTTTCAGTAATCTATTGACACCAACAATAAAACAGTTTAACCAACCTATTTTCATCAAGCTTTAGTCAATAATCTATCGTCACCAATTACAAAACTTTGTCATCAATCTAGTGTCAACCACCTATTTTTAGAAATTAATTGTCACCAACGACAAAACAGTGTCACTAACTAATTCTCACCAACTACAAAACACTTTCATCAAACTAAAATGTTTACAATGCTAATGTTATCACATTTGTCATCTAATATTAACACATTTTTGTTACAAAATTAAAACCCTATAACAAGGGGATCTTAGACCCAAGAGGGGCTAAACCTAAGCAGACGAAAATTTGATGTACAGTATAGTTTAGGGTTTAGGGTTTAGTCTTTAGGGTTTAGGGTCAAGACCCTAAACCCTAAACCCTAAAATGTGTGTGCAGTACCAATGTTATCAGATTTGTCATCTAATATTAACACATTTTTGTTACGAAACTAAAACCCTAGAACTAGGGGAGCATAGACCCTAGAGGGGCTAAACTTGAGCAAACGAATAATTCGATGTACAATACTATAATGGCATGACATTTGTCATCTAATATTAACGCATTTTTGTTACTACAATAATAACCCTATGTAGATGAAATTTGATGTAAAGTTTAACTTTGTAATACTTAATTGTCAGACTACAAAATATTGACACCAACCTATTGTCAACAACTACGAAACACTGTCATCAAATTATTTTCACCAACAAGTGAACAATGTCACCAACCAATTGTCACCAACTAAAAAACATTGTCATCAACTATTATCCCTAACAAAGAACACTATCACCACCCCCTATTGACACCAACCTACTTTAGTAATCTGTTGTCATCAACAATAAAATAGTGTCATCAAAATATTGTTTCAACAAATATTTGTCACCAAGACCATGTAATTACAAACAAACTGTCATCACCATACTAAATATCACCAAGATCGTAATCTATTGTCACCAATGACAAAACATTATACCTAGAGTAACTAAAACTAAGCAAACAGTAATAAATGTCACCACTACATTATATATCATCAAATATTGTCACCAAATAAAATTTTAAAAGTTTGATGAGTTTCTCACCTAAAATTGTTACCAAAATAGTGTTACCAACCTATCTTCACCGACTACAAAACAATGTCACCAAATTAAAATGTGTGTACACTATTAAAGTCATCATTGTTGTTACCTAATATTAACTCACTTTTTTCGGTGACAGTTATTTGTGATAATTATTTTGGTGAAAGTAGACCTTTTTAGTGACATTTTATTTTTTTCCTAATGACATTTAACGGAATTTTTTTTCTGGTACTAGTGAACATTGTCACCAACCTATTGTCATCAATTATAGAACATTGTCATCAATTACATTGTCACCAACATTGTCATCAATTATAAAACATTGTCACCAACTTTTTGTCACCTACTATAAAATATTGTCACCACCAATTTTACTAACTACATACTATCACCGACTACAAAATATTGCCACTAACTACGAAACATTGTCATCAAATTATTGTCACCAACAAGTGAACACTATCACCAAACATTGTCATAAACCAATTGTCACCAACTAAAAAACATTGTCACCAATCTATTATCCCTAAACAAAGAACACCAGTAAGAATTCAAATAAACGGCTTCAGGCTAAGTATAATCGGAAAAACATCAGAGTTCATTGAGGACTTTCAACAAACAGTTGGTAGCTGTTCATTGAGGACTTTCAACAAACAGTTGCTATGTTGTATCTTCTTCCATATTCAATACAATCGGAAATCTTCTGGCATTTCATTCTTCAACCAACTCCAAATCACCATTTTCGATCCTTGGTTCTATACAATACTTTCAAAATTAAACGAGAAGATCAAAATCAGCATCACAATCAACAAATTAAACAACTTAAATCCCAAAATTGATCATGAGTAATTATCGGTGTGAACCAATCCCGCTTGGCAGGATCGCGAGCGGCGCCACCGAGGAGTCAACAAGGACCTGGAGATTCGCCGGGAAGGATCGAGCTCGAGGAAGGCAAAGCCTGGCGATAACCTTCTGGTCGGCGAGCCTACTGTCGCCGTCGGGGTGGGAGAGGATGGAGCGGATGGAGTGGTTGAGGATGCGCTGGGAGAAGGTGGCTTTCTGGACGGTGCCGGAGGAAGAGCTGATGCTAACGACAACCATTTTCGCGGCCGGCAGCGGAAGCGTGTGTCCTTCCAACTGACATGGTTGAGCTTGAGTTAGATTTGGCGAAGAGGATGAAGAGACAAAGGGGATTGAAGGCGGAATCCATAGATCAGATTTCAGAACCAGGGAAAAGGGGTTTTTCAAGGGGAAATAAAGAGGGGCATTTTGGTATTATCAAATTATTATGGACACTTCCTTAATTATTAATAAAAATTGGACATTTACTTAATTATACTTTGAAAATGGATATTTCACCAAAATTTTCCAATAAAATAACCATTTAATTTAGTTTGTACAAAGTAATTAGTTGAAAGCTTCCACTAAAAGATTAAAAAAAAAATTTAACATTCATAATAAAATAGATTTATTTGTTAAAGATTTAATGAGATTTTATATAGTTCAACAAATATAAACTTTTTAAAAGAAAAAAAATCTACTTGAGTGGTGAAATAAAATAATCATTTAATTTAGTTTGTACAGAGTAATTAGTTGAAAGCTTCCACTAAACGATTAAAAACACTACTTTAACATTCATAATATAAATTAAAATTTTAAATATAATTAATATAATAAAAGATATAGTATAATTTATTAAAAAGCTGCACAGAAGGGTGGGTAATAAGACTTATCTTTCTAGATCACTAAAATTGATTATGATTATATTAAAAAGAAATCTATATAAAATATATTTATATATTGCCCCGTTAGTGGATCCAAATCTGATAACTATAATCTATTCAATATAACCTTAATTGATTTTTTTATATTAATATTTACGTAAAATGGAACAGCTAATTAATGAATGATTGTCTGCAAAACAATATATGGAAGGGTGTTGTTAGATACACCGCAAATACCCAATCAAAAGTGCACGTCGAAATTAACGTGCATGCATTTCCAATTAATTAGTACGCTAAAAAAATTAATTAATCAACTTCAACCTTGCAAGTCAATTCCGACGTTATCCAGAATAATGAACAGGGACAAATTAATTAAGTATATATTATCATTGATAGTTTAAATGGATGGTTAAATAACTTATTTTCTTAATTACTCAGATTTGACAATGTGAGTATTATTCAAATTTAATAAGATTATAAATTCAAATATTCGTATTTATTGTTTTAATTATTCATATATTAATATTATATTATATTAGGTGGGTTGTTTAGAGACTTAATTGTTATACTTGCTTTGAAGGTCAAATTACTTGTCCCTTGGAGATAGGGGTGTTATTCGAGCCGAACAAGCCGAGCTTGACATGTTCAAGTTCGGCTCGAACGGTAGACGAGCCGAGCTCGAGCCTAAAATTTGTACGAGCTTTTTTTGGCGTTCAGGCTCGGCTAAGTCGAGTGAACGAGCCTAGGCTCGTTCAAGCTCGGTTAGGCCAATTTTTTTTAAAAAAAATAGAACTCGGTCAGGCCATTTCTAGACAATGGAGTAGTTGATTTAACTCTTCTTACAATCAATTTCAACAAGAAAGAAGGATGTATTATACAATTTTTAACAAAGGCAATATCACAGCAACAAAGGTTAACAAATGTCCGATTCCAAACAAGCAAAAAGAATCCACCGCCTTGAGTGAAGCTCCAGTCGAAGATATCGAAGGAAGATTTGGGGAAGCCAATGCCATGGAATCGAAGACGGATCTAAGAAGAAGATGCAGTGACGTTGCAGTCCCGGTGCCGCCTTGGGTGGGGTAAGGAGGATGGCGCCATGGCTCGGCCGGTGTACAGAGGAGTGGCGACAACGGTTCGGTGGAGCCTGGGAGTGTGGAGGCGTCGAAGACATGGAAGAGTGTGGACTGTGGAAGCATGGAGAGAGTACAAAGAAAGCGGCTGTGAACCTAATTAGAAGGTAGGGCAGGAGATTATACAGAGAGAAGGGTATAAGAGATTGGGCTGGATTGGGTTGGGCTTTATTGGCATAAGCTGTCCAACCCAATTAGAAGACTTTTATTTGGTTGGGTTCTATTTGCCCCTGAATATATCAGTAAAAGTGACAGTATAAAAAAAAAAAAGAGTAAGTGACGAGTTTCCGAGCTCGGCTCGAGCTCGGCTCGGGCTCGGTTCGAGTCTAAAACCTTGTTCAAGCTTGCCTCGTTTTTCCTCTACAAACGAACTCGAGCCGAGCTTTTTCGAGCCGAGCTCGAGCTGTTCGGCTCAAATAACAGCCCTAATTGGAGATAGGATTTTCCTCAATTCATATCATCCTAATTTTGTGATATCAATTAATGATACCACTTATTTTTATAAATCTTCAAATTTATTTCTTAATTAGTTAGAAAACTTATCTTTTTACATCAAATAAACTATTCAATATTTGGTCAATTATTATACGTTTTAGATCAAATTGGATATAATATATCTCTATATACATTGTACCTTACCGTCAAGATTCTAAAAGATGAAGAATGAATATTTGGTCAATTTAATTTATTGTTATTAAAAGATCCAAATATTTCAACGGAACTATTAATTATAACCTTTAAATTTTAGAAATAAAATATAAATTAAACGTCATTTTAGTTATTAAGAAACCGCACAACGGGCGGGTACTGAATACTAGTATTATGTAAAGCAGCGGGTCTCTGGTGCGATTTCGCTCAATGAATTTTTTTGGAGTAAAACGAGATTATTTTTTCTTACGTGTCATATTCTGGATTAATTGGTATTATATTTTTGGGCCACATTAATTAATAAGCCAATATAGTTAGTAAAAAGCTTATCTTTTTAGATTAAATAATCTATTCAATATAACCTTATATCTTAATTAGGATAGATAACAAATTCCAAATAAAATAAAAAGACACAATTGTGCGTATAAGCTATAATATTAGTGCAAGATTTCACACACAAATAACTTATCTTTATAATGGTCAGGTATTAACTTTATTGTTTCTAATACTAACCCATTATTTTCCGGGTTTGATTTCGGTGCAGTACTGTACCATCAATTTTGTTTTCTCCTCCCAAATTTTAATTTTAGAAAAGAAAAAATTAATTAGGCTGGGGTGAGGTCCATAGGAGGGGGCAATCTTTACCATACACCCATTTTTTGATGGTTATGATTTTTTGAACTTCACCCTACGGTTTTTTAGGTGAGCCAAATCCATTTTTATCTTTATCAATCATCTTTATTTATCTTCCTTTTTTGAACAAAATTAAATCTTTGTCATTCATTTTATCTTTTTGGATTAATCAAACTAAATTTGGTTTATTTATTTAAGATATCTTTAAGCATACTAATCCCAATCAAACATAATTTATATGTATGTTGTATATTGATCTGGACTAAACATACTCTTAATTTAGTTTATTGTTATTAAAAGATCCAAATATATCAACAAAATTATTATAATCTTTAAATTTCAAAAAAATAATTTTAACATTATTTTTGTTCATTAATAAATTGCACAACGGGCGGGTACCGAATACTAGTTTTTACAAAAGCTAGGATAAACCTCAAATTAGGGCGAAAATTTGTACCTTTGACACAAATTTTCTCTTATTATATTATGACGGTCTCTTTGTCTGTCGCTCCTTGTCTCCTCTTAATTTACTAGATCTTTTGTATTTATTCAAAAAAAAAAGGGAGAAAGATGAATAGGTTGGTAGATATTAAAGATTTTGTTTTATTGATTTTAGACGATTATCTATATAAGATCTCAAATCTCTTTTATATTTAATACATGGAGGGAATGATAACAATTGATCCTTGCCCCAGAAATGTTTGCTAGTCTAACCCACTATCCACAACAATTGCAAGGGCTAACCCTCCCCCCTTAAAAAATTGCACCCAGGCAGTAAACTTTACCTTGAGTAACCGGTAGCTCTCCTCTCCTTCGCCTCTCTGTTGCCTCAAATCTCTCTCTCGAGCGTACTCCACAAGAACGGTATCGGAGGCGGGGAGAAATGTCGCTGGCTCTAGGCAGGAGGGCTTGAGCGTAGTCCACCACAAGAATGGAGAAGGAAGGGGATCGGAGGCGAGAGGTTAACCGGCTGAAGGATGACGATGGAGGGAGGCATGACAATGAATTGGGCATGGAGTTGAGTATCAGGCCCTCCAGCAGTCCATCCGAGCCCGTGACGCAACTCCCTGAGTCCCCCACCAGGTTTGTTCTTCATCTCGCTCCCTCTATCAATCCTTCCTGTTCAGTTGTAGATTTGTACGAAATTAGGTTTTTCTTCTTCGATTCTGTGTTGTTAGAGTTGAGAATTCTTTGTCATTGATCTAAAATTAAGAGATGGGATTACTTAATTGTTGGATCATGTTTCTGTATTGAGGTATTTGAGTACTGTTCTAAAAATAGGTTAAGGTAGGAGCGTTTGGCGATCAAACCGAGCGAATATCAGGTGGTGAAATTGTTGTTTAGGTTCGATCTGGATACATGCCAAAATCTTTAACTTTTGTTAAATGTCGATGCTTTTATTATTTTGGAGTATGCAACTTAGTGTCCACTAGCAGACCTTGCAACTCTTTACTGATTTGATCCTCAAATCACCAGGGGTGTTCTTGCAACTCCAGTACCTCCCCTTTGCCCCTTCTATAGATGCATCAATAGCGAGCAAGGGTCATTTGAGGTAACATAATCTAAGAAAATAACTTCAACCATGTCGTAGACCTTCTTTTCCCCTTTAAGTTATCCCTTGTTCAAGTACATCAGTAATGTATACACGGAAGCAAGTGCTTCTGTTGTATGATAAAATATTAAAATCAATAAGAGACAATCCACTAAAGCTATCTCAGGAACATGGTGCATAGGATTGCAAATGCGACGATTCTATAAGCAAAAATAGTAATGTCTATCATAGATGTTAGAGATGCTGAATTTATAGATATTAAATGGTTAATTATGTCTAAAGATTCAAGTCTAAAGATTCAAGTTTCGAATGAAAATTGAAAAGTAAACAAGTTTATGGTCATGACTTGATTTTTCAGTAGTGGACTGACACAGGAATTTTCACACCCACTGTAGCATCTTTTCAAGAGAGATGGATTATTGGGCGTCATGTAAAACTAAAGTAAGTGTCATGTAAAACTAAAGTAAGCGTCATGTAGAAAGAACACTTGGAATTTCTGTAATTTGTTTGATTCTGACCTAAAACAAGTAGGAATTTATTTTCTTCTCTTTTTCTTTCTTCCCTTTTTTCGCTCTTATTTACTTCTAGTTTTCTGAGCTATGTACTCAAGTATCCACTTATAGAATTTCTGTAATTCAGCTTAGGTTTTCCAGTGATCTGCTAATGGAGTTGGGAGCAGGTGTAGAGCTGGCAACTGCAGCTATGCCACACTTATTTCTGCCTTTGGCTTGTGCTGCCAATGTTTTAAAGGTATCGTTACTTATCAGGATATTAATAGGAATGCAGGATTTTCACATAAAAGCAATTCTCTATGTTGTGCTTTCTATTTTTTCTCCAAAGGAAAGAAAATGTCACCGTGCCAAACACTTTTCTACCTATTTTGAGCTTTCTCAATTCTTCCTTTGTTCCAGTTTGTTGTTCCTTAAAAAATAGTCATCTTCCAAGCATGGAAAATTAAAAGTCCATGCTCACCCCCCGTGAGGATTTTATTTATGAGGGCTATGATTGGGCTGGTTGATTATTAAGGAAAACATAGTCCTGCTAATGAATGAGAGATACCATAAGCTTTTGAAAAAGATTTTGTTTCTTAGTGCGTAATCATGTTTTATCGCAAGAAGAGTTTGTGTTTACTGCTCGCTTGTGTTAATCTTATGCTTCCCTACTTTTGACTGAATGTGACATCAACATCAACTCGTACTCCAATATGTAAAGCATTTTCCAAGGGTGAGAACATTGGAGAGATGTCACTGCAAAAGGGGAATGTGTAGGCAATATTGCAGACCTTGTAATTTGGAAGCCTAAATTCAGTGGTGAAGGTTTTGCTCATTTCAATTTTGGACATAGGTCTTTCTTTGTTCTTCCAAAGAGTGGAGATTTATAGTACTACCAGCTGTTTGGGTAATTTGTTTATGGTTGTATGTTAATTTTGAAATCTCTGCTACTACTCTTGAATCTGGCCAACGAAAGACATTATCACACCCATAGTAAGTGGAATTATTTTTGTGAGATTCGTGTAGTTTTCCTTGTTAAAAAAATGCTCATATAGCCTATTAGCTCAATGGGAGAGCAATGTGGTCATACACAGAGATGTGAGTTCAATTCCCACATAGGCTTATTATTCATGAATCAATGCCGACTATCAACTTATATTTATAACAAGTCAAGCTTGCTACATCACGAAAGGCAAGAGATTGCATCAAAATATTTCATACACAAAATTCAGCCTTGGATTATTTCTGGGGTAAGTCCGCTCACCCTGACTGTCATGTGAAGTGACGTAGGTGTCATGTCAAACTTATTACCTGTCATGTTAAAAATCCATCTTACGATGAATTCAACAAACAGATGAAGTGTCTTGGCTTTTGATTTATTTTGATATGAAATTGCCTATAATTTGGTGATGTAGCAAGTTTGACTTGTTCTAAACATAATTTGGTGATGTAAAACATCCATTTCTAGCAATTGCCAATGTAGTTGATATTTAAGATAAGTTATATCTATTGAGCTAATGAACGCTATTACTGGTATATTTTTCTCGTAAGATTAGAATTAGACATTGACATTAATAGATGGAACTCTTTTTTATTAGAAAGTATACATGTTTTTCTTTCGGACATATTCTATTCCTTTGTGATGATTTAGAATTCCTTCTGCTAAACTTTTTTTTTATGGGTAGAGAAGTGACATGCCTAATGTATTGAAAATCATGTTTGGCTGAAGTTTAGCATTGTTAAACTTGATATTTTTATTGAATTTAGAATTTGGCTTAAGTTTTAGTAAAAGTGAATGATACACTGCTTAGAATTAGCCATTTTGTATTAGGTGATGAATTCAGATTAAAGGATGATGCATGAGTTCTTAGCTTTAAAACAACGAATCGATCATCTTCTCCTTAATGAAAGAAAATAACATGAACTGCTATTTACTGGACATGTTTTAGGTTTTTCCTCTCTTTCGGGCTATGGTGACAAAGTTACACAATTTTGTATCGAAACCGAGCACTTTTTCCTCTCTTTTCTATTACGGAAGCACAAAAAATAACCGATAACCCATATTGAATTTACATGTCACCCATACCGAATTTACATGACACATAATGTATTTTATTTGACACTTAATTTTTTTTACTTGACACATGATATAAAGACTCATACTTATTTAAATAACAACAAAATCAATTTGGTTAGATAAGACGAAGGCCTATAGGATCGTTCCTAGATAGGGTCCATAAAAGAATTTGGTTTTTTATTTTACTTGTCATGTTAAAGGGTATAACCTGTCATGTTAATAGCATTACCTGTCATGTTATTTTCTTTTAGTAAGGTGAAGAGGATCGATTCGCATTACCTGTCATGTTAAAGAGTATAAACTGTCATGTTAATAGCATTACCTGTCATGTTATTTTCTTTCAGAACTTTATTTCTTTCATAAAACAAAGTGTTGTAAGAAATGATAGTGTTCTTGTTTTAGACATTCATCTTATATTAATAACATAAAACAAAATTTAAGATGGAGAACTCATCAGCCGAGTTCCGAGCACTGCAGTTTGAAGCTCGTAAATGAATCTCATTTTGAAAAACTTTTACCTGATGCTTGGTACGTGGGTTGCTTTTTCAACTGTATGCATCAACTGTGAGTGTGTGTTTGATCAGATCTCATTAATAAATCAGGGTTCATGGAATCAACAAGAACATTTAAGGATTGTCAAGACCGAAACAAATTGATAAAATCTGTTACAATTAATGGTTATGATTGTCAGTCAATAAGGTAATTAGTTTGAGGCTTCAGCTGATCTATGATCATGCGATGAGTGAGAACTTCTCTATTATATAGTGTCATCCTTTGAGGTTTTGCTTACAGTTCTTTTGTTCACCTTGATTTCTCATTCTTGTCTGTT